>CM064536.1:6509047-7024047 GCA_032716605.1 Paralithodes platypus | reverse complement strand
GGTTGAGATAGTGTGAAGCCTTAGTACTACTACAATAAAGTGTTGGTTGAGATAGTGTGAAGCCTTATTACTACTACAATAAAGTGTTGGTTGAGATAGTGTGAAGCCTTATTACTACTACAATAAAGTGTTGGTTGAGATAGTGTGAAGCCTTATTACTACTACAATAAAGTGTTGGTTGAGATAGTGTGAAGCCTTATTACTACTACAATAAAGTGTTGGTTGAGATAGTGTGAAGCCTTATTACTACTACAATAAAGTGTTGGTTGAGATAGTGTGAAGCCTTATTACTACTACAATAAAGTGTTGGTTGAGATAGTGTGAAGCCTTATTACTACTACAATAAAGTGTTGGTTGAGATAGTGTGAAGCCTTATTACTACTACAATAAAGTGTTGGTTGAGATAGTGTGAAGCCTTATTACTACTACAATAAAGTGTTGGTTGAGATAGTGTGAAGCCTTATTACTACTACAATAAAGTGTTGGTTGAGATAGTGTGAAGCCTTATTACTACTACAATAAAGTGTTGGTTGAGATAGTGTGAAGCCTTATTACTACTACAATAAAGCCCTCTAATAGTTGCCAGAATAAAAAGGACGTCCCTGGTACTGTGAGGGTTAAGGGGGTTGTGCTGGGTTTTTTGGTCTATATATTTATTCATTAATTTATTTTTTAGTCTCCTCGCTAGGCCTCCATCAAGCTTATAAAAACACCCCCTAGACCTCCTTTCAAGATTAATGTTTACATTTTTCGGTAGAAAAATGTCAGATTGAAGGCCGGTTCCTTCTAAAATTAGAGGCTCGCTATCGCTCCCCAGGAAATAATTGACACCTAAAGGGCACGAAAGGTCTAAATATTGATAAGCAAATGAGGCGAAAGGTCTCAAAATCGCCAAACTAACGGAACGAACGTCTTAAAACCTCAAAACTAATACAGTATGCTAAACATGAGGGAGAGGGGGTCCATAAAAGGCGAGTACTGACCTCTTAAGAGAATAGACTAAAGTTAGGTGTTTCAATGTTTAATTTGTCCTGCGAGTTTTACTACATATAAAGGATATGTTATGTGTGTGAGAGAGAGAGAGAGAGAGAGAGAGAGAGAGAGAGAGAGAGAGAGAGAGAGAGAGAGAGAGAGAGAGAGAGAGAGAGAGAGAGAGAGAGCCTGCTATGAATACCAATAACCTTGACCAATATAGAGGATGACCTTCAACTTTATATCTTCCCTACCTCTCTCACTCTTTCTCTCTCTCTCTCTCTCTCTCTCTCTCTCTCTCTCTCTCTCTATTCTACTACAACAATGAACAAATAATAAAGGTTTCTCAAGAACTCCGGAAGTGAATAATCGAACATAATATTTCGGCGGAAGGAAAATTATATAGTGACTTCATTTCCTCTTAAGGGGGGTGACCTGTTTTTGTTCTGTCCTTTTCTATCTTTCTATACCGGCTCGTAAATCGGGGCATCGGATAGTGAGGGAGGTCTATACCGGCTCGTAAATCGGGGCATCGGATAGTGAGAGAGGTCTATACCGGCTCGTAAATCGGGGCATCGGATAGTGAGAGAGATCTATACCGGCTCGTAAATCGGAGCATCGGATAGTGAGAGAGATCTATACCGGCTCGAAACTCGGGGCAACGGATAGTGAGAGAGATCTATACCGGCTCGTAAATCGGGGCATCGGATAGTGAGAGAGATCTATACCGGCTCGTAAATCGGGGCATCGGATAGTGAGAGAGATCTATACCGGCTCGTAAATCGGGGCATCGGATAGTGAGAGAGATCTATACCGGCTCGTAAATCGGGGCATCGGATAGTGAGAGAGATCTATACCGGCTCGTAAATCGGAGCATCGGATAGAGAAAGAGATCTATACCGGCTCGTAACTCGGGGCAACGGATAGTGAGAGAGATCTATACCGGCTCGTAAATCGGGGCATCGGATAGTGAGAGAGATCTATACCGGCTCGTAAATCGGGGCATCGGATAGTAAGAGAGATCTATACCGACTCGTAAATCGGGGCATCGGATAGTGAAAGAGATCTATACCAGCTCGTAAATCGGGGCATCGGATAGTGAGAGAGATCTATACCGGCTCGTAAATCGGGGCATCGGATAGTGAGAGAGATCTATACCGGCTCGTAAATAGGAGCACCGGCTACAGATCCAAACAACCTGACCAACCTGCAGAAGGATGATGGAAGCGTTAAGGGGAGGTTTTCAGTGTTTCCTAGACTTCCATTAAGCTTGAAATTACACCCCCTTGACCCCCTTTCAAGATAAATTTGTACATTTTTCGGCAGAAAAATGTCCCGGCTGAAGGCCGGTTCCTCTTAATTTACAAGCTCGCTATCGCTCGCCAGGAAAAAATCGACACCTAAATGGCACGAAAGGTCTTAAAAGTGACATAAATGGGGTGAACGTTCTTAAAATCGCCAAACTAATGGGGAGAATGTCTTTAATTCTAAAAAACAATGGGGCTAAACATGAGGGAGAAAGGTGTAAAGAAAAAAATCCCTCAAGTGGAAATCTCCCCTTAAAGGCGTGGTCCCTGGTGTCTTCAAACTTCACCTTCCGGGAAAGGCCCCGGGGTCCTGTGGGGATCGGTTTTTACACCATACCCGAAAGAGGATTTAAGGAGCTCCGATCTTACTCTCCCATCTGAACAATTTTACCAACACACCTAAACTTCGTTAAATGCAGAAATAGCCTTACGAAAATATCATGCCCTGGTGGGGGCACGAACTCTCGACGCTTGGGTGTGAGGCAGACACCTTACCAATTAGACCAATAGAGATATCCCACTTGGCCTGTTCGCCTCAGGGTATTTCCGCATCCGAGGTCTGTTTAGGCTAACCTACTTTCACTGACTTTACACTACTTCACCTTCCGGGAAGCGAAAGCTCCGAACAGAGAGGAACGAACAGAGAGGAACAAGCTTGAGGCGAATCGACCGAGAGTCCGTCAGAGAGATGATGGGAAAGGTGAGTCAACTTCACTGAGCGATGCATACACGCACCTACTAACTGCCCAGTTGGCAACTCGCTTGGGCGGCTGGCAACTCCACAACCCAACCCAATCGAGTCTCACAACACTCCCAGCTCTCTCCTATCCTCTTCCTGGTCCTGTGGGGATCGGTTTTTATACCATACCCGAAAGAGGATTTATGGAGCTCCGATCTTACTCTCAACCATCTGAACAATTTTTCCAACACACCTAAACTTCATTAAATGCGGAAATAGCCTCACGAAAATATCATGACCTGGTGGGGGCACGAACTCTCGACCCTTGGGTGTGCGGCAGACACCTTACCAGTTAGACCAATAGAGATATCCCACTTGGCCTGTTCGGCTCAGGGTATTTCCGCATCCGAGGTCTGTTTAGGCTAGCCTACTTTCACTGACTTTACACTTAGACAGGAAGTTATAGGGGTTTGTAAATGCTTGACCCAAGTCATGAAAGTGAGCCAAAGTGTCTTTGAATGCATGATCAGGTTAAGTGTTGTTATCAGCGACATGCAGTTTGGATCTATGCCGGGATGTGGCACAACTGATGCTGTCTTCATTCTTAGGCAAATGCAAGAGAGGTACTTAGAGAAAAACTGAGTTATACCTAGTTTTTGTAGATCTGGAGAAGGCCTTTGACCGGGTGCCCAGGGAGGTAGTGCAGTGGGCTATGAGAAAACTCGGAGTAGAAGAGTGGCTGGTGCGTGTGATAATGAGAATGTATGAGGGGTCACGGGCAGCAGTTAAGATTAAACGGGGGCCTGAGCGAGAGTTCCCAGTGAAGGTTGGAGTTCACCAAGGTTCAGTTCTGAGCCCATTATAGTTTGCTTTAGTCCTGGAGGCTCTGTCAATGGAATATAGGACAGGACTCCCATGGGAGATGTTATATGCAGATGAACTAGTTCTTATCGCAGATAGTGTGCAGAAAGCAGAGGTGAAGTTCAAAAGATGGAGGGAAGGTATGGCAAATAAGGGTCTAAGAGTTAACATAGATATAACAAAGATCATGATTAGTGGAGTAGGGCATGGAACTATGGAACGAAGCGGCGACTATCCATGCGCAGTATTTGGGAAGGGGGTGGGAAGTAATTCAATTCAATGTTGCATCTGTAGTGACTGGGTACACAAGAGATGTAGTGGAACTAGAGGAACTTTGACAAGAATCATAGACTTTGAATGTGCAGTGTGCAAGGGAGATCTTGTATTAAATGACCCGCCTGTCAGTGTTGATTTTGACAGAGTAACGCTGAAGTGTGTGAATAAGTTCTGCTACCTGGGCAATACGGTTTCCGCCGGAGGTGGCGCTGAAGCTCGCTCCATTGCTAGAGTCAGAAGTGGCTGGGGAAAGTTTAGAAAGCTGTTGCCACTACCTGACCATGAGAGGGTTCCCACCCCACCTTAAAGGGAATGTGGATACCTAGTGTGTTAGGAGCGCGATGACCTATGCCTCGAAGACGTGGCCGGTTAAAGCGAAGGATGTCAATAGAATGGAACGGAATGAGAAGAAAATAGTGAGATGGGTGTGTGGGGTTAATCTTAGGGACAGGTATCGAGCGAGGAATTGAGAAGGCGTCTGGGCATTAGGAGTGTCAGTGAAGTGATGCGCACGAGCCGACTTGGCTGGTTTGGACATGTGGAGAGAATGAATGATCAGAACTGGGTGAAAAAATGCCGGACTGTGAACGTTTCCTGCGTGTAGGGGTGGACCTAGAATGACGTGGGCTCGGGTACTCCGGTCCGATCTCAAAATAAAGAACTTAACAGAGGCAGCCCTTGACAGGGCCGCCTGGAAAGCTGCCATTTAGGACGTGAGATTGTAACAACATTCTCTGTGGACAAATGGTCTTTAAACTTAAAGAGAATATGTAAGTCAGGTACAAGGAGAGATAGAAGGGCAGGAAGACCCCCATTGAGATGGAAAGACTGTGTAAGAAAAGCTTTGAATGATAGAGGAATGACTATAGATCAGGCAGGGGAAGTGGTGGTGGACAGGAGTGAATGGTCAATGCTTGTGAATAGTTGAGTGAACACGTGGTCATTTGGAGTAAGGGGTCGGGCGCAAGTTGGACTAGATAATAGTCCATCAGGCGCCTGGCCCGGGGAGACGATTAATATGAAGGGTGCGCCTGGAAGTGTGGTGGGAGGGCTTGTGGCTTTGGCTCCGCTGCATGTCTGCCTGCCGAGATCGGAACCTCTCCGGGTGGTCGGGGGCCGGGGGAGTGCTGGAGCGACCTTGGTGACCCTGGTCTCTGGGTCTTCTCCTGGGTGACCTGGATGTGTGTGAGTTTGTGCTTTTTATCTGTGTTTATTTGTTGTTTTATGTTGTTTTTGTGTTTTCCCTGTTCTTGCTCTGTCTTGAGTCGGCTACCCCCAAAATGGGGATTGTGCCTGAGCATATAGATAGATAGATAGAATGTATGTGAATTATAATTATGCAGATGACCTAGTTCTTATTGCAGAGGTAAAGTTCAATAGATGGCAAACAAGGGCCCAAGAGTTAATTATAGACAAAGGTCATGATCACGGGAGTAGGGGCGTGGAGCTATGGAAAATAGCAGCGACTATCCATGCACAGTACAATATGTGGGAAGGGCGAAGGGTGTGGGAAGTAACTCAATCCAATGCTGCGTCTGTAGTGACTGGGTACACAAGAGATGTAGTGGAGCTAGAGGATCTTTCACCTTTGACAAGAATCATAGACTTTGAATGTGCAAGGGAGATCTCGTGTTAAATGACCCGCCTGTTAGAGTGTGAATATATTCTGCTATTATTGTGATATGGTTTCTGCCGGAGGTGGCGCTGAAGCCTCAGAGACGTGACCAGTTAAAGCCGAGGATATCAGTAGAATAGAACGGAATGAGGAGAGAATGGCGAGATGGATATGTGGGGGTTAACCTAAGGGACAGGGTATTGAGCGAGGAATCAAGGTGGTGTCTGGGCATTAGGAGTATCTACTTAAGAAGAGAATATGGAAGTCAGCAGGTTAATGGAGATAATCTTTACCATTTCAATTCCTAAGCTCTATAAAATAGTCTAAGGATAGCCAGAATATACTGCAAAAAGAAGTAAATCCTTGAAGGGTTAATATATTAAACCCAAACTAAGCTACCTGTAAAATGCATTCTGATTTGATTTCAAGAATTATTGTATATTTTCAAACATTAAAACTATTATCTACCTGTACTGTCCAACATTGTGAGAAGAGACAGCGAGACAGTGACGATGCAGCTTTGAGAGGTCCGAGTTCCAACGGGCCAGGAGGAGACAACCAGGCATTGTAGGTCTATGAAGGGAAAAACACGAACGAACCGGTTACAACACTCAAACTGTCTCACTCGTCATATGGAATAGGACCTCCTGACATGACCATATTCAGCCGTTGAACATACAGGGGTAAGATTCTGTGTAGCGGGGAAACTGTATTTACTAAGAAACATTGAACAATATTTTTAACCTTACCTAACCAAGTATATTAGTGGACTATTTATGAATGTAATATTTAAAAATATATTGTAACATTACCAAATTATTGAGATATAAGTACAGGTCTCCTGCTACATTAGATTATACCTATACAGGTTGCTATAACCTATTCCAAGTACTGTAAGAGCTTAGTACAGGTCTCCTGCTACATTAGATTATACCTATACAGGTTGCTATAACCTATTCCAAGTACTGTAAGAGCTTAGTACAGGTCTCCTGCTACATTAGATTATACCTATACAGGTTGCTATAACCTATTCCAAGTACTGTAAGAGCTTAGTACAGGTCTCCTGCTACATTAGATTATACCTATACAGGTTGCTATAACCTATTCCAAGTACTGTAAGAGCTTAGTACAGGTCTCCTGCTACATTAGATTATACCTATACAGGTTGCTATAACCTATTCCAAGTACTGTAAGAGCTTAGTACAGGTCTCCTGCTACATTAGATTATACCTATACAGGTTGCTATAACCTATTCCAAGTACTGTAAGAGCTTAGTACAGGTCTCCTGCTACATTAGATTATACCTATACAGGTTGCTATAACCTATTCCAAGTACTGTAAGAGCTTAGTACAGGTCTCCTGCTACATTAGATTATACCTATACAGGTTGCTATAACCTATTCCAAGTACTGTAAGAGCTTAGTACAGGTCTCCTGCTACATTAGATTATACCTATACAGGTTGCTAGAGTATTCCAGCAAATATGTCTACCATTTGGGAAAGGTCACCCAGGGAATACGTGTGGAAATGTACAGCCCATCTGCTCCAGCTCTTTTGAGTTATACAGGTTAGGTTTCACGATTTCTGACCTACCGATTTGGAACAGGATATATTCAGTAGCTGCTATGGCAAAAATGTAGGCTAAACCGTATATTGGGCAGGGGGCTAGGAATCCTCCTCCCCTAGTATAAGTTTCCTACTCGACGAGACAGAGAAACTGGCGAGGGAACGCGAAAGTGGTCCCGGACACTGAGAATAGGAACTTTAGGCGTAGTTTCTGTTCGGGCTCTGTCTCGTGTCTGCCACCCCCAGCAATGGGGTATGTGTGCAGGAGTATATATACATACATATGAAAAATAATTGAGTCTTAAGGAGAGGTATTTAGTTTGTTCCCTAGGCCTCCATCAAGCTTAAAATTACACCCCCTTGAGTCCCTTTCAAGATAAATTTGTAAATTTTTCGGTAGAAAAATGTCCCGGCCGAAGGCCGGTTCCTCTTAAATTACAGGCTCGCTATCGCTCGCCAGGATAAAATCGACACCTGAATGGCACGAAAGGTCTTAATATGGGGTGAAAGTTCTTAAAATCGCTAAACTAATGGGGCAAACGTTTTATAATATCAAAAGCAATGGGGCTAAACATGAGGGAGAAAGGGGTCAAGAAAAAAAATCCTCAAGTGGAGATCTCCCCTTAAGGGGGGTGACCTGCTTTTCTCTCATTCTTGGTTGTATCCATTCGGCCCCATTCAGCCTACTGTTTTTAAGACGTTTATTATCCCTATCCATTTTTTTTCCTGGCGAGCAATAGCAAGCCAGCATTTTATGGAGACATTTTTCTATCGAAAAATTAACAAATTTAGCTGTCCAACTCATTATCCAAAATATGGTGGCTCGCTGTCGCTCGCCAGGTATAAATCGACACCTGGATGGGGATAAACGTCTTAAAACAGTACGCTGAACGAGGCCGAATGGATACAACCAAGAGAGACAAAAATGATACCAGTGTTGTTATGTCTCCCAGTCATATTATTGTCAAAGTTCTCATAATTGATCACTTGTCAGTTTTGCTCTCGAAGGAAGTTGGAGCTGTAGACATCTATATTAGCAGAATTACAAGATACAATACAGATGTAATACATCTAAATATAAATATATCCCAATTCAATCGTTTTTATCTATCAGAAACCTACATTATTATTGCTATCTATCTATCTATCTATTACCGGACGCCGTGATCCCCGAAGGGGTAGCCACAAACGAATGGCCCCATGAACCTCTGTTCCCAGTCAGTCGATGCCCCTCCTCCCATCCAGCACCGCCTTCACTCAAATACTTCTTAACTCCATCCTTCCACCTCTCCCTCTCTGTCCTTCCACCTCACTCATTGCATTTATGTTTAATAGCGATATGTTTACGGCTCCAACTTCCTTATAGCCTGAAGCTTGCAAGTGGTCAATTAGCAACATATTTCGCTACAAAATCATGGTCAATGGCGAGAAACAAGGCAATTACAGTCGGCTGGGAAACAAATACTATAGTCAGACATACTGGTACAGAATCCTCAACTTTATGTAACCCCTTCACCACAAGGACTACTTATACCTTGGAGGCTGGCTAGAATAATTACACTATTGTATGCAGTTTAAGAAGGACTTGTGTCAGAGGGGTTATGGAGATCGCATTTACCCCTTTGAGTCCAATAGAGGTAGATTATAAGCTAAAGAAAATTGTCTAATGGTAACCTGAATAAGATTAAAATTAAGTCATCATGCTGAAGGGGTTAAGGAGGCTTTTATGGACCCCTTCTCCCTCATGCTTAACCCCATTAGTTTTGAAACTGTAAGACTTGCCATATTAGGGTGCCGATTTTAAGGTCTTTCGTGCCATTTAGGTGTATAATTTCCTGACGAGCGATGGCGACCCTGTAATTTAGGAGGAACCGAACTTTGGACGGCACGTTTTTCTACCGAAACATTTAGAAATGTATCTAAAGGGAGTCTTTTTGGTTTTGATAAGCATGGAGGTCTAGGGAGTAAAATATATATATATATATATATATATATATATATATATATATATATATATATATATATATATATATATATATATATATATATATATATATATATATACAGTACTGTATATATATGATACTGTAATAAATAATATAAAAAGTTTCAATAGAGGGGACTAATTTTAATTCTGGCATTCATTGGAGATCTTTTACAGCTTAGTCTCTAAGAATCAAATTCGTAAAAACTACAGTGTTATTCAAGACTAAATTGAATGTACGCTTCTAAATTGAATGTACGCTTCTAAATTTAATAATTCACTAAAATTTTGAACTTCCTAAAACTAGAAACCGCAAAATATACAATAAAGACAAACCAAGTTCTTATAATCACTGAAAAGAACGCGTTGAATATTAAACTAATGGGCAGAACTTCTGAATATTAAACTAATGGGCAGAACTTCTGAATATTAAACTAATGGGCAGAACTTCTTAATATTAAACTAATGGGCAGAACTTCTTAATATTAAACTAATGGGCAGAACTTCTTAATATTAAACTAATGGGCAGAACTTCTTAATATTAAACTAATGGGCAGAACTTCTTAATATTAAACTAATGGGCAGAACTTCTTAATATTAAACTAATGGGCAGAACTTCTTAATATTAAACTAATGGGCAGAACTTCTTAATATTAAACTAATGGGCAGAACTTCTTAATATTAAACTAATGGGCAGAACTTCTTAATATTAAACTAATGGGCAGAACTTCTTAATATTAAACTAATGGGCAGAACTTCTTAATATTAAACTAATGGGCAGAACTTCTTAAAATCCGAAAACTAATGGGGGAGAAAGGGGACCAGAAAAACCCACCGTTCCCCCTTAACCCTTTGAGTACCAGCGACGTGTGTTGTATTTCATTCCAGTTATATTTAGATGATATTATGCAGCTTAGGAAGGATTTGTGGTAATTAAAAGGGTTGGTTGAGATACTTTGAAACCATATTATTACTAGAGTTCCTTCCTAAGCTGAGTAAGATCATCTAATAGTTTCCAGAATAAGATGAAAAGGACGTCCCTGGTACTCAACGGGTTTAGAAGTTTAATCTTGCCAGATATTGGATTCTTTTAAACATGACTTGAAGATGCAAGAATTGAAACTGTCAATGTTCATAAGGAGAGATAGTTCACTTTTTGGGCGATTTTTGCATGTACTGTATTCATTATGTTTCTAGTTTCCTCCCTAGACCTTCATTACATTAAAAAAAAAACATCCATTTGATCCCTCTTCTAGATTAATTTGTACATTTTTCGGTAGAAAAATGTCCCGGCCGAAAGCCGATTCTTCCAACATTACAGGCTCACTATCGTTCGCCAGGGAAAAAATCGACACCTAAATAGCACGAAAGGTCTAAATATTGACGAAGAAATGGGGCGAAAGGTCTTAAAATAGACTAACTAATGGGGCAAACATCTTAACATCTAAAAACTAATGGGGCTAAACATAAGGGCGAAAGTGGTCCAGAAAACCGGCCCATCCCCCCCTTAAGATGGGTGACCTGCTTTTATTTATCTTCTTTTCTCTTTCTCTTGGTTCACTGCTTGGTTCACAGTTGGCCACTCTGCTAGTGGCACCGAGGAGCGCACCGCCCTTCGGCCCCATACAGCGTATACTGTTTTAAGACTTTTAACCCCATCCAAGTGTATTCTTTTCTGGCGAGAGATAGCGAGCCAGCATTGTATGAAGAAATCTGGTTTCGCCGGGAGACATTTTTTCTTTCGAAAAATTTACAAATTTAGCCTGCTGTCAAAAACATGAGGGAGAAAGTTATGCTGGCTCGCTACCGCTCGCCAGGAAAAAATAGACAGCTGGATGGGAATAAAAGTCTTAAAACAGTAGGCTGAATAGGGCCGAATGGATACAACCCAGAGAAGAAGAGAGAAACAATAAATGTGATGTGAGCCCCCTTAAAGATTTGCTTATCCATTTTGTCAACTTAACATATTTTAGAGCGATTACCTTCATATCTGCATTGATTGATCACCCATCAAGATCTAATCTTCAGGCCAGCCTTACAGGAGTTCTATTTGGGAACTCAGTGGTTTGGTTAAACTAATTGTCTTAAATAAAAATAAATAAAAATAAAAAATAAATATAAAAAAAGGGGCGATTACGTTACCTTGTAGATGTTAGGCCATTCAGCAGCGGCCTCAACGAGAGTTGGTTTCACCCGAGCCAGTATATAATCTATCTATCTATCTATCTATTGCCTGACGCCGTGGCCACGAACGAACCGCCCCCATGTACCTCTGTCCCCAGTCAGTCGATGCCCATCCTCCCAACCAGCACCGCCTTCATTCATATACTTCCTCACTCCATCCTTCCACCTCTCCCTCATCTCCCTCTCTGTCCTTCCACCTCGCTCTCGTACACCCTCTTAGTCAATCTCTCGCTTTCTATACGTTCCATATGGCCGAACCATCTCAAGTTGTTCCTTTTCACACTTTCCAGCACATCTACCTCCACACCACACCTCCTTCTTACTTCCTCATTCGTCTGTCTATTCCTCCATGTAACTCCGCACGCACTTCTCAAGTAACTAATTTCCACCGCTCTCACTCTTGGTCTGAGTCTCTTCGCGAACGTCCGTGCTTCGCTTCCGTAAGTTAGTGTCGGGATTACCACACTGTCATGCAAGGACTTCTTCACTTCCATACTGACCACTATTTTTTGTTACTGCTTTCAACGTTCCTACAACCCTCTTCCCCTGTTGCACCCTCTCCCGCACTTCTTCATCCATAGTCCTATCTTTACTCAACACACTGCCCAGATACTTAAAAGAGCTGACAATCTCCATAGCCTGACCGTTCAACTTCACCTCACACTCTGTGACTTCACCCCTTTCGAAGACCATAACCTTGCTCTTCCCCGCATTTACCTTCAAATTCCGTTTTTCGCACACTGTTCCAAACTCATTTACCAGACCCTGCAACTCCCATTCATTATTGCTCATCAGAACTGTATCATCGCAAACAGCAGTATAGGCAGCTTCTACTCATTTCCCTCCCTTTTCAGCGATACACCAACATCCACTGTTCTTCCTAGTATTTCTATCATGACTCCATCTATATATACAGTAAACAACCACGGGGACATCAAACACCCCTGTTTCAACCCAATATTCAGGTCAAAGAACTCGCTCTGCTCATTCTCCACACTTACTGCCGCCTTTGCACCCTTATACATGCTCTTCACTGCTTTCAGCAACTTGCCCTCTACTCCGTATATTCTAAGTACTTTCCACAAACCTTCTCTATCCACTCTGTCATAGGCCTTCTCCAAGTCCATAAAGGCAACATACACCTATTGTTGCTTCTCCAGATATTTCTCCACAACACAATTCAGGGTAAAAATCTGATCTACACATCCTCTTCCCTTCCTAAAACCTCCCTGCTTGTCGCCTATCCATTTCTCCGTTCTCACTCTCACTCTCTCAATCACTACCCTACTGTACACCTTCCCTACTACGCTTAAAAAACATATTCCTCGGTGGTTACCACACACTCCTCTTTCCCCTTTGCCTTTATATAGGGGGACTATTATGGATTAGCCGAACACCGCTGTAGAAAAATAGTGCTAACAAGATACACAGAGGGCCTCGGAGTCGGACGGATCCTAAATTGGGTGGTCAATCCTGTAAGTCCTTCAATAAACTGGTTCGAGTTGTCCCTCTCACAGGGAATAGGTCCGCTTGGGGGAATTCTGTGTATGGCCACCCTCGTAAGGGGAGTAATGCATCCGGCAATAGATAGATAGATAAAGACTATTATGCCAGTCTTCCAGTCATCGGGAATTCCCCTTCTCCCATGCTAGTTTGCACATTTTCCATACCCATTTGATCACTATCTCACCACCATACCTCATCATTTCCCCACACACTCCATCTATTCCTGGTGCTTTCCCCAACTTCACTCTTTTCATGGCTTCCCACACTTCTGACCTCCTGATCCCCACCTCCTCCTCCTCCACTACTTCTCCTCTTCTCCCTCCCATACCCCATCCAACTATGTTTGCTGGCTCTTCATTCCTTACATTTAGCAACTCGTTGAAGTACTCCCTCCATCTTTCGACTCTCTCTTGCTTCTCGGCTAGCATTCTCCCATTCTTATCTTTCACAGTCTTACTGTTTCCCTTGCTACCTTCCCTAACTTTCTTGACTTCTTTCCAGAACAGTTTCTTACACTCCCTCCATTTTACACTCAGATTCCTTCCAAATTCCTCATCTACTCTTCTCTTACTTTCCTTCACTACTCTCTTCACCACTCTCTTTCTCTCCACGTACCTCGCTCGTTTCTGCCTTTCCAAATCTTCATTCCCTCTACTACCCAAACACTCTCTACACGCTTTCTTCTTATCTTCCACAGCTATTTTTACCTCTTCTGTCCACCATGCTGTACCTTTCACTCCCCTCCCTCTTCTTTCACTCCACACACCTCCTCACATGCTGCACAGATATCTTTCTTAAACACCTTGCTTATCTCCTCCACTTCCTCCATATCTTCCAGGTCGAACCCACCTAGTTGTCTTGCTACTGCTCTCCTGTACTCTTCCTTGATTTCCTCCTCCTGTAGCCTCTCCACCCTCCTCACCATTCCACCTTCCTCTCGCCTCCCTCCAGCTCTCCTCACCCACTTCTTTTGTATCCTAACCTTAGCTACTACTACATAATGATCAGACAGACTGCCTCCAATACCCCTATACATAATTATTCGGGCTATTCAAGGGGGCAGCTCTCTCCCTTATGAAGCATGGTTGATCAGGCACCAGATGGTTGTCCAAGGCTATCTTCAAGACTTCCGTTGGCACATCCATCGGGTTTCTGGCATTTTGGAGATAAGGATCACTTTAGATAAAACATTGGAATGGTGCTGTATTCTTTTACCACAAAATCTATGCACCCATTTTAATAGATCTGACACAAACTAGACTACCTATACAAGACATTCTTATTAAAAAAATACATACTGTATACCGTATATTCATGTGGAGAGGAAGGATGAACTAAGTTGGGTGAAAATATGCAAGTCCATGAATGTGGAGGGAGCTGCACCAAGGGGAAGACCAAGAAAGACGTGGGATCAGACCTTGAGATCTGATATACAGTATAATAACAATTCTGACAAGTGAGGCAGCTGTGAACAGGGTTGCCTGGAGCACCGCGCCACCATTGGGACAAGAGGCAGGAACAGCACTTTGTGTAGAGCTTATTTATTTGCTCATTTATGTATATTTTTATTATTTAATTTGTTTTCTCCATAGACCTCCAAGCTTAAAAAACACCTGCCCAAGACCGTCCTTCAAGATAAATTTATACATATTTTGATAGAAAAATGTCGCGGCCGAAGGCCGTTTTCTCTTAAATTACTATTTCCTTTCACCTATGCATAGCCTCCGATATTGCAGTTGGGATATTGTACATGCTAAGATTGGTATGCAGGATTCGAAACTGCATAATAAATCGTAGGCTTGTGCAGTATTCTTTTAACTGTCTTCGTGGTGCAGTGCATAGTGTGTTGATTTTCGGTGTGAGCATCCTAGGTTCGAATCCCCGGACTGCAACATGTGTCTGTTAATTTCATTAATCGGTTTTAGGAGTAGAGTTGGTTGGTGGAGAGAACATAATAATTCATTCGGGTTCAGTAGTAATTTATCGAGAGGTCTTCCCTAGGGTTAAGTGCCCCATTAATTACTATTTCCTTTCACCTATGCATAGCCTCCGATAGTGCAGTTGGGATATTGTACACTCACGCGTACTAAAAGTTGCTCAGGGGTGGGGTCTTCGTTCCCCTCCTCCACCATGGGCAGGTGGAAGGGGGGAGTAGAGTCCAAGTCTACCCCACCTTCCACCCCCAAACTATCCCCAACTCCCTCACTCTCTTCCTTTGGCTGCTAGTTAGTGATTAGCAACGTATGTTCTCGTGTCTTGTAAATTATAGCTAAGCCATCATTGAACACTCTTACAATTACCAACATTTAAAATGTATTAGGAATTTAATACAATATGTAATTGTATTCTCAAAACGAGTCTCTATACATTAAACGTGAGTTACACCAATTTCGGCTGTAGGGTCTTCTCTCTCTCTCTCTCTCTCTCTCTCTCTCTCTCTCTCTCTCTCTCTCTCTCTCTCTCTCTCTCTCTCTCAACACGTAGACTACGACTTCAGGTCACTGAAGTTTATTTTTAAATATTTAATGGGTTTGGCAATGTGGATTATAGCTAAATGTTTGGCTTTAATATAAATACAACACGCAACCATGGCTGGAAGTTAAAATTGAAATGGTTTCACATATAAAGATTGTTCTACCTGTAACAAACTTCCCTCAGAAGTTGTAAAATATTTCCTCAGTAGAACACTTCAAGAAGATAGTAGATAGTATTCTCCACACTGTAATAAGTGTAATGCACTAAGCAATGTTTTTCCTTCCACTTTGAGTATCTCTCCGGAATGGACCGGAAGGTCTTGAGATACTGTTTTTGTAGCACCTTGTAACACTCACTCTCACTGTCTCACTTTCTACGACCAAGATTTAAGAGGTCTGAATGGGGTATAGACCCCTTCATTTGTGTTTGTGGTGAATGCTGCCTGCATTCGATACACATATAGGAGAGATGATGGAAAATTGTCTATTAAACCTTATTTTTGTGTTGGGGGTTTGTATAGATGAGAGGCTGGGATCACAGACAGAGACAGAGGAGGAGAAAGTGAGAAGGCAAACACTGCTACCCAGGGGCTCGATATGCAAGACTTATTATAAGTTAACACCGACTTTGATTGTAATTTGCATCGAGTTCTACATTTAATTACTTACAAAAATGAGTGTATAGGCCACGTAGAATGAAAAATACACCGTTTATAGTATGTATGGTATTGCATAAACGGGACGATCTGAACGAAATGATAAACAAAACAATCAGTAACAGTCGCAACATTATTCCTGCCAATATTTCCCTTGTGTCCTTTCCTTATTAATTTTGTTAAAATGGTCCGACTGCCGCAAGTTATTTGAGAACCTAGGATTCTATCGTAGAGGGCACGTTGATATGCATGGCAATGATGGTGAATATACTGAATAATACTGGATGAGATTGGGTTTAATTACGGTGTCATCATATTCAAATCACATTAAACCTTGGTCGTAGAAAGAGAGAGAGAGAGAGAGTACAAAGGAGTACAAAGAAAATCAAGCAACAACAGGTCTAGTGACCCTTCTAGGCTGCTTGTCCTCCAAAACACTGAGGATCAAGTGTCCAAACAGTGGTTTAGAGTGGGTAAGGGAACATTGGAAAGGCTAGCCTACTGCCCTGGAACTAATGTCCGTGGCAGGATTGGGAAGTTAGTAGGGGTTACTAGATGGGTTAGTAACTGAGGGGAGGACAAAATAAAGTTATTCATTTACAAACGCAGTCAGTCGCGGGTTTGATGCGAGATATTTGTCTAGGCGAAGTTTAAATGAATCAACGGTGCTGCAGTCTAGAACATCTCGGGTAAGCCCATTCAGAGAGAGAGAGAGAGAGCGAGAGAGAGAGAGAAGCAGAAGACCCTACAGCCGACATTGGTGTAACTCACGTTTAATGTATAGAGACTCGTTTTGAGAATACAATTACATATTGTATTAAATTCCTAATACATTTTAAATGTTGGTAATTGTAAGAGTGTTCAATGATGGCTTAGCTATAATTTACAAGACACGAGAACATACGTTGCTAATCACTAACTAGCAGCCAAAGGAAGAGAGTGGTCACTTAATGAGAGTGGGGGAGTTGGGGATAGTTTGGGGGTGGAAGGTGGGGTAGACTTGGACTCTACTCCCCCCTTCCACCTGCCCATGGTGGAGGAGGGGAACGAAGACCCCACCCCTGAGCAACTTTTAGTACGCGTGAGTGTACATGCTAAGATTGGTATGCAGGATTCGAAACTGCATAATAAATCGTAGGCTTGTGCAGTATTCTTTTAACTGTCTTCGTGGTGCAGTGCATAGTGTGTTGATTTTCGGTGTAAACATCCTATGTTCGAATCCCCGGACTGCCACATGTGTATGTTGATTTCATTAATCGATTTTAGGAGTAGAGTTGGTTGGTGGAGAGCACATAATAATTACAGGCTCGCCAGGAAAATATAAACACCTAAATTACACAAAAAGTCTTAATATTGACAAGGAAATGGGGCGAAAGATCTTAAAATCGACAAACTAATGGGCCTTACATCTAATAATCTGAAAACTAAAGGGGCTAAACATGAGGGAGAAGCGGGGGCCAGATAAACGGCCGATCTCTCCTTAAATTTATAGATTTCAATCATTCAAACTAGTGTTTACCTGTACTGTTTGAGCTTGTGAGGAGACAGAGATGGAGCTTTGAGAAGTCAGAGTTCCACCGGGCCAGGAGGACATAACCTGGCGTCAGGTATGATCACGAACGAGGTGCTACAACACTCAAACTGTCTCAATGTCTCACTCGCCATCTGGAATAAGACCTCCTGATATGACCGTGTTCAGCAGTTGAATATACAGACTGGTATACCCTATTCCAAGTAAGTACTGTAGGACAAAAATCTAACATAAACCTTTATAACTCACAAACTACTATAAAGATTATAACTCACAAACTACTGTGGTGATGGGCTGGTCTATCAGAGTGAGAGTTGAGCGATCTCTGCCATACCCATAGCTTACTCTAACTGTTCCTTTTACTTATATATTTTCTAGATCTCAAGTGGCGGCGTCTCTTCCGTGGATTGACCTCCCTACTGTCAACCTAGATGTTGACAGATTGGGAGCCAAAGCGTCACATTTTTCCTTTGCCCCTCAACTTTTCCTTCATAATTACAAAGGAAATCAAGCAACAACAGATCTAGTGACCCTTCTAGGTTGCTTGTCCTCCAAAACACTGAGGATCAAGTGTCCAAACAGTGGTTTAGAGTGGGTAAGGGAACATTGGAAAGGGAATACTGCCCTGGAACTAATGTCTGTGGCAGGATTAGGAAGTTAGTAGAGGACAGATGGGTTAGTAACTGAGCCGGGGATAAAATAAAGTTATTCATTTACAAACGCAGTCAGTCGCGGGGTTGATGCGAGATATTTGTCTAGGCGGAGTTTAAATGAATCAACGGTGATGCAGTCTATAACGTTTCGGGGAAGCCCATTCCACAAGTTGACAACTCGATTGAAGAAGAAATTCTTAGATTCGTGCGAGTTAAAAGATTTACCGATAATTTTGCAACCGTTTCCCCGCGTGTAATTAGATTGGTCGATAGTGAAGTACTTACTACAGTTCATATTGTCGATGCCTTTGATGATTTTGAACACCTGAATTAATCTGCGCTGGGTTAAAGGAAATAGATTTAATTCTCTAAGATGCTCTTCGTATGGTTTGTTCTTTAGGCTAGGTATCATTTTGGCAACTCTACATTGAACTCGTTCTAGCTTGTTTATATCTTTTTGGTAATAAGGGCACCAGGATTGAACGCAGTATTCCACAAGAGGGCGGACTAAGGAATTGTAAAGGATTAGGATAACTTCTTTCGATTTATGCTCAAATGACCTTGCCTATAAAGCCAATTATTTTGTTTGCCTTCTTAACAACTTCTGAACATTGTTGACTCGGTTTTAGGTTACTCGATATTGTTACTCCCAGATCGGTTTCTCTGGTTACATTCTTAAGCAGAGTGCCATTCATCGAATAGTTTGCTTTCTCATTTAGGTATCCGATATGTAGTACTTTACATTTATCCGCATTGAAACTCATTTGCCAAATTTGGGCCCAACATGACAATTTATCTAGATTGTGTTGCATATCGTCAACTTGTTCTTTTAAGAGTACGCTATTTGCAATTTTTGTATCGTCAGCAAATTTTGAGATTGTACAGGTGAGACCCTCATCTATGGCGTTGATGTAAATTAGAAAGAGAATTGGTCCTAGTACCGATCCCTGGGGTACCCCGCTACTTACATTGGTCCATGTAGATGCCTTACCGTTTATGACTACTCTTTGCTTTCTGTTGCTGAGCCAATTTTCTATCCATTTCAACACACCGTCTTGTATTCCATGCGCTTTTAGTTTTAGCAGTAAACGTTTGTGGGGAACTTTGTCAAAGGCCTTTTGAAAATCAAGGTATATAATATCTACAGCTTTACTCTCATCGTAGAGGTTGAGGATATCGTTGCTGAGGGGCACAGGGTCTTGGGTGGGGCTTTGGTTTACCGGGCGTTTCCTCACCCTCCTCAGCTTCCCGCCTTGGAGTAGCTTCGGTCACCCGGGCTTTATTAGTGGTAAGCATAGAGGGTTTTGTGGGGGCGCTCTGTTATGGCCTTGGCCTTGCTCACTGGGGCTGTTCGGCCAGACAGCCTGGGGAACAGCAACACACAAAAATCACAAACTACTAGAGTAATCCAGCTAGTATTTCTACCATTTGGGAAGGGTTAGCCAGGAAACAAGAGTGGAAATGTATAGCCCATTGGCTCTAGCCCTCTGAGTTACAGAGGTGAGGGTTACTTTCTGGCCTGCCTACCTACTTGGAACACGGTATAGTGATTTTTACTATACATTTAACATCACTAGTCAGTTCCTTTTCAACTGACGGTAAATTGCAGAGTTCCCATCAGGATTTCTCAGTTATTTGGAAGATTTTATAGTGAAATATAAGGCTAATTATAGCAACTTGGTCTTAATATGATGCAGTGACAGTGGTTTCATATTTTTCCATTACGTATCGAGAAATTAGCTGCTAAAGGATTCAATTGACCGTCAATTGAAAAGAAACTGTGCTGTACAGTATAGTTAAGACATATTGGTAGAGGGAACCTTTAATTGAACAGAAACATTGCTGTACAGTATAGTCAAGACATATTGGTAGAGGGAACCTTTTATTGAACAGAAACATTGCTGTACAGTATAGTCAAGACATATTGGTAGAGGGAACCTTTTATTCTGACATTTATTAGGCAATTTTGTTTTCAGTTTAGTCAGGATCTAGGAATCAAAGTGGTAAACATTGCAGTATTAACCCCTTTCTGTACAGTTGACCTCTTTTATGTTTTATTTCAGGATGAACGAATTAAGAATTATGTGGCTCTGTGCTGGATGCTAGGGAATTATGTGGCTCTGTGCTGGATGCTAGGGAATGATGTGGCTCTGTGCTGGATGCTAGGGAATGATGTGGCTCTGTGCTGGATGCTAGGGAATTATGTGGCTCTGTGCTGGATGCTAGGGAATTATGTGGCTCTGTGCTGGATGCTAGGGCTGGATTCTAGGGAATTATGTGGCTCTGTGCTGGATGCTAGGGAATGATGTGGCTCTGTGCTGGATGCTAGGGAATGATGTGGCTCTGTGCTGGATGCTAGGGAATGATGTGGCTCTGTGCTGGATGCTAGGGAATTATGTGGCTCTGTGCTGGATGCTAGGGAATTATGTGGCTCTGTGCTGGATGCTAGGGAATTATGTGGCTCTGTGCTGGATGCTAGGGAATGATGTGGCTCTGTGCTGGATGCTAGGGAATTATGTGGCTCTGTGCTGGATGCTAGGGAATTATGTGGCTCTGTGCTGGATGCTAGGGAATTATGTGGCTCTGTGCTGGATGCTAGGGAATTATGTGGCTCTGTGCTGGATGCTAGGGAATTATGTGGCTCTGTGCTGGATTCTAGGGAATTATGTGGCTCTGTGCTGGATGCTAGGGAATTATGTGGCTCTGTGCTGGATGCTAGGGAATTATGTGGCTCTGTGCTGGATGCTAGGGAATTATGTGGCTCTGTGCTGGATGCTAGATGGAGAACTCGACTGCTTCACCATTCCCCAACGAGGCTCTCTTGCTGCTCTTGTTGTTGATGATATTTGTGTGGTGGCAGAAGATATCCTCGCTGTTGGAAGTGGTGACAAAACCATAGCCTGCTTTGAAATTAAACCACTTCACCATACCAGTGGTTGTGGTAGTGCTGGTGGCCATGGTAGAGGTGGTCAAGAGTGGAGAGACAGGTGTTTGCAGGCAGGCAGGTAAAATAAAACAGGATAAAATAAAAGGTAAACAGGAAGGGTATATATAGAGGGTGGAGGATCAGAGGAGGCCCTCGAAAATCAGGGGGCAAAAGTCTCCTATTGGTGGAGGGGTATTCTAGGAGTGCAAAAGGGGGAACCGCTTCACGCAGGCGCACTGGATGCGGGATGGTGTTGGTCGGGTGGCGGGGTCAAAGCTGATTGGCTGCGTGTCGAGGGGCGTGGCGCCACCTAAGTTGTGAGGTCCGTGTGGCGCCGGCAGAAGACGAAGCTGAAGGAGGTAGCGCGGGGGGGCTGCGTCAAGGGCACCAGGGGGCGAGGAGGGGCGTTAGGTCCTGTAGGGTAGTGCCTTTTGGCAGAAGGAAGGATCTGAAGGTCTAGAGTTTGGTTGTTGATGTTAGGATGTAAGGCTTGGATATATAACGCTTCGAGTATAGGTAATCTCCTTGGGTCACTTTCTTTATCGAGTATGGTGGTGTGTTTCTCTAACTCGTTGCGTGTGAGGTGGGGGTGGTTGGGGGTGAGATAGTGGTCTTTGATGGCTCCAGCCTGAAGGTGAAGAGTTAACCGACGTGAAAGACGAGTCTGCGTCATGCCAATATAGGAATGAGGTCCACAGTCCTCATAATTACAGGTATGTTGGTAAATGACGTGATCGTCGGTCATCGGGCTCTTTATCTTGGTGGAAGCTGGTTTGTTGCGGAGAACGAGGTTGGAGGTCTTGGGGGGATTTGTAATAAATTATTAATTTGATTTTGTTTTCCGGGTTGGTTGGGTGGACATGCTTGGAGATTATTTCTTTTAAGACGGCCTCGTCATTTTTGTGTTCAGAGGACATGTAATTGCGGTAGAAGATCTTAATTTCATTGGGGGGGGGGGGGTCAATGTTAGGAGTTTTTTTTTATCATCATGTACATTTATGTAACCCTGTACCACCATGAATTTTGCTCATCTCATTCATCTACTTCCTGCCACCCAGCGAAAACTCATCAGAGACTTGGAAACTTTGAATAATAAAATTTCCAACGCAGAAATTGCCATTTCTTTCAACCTCGTATGTATTAAAGAATATATATATATATATATATATAGCCAGAAGACGGAACAAAATGTGTAATCTATCTTGAAATGGTTAACCATATGTTCTTTGTTTTTAAGTCTGTAACTATCTCTCTCCATTGTTATCAAAGTCGGCGTCCGGTTGCCAGGTCACGTATGGCGTAAGAACGTTTGGAGAACAACGGATGCAGCTGGCGAGAGAGAAAGAGAGAGTGAGAGTGTGAGTGAGTGAGTGAGTGAGAGAGAAAATGATCATCCCTTAGGTTAGATCGACAATGTTATCTCTTTATCCCACCAAATCTTGACATCAGAACCATGATAATAGTAATGTTGAGAGAGAGAGAGAGAGAGAGAGAGAGAGAGTACAAAGGAGTACAAAGGAAATCAAGCAACAACAGATCTAGTGACCCTTCTAGGTTGCTTGTCCTCCAAAACACTGAGGATCAAGTGTCCAAACAGTGGTTTAGAGTGGATAAGGGAACATTGGAAAGGGAACTACTGCCCTGCCACTAACGTGGCAGGACTAGGAAGTTAGTAGGGGACATATGGGTTAGTAACTGAGGGGAGGATAAAGTTATTCATTTACAAACGCAGTCAGTCGCGGGTTTGATGCGAGATATTTGTCTAGGCGGAATTTAATGAATCAACGGTGCTGCAGTCTATAACGTCTCGGGGAAGCCCATTCCACAAGTTGACAACTCGATTGAAGAAGAAATTCTTAGATTCGTGCGAGTTAAAAGATTTACCATAATTTGCAACCGTTTCCGCGTGTAATTAGATTGGTCGATAGTGAAGTACTTACTACAGTTCATATTGTCGATGCCTTTGATGATTTTGAACACTTGAATTAAGTCGCCTCTTAATCTGCGCTGGGTTAAAGGAAATAGATTTAATTCTCTAAGACGCTCTTCGTATGGTTTGTTCTTTAGGCTAGGTATCATTTTGGTAACTCTACGTTGAACTCGTTCTAGCTTGTTTATATCTTTTTGGTAATAAGGGCACCAGGATTGAACGCAGTATTCCAGAAGAGGGCGGACTAAGGAATTGTAAGGGGTTAGGATAACTTCTTTGGATTTATGCTCAAATGCATAAAGAGAGAGAGAGAGGGGGAGGGGGGGGGGGGGTCTACATCACCGATCATAACAACATTCTTTGGTGTAGGGGTATAGGTTTTAGTGAGAGATGTAGTGTAGGGCATAAAGACACAAGGGACTGGAGTTCTCGAAAAGAGGCGGATCCAGTCCTGACGCTATTCTTGACTTACAGTGTGCTGGCTTATTAATCCAGAAGGGTACATAGCCTCTGAAGTCCTATTTTCACTAAACAAGGGCATACAGGTGTAAGAACAAATAGGGATGTAGGAAATTAGGAGTCTGCCTCGTATGGGCCAATAGACTTTCTGCCGATTTCCATTATTTTGTCTTATGTTCTTATTATTGACAGTTTAGGAAGGATATGTGGGGATTATAAGGGTAAAGTCTGACTCCTGTAGTCCTTTCTTAAGCTGAGGAAGACTTGCTAATGGTAGCCACGATATAGGGAACCCTCTCACTTCCAAACATCCTTCTAAAACTGCATCAAATTGCCTAATGATAGCAAAAACAAATGAAAACAGCGAGACATTAAATCTTAATAAATAAAGCTCAATGTTTGTCTGTTTGTCAGTTACCCGACTACCCGACCTTTGTTACTAAACTCCTCCCACAGTTTTGGTGCCAGGTGGGAGTGTGGGGCACCGTTGGAAAGCCCAGGCTTTGGAGATGGCTTTAGGCGAGTTTAGTGGAAATCAGAGACACTTTTGTTTAATAAAATTTTCAGAACTTATGTAGTATACGGGAGCGAAAAAAATGCGAACACAATGGCCGTTTGGGGCAGAAGGAAGCCTCCGATCGAAAAGGTGTATGGAACAAAAGTTGTTCGCAGCCCCCCAAAATGGGGGTACGGATGAGGTCAGATCCAAAATCGGAGGTCATTTAGCGGCCAAAATCGAGGTCGCCGTTTAATAAGGCACAGGGAGGTCGAGGCCGGTGATTATGGTAGTAGTAGTATTGTGATGATTGTGGTAGTTGTGATTGATGATGGTGATTATGGTAGTAGTAGTGGTGGTAGTAGTGATGGTGATTATGGTGATTACCCGGGCAACGCCGGGTACCCCTGCTAGTACAGAAATAATTAAATGCCAGTGAGTGGGGATTTTCCAAGTCATGGTTTCGTCATTCTCCAAGATGATATTATTTAGCCGTTACGTAAACCAGATAAGATTCTCGGGAAAACTCAGGAAAACTATGAACTGTAGTCTAGGGGAGATGTCCACTTGAAGGATTTTTTTTCTTGACTCATTTCTCCCTCATGTTTCGCCCCATTGTTTTTCTAATTTTAAGACGTTTGCCCCATTACTTTGACTATTTTAAGAACTTTCAACCCATTTCTGTCAATTTTAAAACCTTTCGTGCCATTTAGGTGTCGATTTTATCCTGGCGAGCGATAGCGAGCCTGTAATTTAAGAGCCGGGACATTTTTCTACCGAAAAATGTACAAATTTATCTTGAAAAGGGCTCAAGGGGGTGTAATCTTAAGCTTGATGGATATCTACAGACCAAACTAAAAACCTCCTCTTAACCCTTTGAGTACCAGCGACGTGCGTTATATTTTATTCTGGCTATATTTAGACGATATTATGCAGCTTAGGAAGGATCTGTGGTAGTTAAAAGGCTTGGTTGAGATAGTTTGAAGCCTTGTTATTTGCTAGAGGTCCTTCCTAAGCTGAATAGAATCGTCTAATAGTTGCCAGAATCGTCTAATAGTTGCCAGAATCGTCTAATAGTTGCCAGAATCGTCTAATAGTTGCCAGAATAGGATACAATGGACATCTCTGGTACTTAAGGGGAGATTTCCACTTGAAGGATTGTTTTTCTTGACCCCTTTCTCCCTCATGTTTAGCCCCATTGCTTTTGATATTATAAAACGTTTGCCCCATTAGTTTAGCGATTTTAAGAACTTTCACCCCATTTTAAGACCTTTCGCGCAATTCAGGTGTCTATTTTATCCTGGCGAGCGATAGCGAGCCTGTATTTTAAGAGGAACCGGCCTTCGGCCGGGAAATTTTTCTACCGAAAAATGTACAAATTTATCTTCAAAGGGACTCGAGGGGGTGTAATTTTAAGGTTGATGGAGGTCTAGGGAACAAACTAAATACCTCCCCTTGTGCTGGTTAGATTTTGGTTTTTGTATATATTAATTCATATGTTTTTTAGTTTCCTCGCTAGACCTCCACCAAGCTTAAAAAACAACACTCCCTTGACCTCTGTTCAAGACAAATTTGTACATTTTTCGGTAGAAAAATGTCCAGGCCGAAGGCCGGTTCTTCTTAAAAATACAGGCTCGCTATCGCTCGCCAGGAAAAAATCGACACGTAAATGGCACGAAGGGTCTTAAAATTGACAAGGAAATGGGGCGAAAGGTGGTAAAATCGCCAAACTAATGGGCCGAACGTCTTAAAATCTCAAAAACTAGTGGGGCTAAACATGAGGAAAAAGAAGACCCAGAAAAACGGCCCGTCTCCCCTTAATAGGCTATTATCGGTGGACTACAACCTCTGCAACTCAGAAAAAGGGCTAGAGCAAACGGGCTGTATAAAGGGCTAGAGCAAATGGGCTGTATAAAGGGCTAGAGCAAATGGGCTGTGTAAAGGGCTAGAGCAAATGGGCTGTATAAAGGGCTAGAGCAAATGGGCTGTGTAAAGGGCTAGAGCAAATGGGCTGTATAAAGGGCTAGGGCAAACGGGCTGTATAAAGGGCTAGAGCAAACGGGCTGTATAAAGGGCTAGAGCAAATGGGCTGTATAAAGGGCTAGAGCAAATGGGCTGTATAAAGGGCTAGAGCAAATGGGCTGTATAAAGGGGTAGAGCAAATGGGCTGTAAGATCTCCACACCCATTCTCTGTAACTCAAATAAAGGGCTAGAGCAAATGGGCTGTAAGATCTCCACACCCATTCTCTGCAACTCAGAAAAAGGGCTAGAGGAAATGGGCTGTAAGATATCCACACCCATTCTCTGTAACTCAATAAAGGGCTAGAGCAAATGGGCTGTAAGATCTCCACACCCATTCTCTGTAACTCAATAAAGGGCTAGAGCAAATGGGCTGTAAGATCTCCACACCCATTCTCTGTAACTTAATAAAGGGCTAGAGCAAATGGGCTGCAAATCTCCACACCCATTCTCTGTAACTTAATAAAGGGCTAGAGCTAACAGGCTGTATATTTCCACACCTTTTGGCCTATCGATGATGGACAGGGTATAGTAGGCAAGGACACTTAAGGGGAGATTTCCACTCGAGGGATTTTTTTCTGGACCCCTCTCACCCTTATTCTTAGCCCCATTGCTTTTGAGATATTAAGACGTTCGCCCGATTAGTTTGGCGATTTTAAGAACTTTCGCCCCAATTCTGTCAATTTTAAGACCTTTCGTGACATTTAGGTGTCGATATTTTCCTGGCGAGCGATAGCGAGCCTGTAATTTAAGAGTAATTAATGAGTAATTTAAGAGTAATCAAAGAGTAATTTAAGAGTAATTAAAGAGTAATTTAAGAGTAATCAAAGAGTAATCAAAGAGTAATTAAAGAGTAATTAAAGAGTAATTAAAGAGTAATTTAAGAGTAATTAAAGAGTAATTTAAGAGTAATTAAGAGTAATTGTTCTACCGAAAAATGTAAAAATTTATCCTGAAAGGGGATCTTGAGGGTGTAAATTTAAGCTTAATGGAGGTCTAGAGAACATACTAAAAACTTCCCTTTAATCACTTTATTTTGGCTAATAATTATTATGTTACCTCCACCAACCGACTTTACTCCTAAACTCAATTAATGAAATCAACAAATAAATGTGGCAGTTCAGGGATTCGAATCTGATGTTGCTCAGCTTTGGAAAGCTCTCTTGGAGTCAAAGGGACTAGTATTGCTATACATAATGTGTAGAAAGGGACTAAAACGGCTATACATAATGTGTAGAAAGGGACTAGTATTGCTATACATAATGTGTAGAAAGGGACTAAAACGGCTATACATAATGTGTAGAAAGGGACTAATACGGCTATACATAATGTGTAGAAAGGGACTAGTATTGCTATACATAATGTGTAGAAAGGGACTAATACGGCTATACATAATGTGTAGAAAGGGACTAGTATTGCTATACATAATGTGTAGAAAGGGACTAATACGGCTATACATAATGTGTAGAAAGGGACTAGTATTGCTATACATAATGTGTAGAAAGGGACTAATACGGCTATACATAATGTGTAGAAAGGGACTAGTATTGCTATACATAATGTGTAGAAAGGGACTAATATTGCTATACATAATGTGTAGAAAGGGACTAATATTGCTATACATAATGTGTAGAAAGGGACTAGTATTGCTATACATAATGTGTAGAAAGGGACTAATACGGCTATACATAATGTGTAGAAAGGGACTAGTATTGCTATACATAATGTGTAGAAAGGGACTAATACGGCTATACATAATGTGTAGAAAGGGACTAGTATGGCTATACATAATGTGTAGAAAGGGACTAATACGGCTATACATAATGTGTAGAAAGGGACTAGTATTGCTATACATAATGTGTAGAAAGGGACTAGTATTGCTATACATAATGTGTAGAAAGGGACTAATACGGCTATACATAATGTGTAGAAAGGGACTAGTATTGCTATACATAATGTGTAGAAAGGGACTAATACGGCTATACATAATGTGTAGAAAGGGACTAGTATTGCTATACATAATGTGTAGAAAGGGACTAATACGGCTATACATAATGTGTAGAAAGGGACTAATACGGCTATACATAATGTGTAGAAAGGGACTAGTATTGCTATACATAATGTGTAGAAAGGGACTAATACGGCTATACATAATGTGTAGAAAGGGACTAGTATTGCTATACATAATGTGTAGAAAGGGACTAGTATTGCTATACATAATGTGTAGAAAGGGACTAATACGGCTATACATAATGTGTAGAAAGGGACTAATATTGCTATACATATTGTGTAGAAAGAGACTAGTATTGCTATACATAATGTGTAGAAAGGGACTAATACGGCTATACATAATGTGTAGCAAGGGACTAGTATTGCTATACATAATGTGTAGAAAGGGATTAGTATTGCTATACATAATGTGTAGAAAGGGACTAGTATTGCTATACATAATGTGTAGAAAGGGACTAATACGGCTATACATAATGTGTGGAAAGGGACTAGTATTGCTATGCATAATGTGTAGAAAGGGACTAGTATTGCTATACATAATGTGTAGAAAGGGACTAGTATTGCTATACATAATGTGTAGAAAGGGACTAGTATTGCTATACATAATGTGTAGAAAGGGACTAATACGGCTATACATAATGTGTAGAAAGGGACTAGTATTGCTATACATAATGTGTAGAAAGGGACTAGTATTGCTATACATAATGTGTAGAAAGGGACTAGTATGCCTATACATAATGTGTAGAAAGGGACTAATATTGCTATACATAATGTGTAGAAAGGGACTAATACGGCTATACATAATGTGTAGAAAGGGACTAGTATTGCTATACATAATGTGTAGAAAGGGACTAATACGGTTATACATCATGTGTAGAAAGGGACTAGTATTGCTATACATAATGTGTAGAAAGGGACTAGTATTGCTATACATAATGTGTAGAAAGGGACTAATACGGCTATACATAATGTGTAGAAAGGGACTAGTATTGCTATACATAATGTGTAGAAAGGGACTAGTATTGCTATACATAAGGTGTAGAAAGGGACTAATATTGCTATACATAATGTGTAGAAAGGGACTAATATTGCTATACATAATGTGTAGAAAGGGACTGGTATTGCTATACATAATGTGTAGAAAGGGACTAGTATTGCTATACATAATGTGTAGAAAGGGACTAGTATTGCTATACATAATGTGTAGAATGGGACTAGTATTGCTATACATAATGTGTAGAAAGGGACTAGTATTGCTATACAAGATGTGTAGAAAGGGACTAGTATTGCTATACATAATGTGTAGAAAGGGACTAATATTGCTATACATAATGTGTAGAAAGGGACTAATATGGCTATACATAATGTGTAGAAAGGGACTAATATTGCTATACATAATGTGTAGAAAGGGACTAATATTGCTATACATAATGTGTAGAAAGGGACTAATACGGCTATACATAATGTGTAGAAAGGGACTAGTATTGCTATACATAATGTGTAGAAAGGGACTAATACGGCTATACATAATGTGTAGAAAGGGACTAATATGGCTATACATAATGTGTAGAAAGGGACTAATATTGCTATACATAATGTGTAGAAGGGTCTAATATGGCTATACATAATGTGTAGAAAGGGACTAATATGGCTATACATAATGTGTAGAAAGGGACTAATATTGCTATACATAATGTGTAGAAAGGGACTAATATTGCTATACATAATGTGTAGAAAGGGACTAATATGGCTATATATAATGTATAGAAAGGGACTAGTATTGCTATACATAATGTGTAGAAAGGGACTAGTATTGCTATACATAATGTGAAGAAAGGGACTAATACGGCTATACATAATGTGTAGAAAGGGACTAATACGGCTATACATAATGTGTAGAAAGGGACTAGTATGGCTATACATAATGTGTAGAAAGGGACTAATATTGCTATACATAATGTGTAGAAAGGGACTAGTATTGCTATACATAATGTGTAGAAAGGGACTAATACGGCTATACATAATGTGTAGAAAGGGACTAATATGGCTATATATAATGTGTAGAAAGGGACTAATACGGCTATACATAATGTGTAGAAAGGGACTAATACGGCTATACATAATGTGTAGAAAGGGACTAGTATTGCTATACATAATGTGTAGAAAGGGACTAATATGGCTATATATAATATGTAGAAAGGGACTAATACGGCTATACATAATGTGTAGAAAGGGACTAATATTGCTATACATAATGTGTAGAAAGGGACTATTATTGCTATACATAATGTGTAGAAAGGGACTAATACGGCTATACATAATGTGTAGAAAGGGACTAGTATTGCTATACATAATGTGTAGAAAGGGACTAATACGGCTATACATAATGTGTAGAAAGGGACTAATACGGCTATACATAATGTGTAGAAAGGGACTAATACGGCTATACATACTGTGTAGAAAGGGACTAGTATTGCTATACATAATGTGTAGAAAGGGACTAATACGGCTATACATAATGTGTAGAAAGGGACTAGTATTGCTATACATGATCTGTAGAAAGGGACTAATACGGCTATACATAATGTGTAGAACGGGACTAGTATTGCTATACATAATGTGTAGAAAGGGAATAGTATTGCTATACATAATGTGTAGAAAGGGACTAGTATTGCTATACATAATGTGTAGAAAGGGACTAGTATTGCTATACATAATGTGTAGAAAGCGACTAATACGGCTATACATAATGTGTAGAAAGGGACTAGTATTGCTATACATAATGTGTAGAAAGGGACTAGTATTGCTATACATAATGTGTAGAAAGGGACTAGTATTGCTATACATAATGTGTAGAAAGGGACTAATACGGCTATACATAATGTGTAGAAAGGGACTAGTATTGCTATACATAATGTGTAGAAAGGGACTAGTATTGCTATACATAATGTGTAGAAAGGGACTAGTATTGCTATACATAAAGTGTAGAAAGGGACTAATATTGCTATACATAATGTGTAGAAAGGGACTAGTATTGCTATACATAATGTGTAGAAAGGGACTAGTATTGCTATACATAATGTGTAGAAAGGGACTAGTATTGCAATACATAATGTGTAGAATGGGACTAGTATTGCTATACATAATGTGTAGAAAGGGACTAGTATTGCTATACATAATGTGTAGAAAGGGACTAGTATTGCTATACATAATGTGTAGAAAGAGACTAATATTGCTATACATAATGTGTAGAAAGGAACTAATATGGCTATACATAATGTGTAGAAAGGGACTAATATTGCTATACATAATGTGTAGAAAGGGACTAATATTGCTATACATAATGTGTAGAAAGGGACTAATATGGCTATACATAATGTGTAGAAAGGGACTAGTATTGCTATACATAATGTGTAGAAAGGGACTAGTATTGCTATACATAATGTGTAGAAAGGGACTAATACGGCTATACATAATGTGTAGAAAGGGACTAATACGGCTATACATAATGTGTAGAAAGGGACTAATACGGCTATACATAATGTGTAGAAAGGGACAAATATTGCTATACATAATGTGTAGAAAGGGACTAATATTGCTATTCATAATGTGTAGAAAGGGACTAATATTGCTATACATAATGTGTAGAAAGGGAGTAGTATTGCTATACATAATGTGAGAAAGGGACTAATACGGCTATACATAATGTGTAGAAAGGGACTAATATTGCTATACATAATGTGTAGGAGGTGGGGATCAGGAGGTCAGAAGTGTGGGAAGCCATGAAAAGAGTGAAGTTGGGGAAAGCACCAGGAACAGATGGAGTGTGTGGGGAAATGTTGAGGTATGGTGGTGAGATAGTGATAGAATGGGTATGGAAAATGTGCAAACTAGCATGGGAGAAGGGGAGTGCACCCGGTGACTGGAAGACTGGCATAATAGTCCCCCTATATAAGGGCAAAGGGGAAAGAGGAGTGTGTGGTAACCACCGAGGAATATGTCTTCTAAGCGTAGTAGGGAAGGTATACAGTAGGGTAGTGATTGAGAGAGTGAGAGTGAGAACGGAGAAATGGATAGGCGACGAGCAGGGAGGTTTTAGGAAGGGAAGAGGATGTGTAGATCAGATTTTTACCCTGAATTGTGTGGAGAAGTATCTGGAGAAGAAACAAAAGGTGTATGTTGCCTTTATGGACTTGGAGAAGGCCTATGACAGAGTGGATAGAGAAGGTTTGTGGAAAGTACTTAGAATATACGGAGTAGAGGGCAAGTTGCTGAAAGCAGTGAAGAGCATGTATGAGGGTGCAAAGGCGGCAGTACGTGTGGAGAGTGAGCAGAGCGAGTTCTTTGACCTGAATGTTGGTTTGAAACAGGGGTGTGTGATGTCCCCGTGGTTGTTTACTGTATATATGGATGGAGTTATGAAAGAATACTATCAAGAGCAGTGAATGTTGGTGTATCGCTGAAAAGGGAGGAAATTGAGTGGAAGCTACCTATACTGCTGTTTGCGGATGATACAGTTCTGATGAGTGATAATGAATGGGAGTTGCAGGGTCTGGTAAATGAGTTTGGAACAGTGTGCGAAAAACGGAATTTGAAGGTAAATACGGGGAAGAGCAAGGTTATGGTCTTCGAAAGGGGTGAAGTCACAGAGTGTGAGGTGAAGCTGAACGGTCAGGCTATGGAGATCGTCAACTCTTTTAAGTATCTGGGCAGTGTGTTGAGTAAAGATGGGACTATGGATGAAGAGGTGCGGGAGAGGGTACAACAGGGGAAGAGGGTTGTAGGAACGCTAAAAGCAGTAACAAGAAATAGGGTGGTCAGTATGGAAGTGAAGAAGTCCTTGCATGACAGTGTGGTAATCCCGACACTGACTTACGGAAGCGAAGCATGGACGTTGGTTGAGAGACTCAGACCAAGAGTGAGAGCAGTGGAAATGAATTACTTAAGGAGTGCGTGCGGAGTTACATGGAGGGATAGACAGACTAATGAGGAAGTAAGAAGGAGGTGTGGTGTGGAGGTAGATGTGCTGGAAAGTGTGAAAAGGAACAACTTGAGATGGTTCGGCCATATGGAACGTATGGAAAGCGAGAGAATGACTAAGAGGGTGTATGAGAGCGAGGTGGAGGGACAGAGGGGGAGAGGTAGACCGAATATGAGGTGGAAGGATGGAGTGAGGAAGTACATGAACGAAGGTGGTGCTGGTTGGGGGGAGGGGCGTCGACTGACTGGGGACAGAGGTGCATGGGGGCGGTTCGTTCGTGGCCACCCCTTCGGGGATCACGGCGTCAGGCAATAGATAGATAGATAGATAATGTGTAGAAAGGGACTAGTATTGCTATACATAATGTGAGAAAGGGACTAATACGGCTATACATAATGTGTAGAAAGGGACTAATATTGCTATACATAATGTGTAGAAAGGGACAAATATTGCTATATATAATGTGTAGAAAGGGACTAATATTGCTATACATAATGTGTAGAAAGGGACTAGTATTGCTATACATAATGTGAGAAAGGGACTAATACGGCTATACATAATGTGTAGAAAGGGACTACTATTGCTATACATAATGTGTAGAAAGGGACTAGTATTGCTATACATAATGTGTAGAAAGGGACTAATATGGCTATACATAATGTGTAGAAAGGGACTAGTATTGCTATACATAATGTGTAGAAAGGGACTAATATTGCTATACATAATGTGTAGAAAGGGACTAGTATTGCTATACATAATGTGTAGAAAGGGACTAGTATTGCTATACATAATGTGTAGAAAGGGACTAGTATTGCTATACATAATGTGTAGAAAGGGACTATCGGCTATACATAATGTGTAGAAAGGGACTAATACGGCTATACATAATGTGTAGAAAGGGACTAATACGGCTATACATAATGTGTAGAAAGGGACTAATACGGCTATACATAATGTGTAGAAAGGGACAAATATTGCTATACATAATGTGTAGAAAGGGACTAATATTGCTATTCATAATGTGTAGAAAGGGACTAATATTGCTATACATAATGTGTAGAAAGGGACTAGTATTGCTATACATAATGTGAGAAAGGGACTAATACGGCTATACATAATGTGTAGAAAGGGACTAATATTGCTATACATAATGTGTAGAAAGGGACTAGTATTGCTATACATAATGTGTAGAAAGGGACTAATATGGCTATACATAATGTGTAGAAAGGGACTAGTATTGCTATACATAATGTGTAGAAAGGGACTAATATTGCTATACATAATGTGTAGAAAGGGACTAGTATTGCTATACATAATGTGTAGAAAGGGACTAGTATTGCTATACATAATGTGTAGAAAGGGACTAGTATTGCTATACATAATGTGTAGAAAGGGACTAGTATTGCTATACATAATGTGTAGAAAGGGACTAATACGGCTATACATAATGTGTAGAAAGGGACTAATACGGCTATACATAATGTGTAGAAAGGGACTAGTATTGCTATACATAATGTGTAGAAAGGGACTAGTATTGCTATACATAATGTGTAGAAAGGGACTAATATGGCTATACATAATGTGTAGAAAGCACACACTGAAGGGAATCCCGTGGCACAGATTTATCTTGAAGACTAAGGAGTGGTATCCGGGGTGTGAGATTTTTAATGCAACCTATATGGGGCTCTTCATACATAACATAGGAACATCTATATTAATCAATCTAGAATAATATGTTCTACAATTTTATATGCTTCATCTTTCCTTACAGACCGGTACAGTAATGCTCGAAATAGGCCTATACCGATTATTTTTATATTATTATTATTATTATTATTATACTAAGTGAAGGTTATTATAATCACGAGCACGAAGTACCCAAACACGTAACACACGTACACACACACACTCACATTGCTTTGTTCTAAGCAATATCACCGTTACAGAGAGAGAAGTATTGAATTGTTTAGATAAACTCAGGGTAAATAAAACGCCTGGACCTGATACAATCTCGCCTAGAGTTCTAAAGGAAGCTAAGGATGAGCTCTCTAAACCACTGACATTACCATTCAATAAATCCTTGCAGTCTGGAACTATGCCCGATCAGTGGAAGCTAGCCAACGTAACACCGATATTCAAAAAAGGCAGCAAATCCCTACCCAGTAACTATCGTCCAATTAGCTTAACCTCAGTTGTATGTAAAATGCTAGAAACGGTCATACGAACCAGACTCGTAAATCACTTAGAGGAAAATAACATACTTAAAGATACTCAACACGGCTTTCGTAAAAACGTTCCTGTTTAACAAACCTCTTAGACTTCTTCCACGATATCCTCAACCTCTACGATGAGAGTAAAGCTGTAGATATTATATACCTTGATTTTCAAAAGGCCTTTGACAAAGTTCCCCACAAACGTTTACTGCTAAAACTAAAAGCGCATGGAATACAAGACGGTTGTATTGAAATGGATAGAAAATTGGCTCAGCAACAGAAAGCAAAGAGTAGTCATAACGGTAAGGCCTCAAAATGGACCAATTGTAAGTAGCGGGGTACCCCAGGGATCGGTACTAGGACCAATTCTCTTTCTAATTTACATCAACGACATAGATGAGGGTCTCACCTGTACAATCTCAAATTTGCTGACGATACAAAAATTGCAAATAGCGTACTCTCAAAAGAACAAGTGACGATATGCAACACAATCTAGATAAATTGTCATGTTGGGCCCAATTTGGCAAATGAGGTTTCAATGCGGATAAATGTAAGTACTACATATCGGATACCTAAATGAGAAAGCAAACTATTCGATGAATGGCACTCAGCTTAAGAATGTAAACAGAGAAACCGATCTGGGAGTAACAATATCGAGTAACCTAAAACCGAGTCAACAATGTTCAGAAGTTGTTAAGAAGGCAAACAAAATAATTGGCTTTATAGGCAGGTCATTTGAGCATAAATCCAAAGAAGTTATCCTAACCCTTTACAATTCATTAGTCCGCCTCTTCTGGAATACTGCGTTCAATCCTGGTGCCCTTATTACCAAAAAGATATAAACCAAGCTAGAACGAGTTCAACGTAGAGTTACCAAAATGATACCTAGCCTAAAGAACAAACCATACGAAGAGCGTCTTAGAGAATTAAATCTATTTCCTTTAACCCAGCGCAGATTAAGAGGTGACTTAATTCAAGTGTTCAAAATCATCAAAGGCATCGACAATATGAACTGTAGTAAGTACTTCACTATCGACCAATCTAATTACACGCGGGGAAACGGTTGCAAATTATTGGTAAATCTTTTAACTCACACGAATCTAAGAATTTCTTCTTCAATCGGTTGTCAACTTGTGGAATGGGCTTCCCCGAAACGTTATAGACTGCATCACCGTTGATTCATTTAAACTCCGCCTAGACAAATATCTCGCATCAAACCCGCGACTGACTGCGTTTGTAAATGAATAACTTTATTTTATCCCCCCCTCAGTTACTAACCCATCTGTCCCCTACTAACTTCCTAATCCTGCCACGGACATTAGTTCCAGGGCAGTAATTCCCTTTCCAATGTTCCCTTACCAACTCTAAACCACTGTTTGGACACTTGATCCTCAGTGTTTTGGAGGACAAGCAACCTAGAAGGGTCACTAGATCTGTTGTTGCTTGATTTCCTTTGTACTCCTTTGTACAAACACACATATGCATACACTCACCCACAAACACACACCCACATACCCACGCACCCACACAAAAAAAATAAAAAATAAAAAAAATAAAAATAAATAAAAATCTAACATCCTGTGCTGCCAGAGAAGATAATATATTGAGGGCGAGGGTGCTCATTTCAGTAGTGGTGTTCTGTTGGTGCTTGCAGAAGGTCCGTCCTCGCTCTCGCTCTCGGCTTTACGGTAAGTTGTTTGCGTGGTGAAACAGTCTGGCTTGGAGAGTATCGTGGTATTTATATTAGTTATGATCTGTGGTTTTGTGTGCTTTTGTAATAGTATATTTTTGTTTTCTTCAGTTTGCGCTAGACCCACACAAAACTGCATTTGAAATGTTTTCGGTAGAGCAATGTCCCGGGCGAAGGCCAGTTTCTTCTAATAATTAAACATATAATTCTCCACAATTTAAAGCATTTACCTAATGCTACCTAACTCGACCTATCAGATGCTTTTTTTGTTTTTTGCTACGTGAGTGAGGGAGACAAAAGGCGGAACTGCCTGTAGCGAGTGCCTCCCCCAGAGTCGAAAGAGTGACAGGGCCAAAATCAAGGGACGTTCGAGTCAAAATGCCTGGACACACAGAGTTTGAAACAATTTAAGTCATAGGAAGAGGGAAAGATTGATTCTAGGAGAGAGTTCCAGAGCTCCAGACAGTTGCACAGAGTAGGGGTGGGATTGTGTTGCAAGACGGTTACTACGTACCCTACGTAGAGGAGGTGGTATACACTGGAATAGCTCTGAGGAACTCTAATTACTGTAGTAGCGATAGAATTGCGAGAGAGATGCAATATTGCGGCGAAGAGAGAGAGATTGCAGAGAGTTATTAAGTGGACGGGAGTTAATGATACGAAAGGCTTTCCTTTCTACTTTGCCTAGGAGTGCGGTGTGAGAGGATCCTCCACACACATGTGAACAATACTCAATACAAGGATGCACTGTGCCCCTGTACAGAACAAAGAGCTGTGCAGGGTTAAAGAACCCCTTGAGGCGGTTGAGCACACCCAGCTTCTGGGAGGCTGCCTTAGCAAGAATGTATGCCTCCATGCCCAAGAGGATTACCTCGGTAATGCGTTCAGCACTCTCCGAGGGTCCCCGGCAACGGAAGCAAAAGTCATTCCATGGGAAATCAAAGAAGTACTGCCGAAGAGCCTCCCAGTCGGCAGCACCAAAGCGCCACAACCGCCGCGCCTCTGTTGGGAGGATCAGGTGGCCGTACCGGAGAGATAGGACAGGTGACAGATATTAGTTTATGGTTGGAGGAGCCCAAACAAGATACAAACATTATAGTATAAGTAGAAGGGTAAGAGGTTAGAAATAAGTCAAGAAAGTTGGGCTGATCTCCGAAGCGATCCGGAATACGGGTGGGTTGCTGGACTAACTGCTCTAGGTCGTTTAGGATAGAAAAGATGTAGGCTTGTTCACCAGGTTGCTTTGATACTTGTCGAGAGCTGCTGGTTGATATTCCTAATAAATACAAATTAATGGAGAATGCTAGTGAATAGATGAGTGTAAACGCTGTCCTTTGGGAGAGAGGGTCGTGCGCCAGTTGGAGTAGATAATAGTCCGTCAGGCGCCTTGCCCGGGGAGCTGATAGTAATGAAAGGTGTCTGGAAGCATGGTGAGTGGGCTTGTGGTGGTACAGCTTCGCTGCGTGTTTGCCTGCAGAAATCAGAGCCTCTCCGGGAGATCTGGAACCTGGGAATCTAGCTGGAGACCCCAAATGGACCTGGGTCTCTGGGTATTTCTCCCTAAAGACCTAGATGTGTGTGATTTTGTGTTTTGCTTTTGTTTTTCTTTGTTTTGTTTTTATTTTTTGTTGTGATGTTCGATGTTCGGGCTCTGTCTTGAGTCGGCCACCCCCAATAAATATAATAAACAAATATTAATAAATAAATATATGAATTAATAAATATACATAACAAAATGGGATATGTGCCAAAGTGTCATACATACCTAATGCTACCTAACTTGACCTATCAGAAGTAGTTCCTTTGATACTTGTCGAGAGCTGCTGGTTGACATGGGGCGCTGTTTGAGTTTTCCAGTTCACACCTCCATACTAACCATGTATTTTGTCAACAGGAACCCAAAGAAAAACGACATAACAGCAAAACTTCTTATAGACAGAGGAAACAAACGAAGACAGAGAAGAAAGATTAGAAGAGCCGTACGTAAACCAAGAGAAGGAGACGAGAAGGAGACGAGAAGGAGACGAGAAGGAGACGAGAGTAGACAGAGAAGCAAGGAAGAAAGGAAACATATATTGTTTAGAGAGACTGAGAACATGAAGGTCTTCGTGTTCATTCTGGGACTGACCCTGATTCTTCTGGTGAATACTGGTGAGTGTGTGTGTGTGTGTGTGTGTGTGTGTGTGTGTGTGTGGGTGTGTGTGTATATGTGCTTGTGTGTGTGAGAGAGGATATGAGTCTGTGAGGATGTGAGTGCGTGTGTGAGAGAGGATGTGTGAGTGTGTGTGTTCATAAGTGTAGAAAAGTATGGGTGTGTGTGTATGTGTGTAAGAGAGATAGAGAGATAGTGTGTGTGTGAGGGAGAGAGAGCGTGTGTGTGTGTGTGTGTGTTCATGGGTGTAGCAGGGTATGGGTTCGTGCGCATATATGTGAGAGGATATATGTGTGTTTGTGCGTGCGTGTTTTTTGTTTATTTTGTTTTGTCCATGTGTGTGTATGTGTGCATAGTCGTGGGAGGATATGTGTATGAAATAAATACAAGTGACTGATGTTAAATAATGTGAATCAGGTCGGATATAATATTATGTTACAATGATGTAATACAATTGTCATCTAACTCATTCTATCAGTGGTTAAGGCTTAGTAGTATGTACGACTAAGAAGTTAAATTTCGTATATATATCACAAATACATGTTTGCATAAACCTCAGCCGAACTCGAACCACCTACATAAAAGATTAAAACCACCTACATCCCCCAGGTGAAGGCAAGCGGTGTGGGACTCGCCCAGAACGCTATCAAATGCTTCGGCTCCGGAACAAGATAGCCTGTACGATGCCCACCGAACAGCTGGTCACCCTGCCTGTCCCACCGGGCTACGACTTCGTAAGTTTATTATGTTTTTTCCACCAACCAACTTCACATCTAAACTCAATTAATGAAATCAACAAATACATGTGGCACTCCAAGGACTCGAACCTAGGATACTTGCATCGAAATTCCGCGCACTTATACATTACGCTATCAAGTCTACATGCAAGGGGGTTTAAGGGGAGGGGGCGTTTTTCTGGTCACCCTTCTGCCTCATGTTTAGCCCCATTAGTTTTAAGATTTTATAACGTTCTGCCCATTAGTTTGGCGATTTTAAGACTCTTCGCCACATTTCTTTGCCAATATTTAGACTTTTCGTGTCATTTAGGTGTCGATTTGTTTCGATGTTCATTTAATATCTAGCAGACTTGATATGGTAAAACTGATCTTGCAAAGTTCCCGTAAAGTTTCCTCAGTTATTTTGAAAATGTTAAAGTGAAATATGATGCTAATCGTATAAACTTGGTCTCAATATGAAGCAGAGACATAGTAGTTTCATATTTCTCCATTAAGTATCGAGAAATTAGCTGCTAAGAGAGTATAGGTAAAACTGATCTGCTTCCCTCCCTCAGATCCACCCGAAGGCGACCATCCTGAAAAAGTGTTCGGGGTTCGTGTGTGCCTTACCCAACCGCAAGTGCGTCGGCGTTGACAGCACCAACAAGACCTTCACCGTAAGTTGTTACCCCTTTCTCCCTCTTGTTTAGCCCCATTAGTTTTCAGATTTTAAGACGTTTGGCCCATTAGTTTGGCGATTTTAAGAACTTTCGTCTCATTTCTTTGTCAATATTTAAACTGTTCGTGTCATTTAGGTGTTGATTTTTTCCTGGCGAGCGATAGAGAGCCTGAAATTTAAAAGGATCCGGCCTTCGGTCGGGACATTTCTCTATCGAAAAATTTACAAATTTTTTTTCAAGGAGGATCTTGGGTGGGTGTTTTTATAAGTAGGGAGGAAACGTAAACTGAAGGCGACCCTCCTGAAGAAGTGTTCGCGGTTTGTGTGTGCCGGACCCAACCACCAGTGCGTCGGCGTCAGCAGCTCCAACAGGGCTTTAACCGTAAGTTAAAGGGGACATGGGTAATTTATCAGGGTTTTCATAGTTAGCCCCATTAGTTTTCAGATTTTAAGACGTTCGGCCCATTAGTTTGGCGATTTTAAGAACTTTCGCTCCATTTCTTTGTCAATATTTAAACTGTTTGTGTCATTTAGGTGTCGATTTTATCCTGGCGAGCGATAGCGATCCTGAAATTTAAGAAGATCCGACCTTCGGCCGGAACATTTTTCTATCGAAAAATGTACAAATTTATCTTCAAGGAGGGTCTTGGGCGGGTGTTTTTATAAGCTTGATGGAGGTCTAGGGAGGAAACGTATTCCGAAGGCGACCCTCCTGAAGAAGTGTTTGGAGTTCGTGTGTGCCGGACCCAACCATCAGTTAGCAGCACCAACAGGACCTTCACCATAAGTCAGAGGGGTAAATACGATTTCAATAAACCCTCTGAATAACATAGATAACACAAATAATAATGACCGCTGAGACATGACTTTTTAGCACCTCCGTACTGATTTTCATACCCCCACTAGGTGACCGCGCACGCCACACCGCACTGACCGTTATACCCCCACCAGGTGACCGCACACACCACACTGTACTGACGGTTATATACCCCCACCAGGTGACCGCGCACACCACACCGTACTGACTGTTATATACCCCACCAGGTGACCGCGCACACCACACCCTACTGACTGTTATATACCCCACCAGGTGACCGCGCACACCACACCGTACTGACTGTTATATACCCTACCAGGTGACTGCGCACACCATGGACAGCCTATACGACAAACACGGAACCTGTGTCCCAGTCACCGTACAGGAGGACCACACCTGTGACTGCCAGTGCATCACCAAGCATTCCGACTGTTCTAAAAGCCAGGTGAGTTAACCCCTTCTGGATTTGGTTGGGAATATGAACATGATTAGATTAATATCCAGTATTCGAGAGTGGATAATAAGTCGTAGGCGTATGCATAAACCTTTACCCGTCTTGGTGGTGTAATGGTTAGAGTGTTTAAACATCTATTTGTGATAACCCAGGTTCGAATCCCAGTGGATCACATATATGCTCTCATTAATTTCAATTGGAGGTGTTTGGTGTTATCATTAAGCCCGTCTGTACAGATCACCTCCTTTATACTTTATTCTGGCTAGTATTAAACTATTATATTTAGTTTAAAAAGGGCCTCCATTAATTAACAGACTTCCAACTATATCACTTCACCCTTTTACTACCACAAATACTTCCTAACCAGCACAAAATCGTCTAAAATATAGCTAGAAAATTAATAAAGAGTCCTACTCTAACTAAAGCTAAGAAAAACCTGAAGTGAAATTTCGCCTTAAATATCCCCCCTCCTCCCCCCCCCCCCTTGTACAGTTGGCCAAATAAGTGATGTCGAGGCACCATGTATATTTCGATCAATAATTGGTATCAGCATTATCTAAGGTTCAAATCATCATTCAGAGCGAGATATACAACCATGTTTCTCTCTTTACACACCCTATTCAACATCTGACAGACATTGACACAGCACACAGCGAGCAAAAACGTAATGACAGCGGAGACATCACTTAATTGGCCAACCTTACCTGTGTCCACCATTGCAGGTATTCAACAATCACCGGTACTTAGAGAAGATGAAGGATTAATTCGCGTATTGTTGAAGTTTAAGGGAGTCCCTCACTTTTTTTCTTTCTCTCCCTCTCTCTTTGGCTTGTATCCATTAGGCCCCATTCAGCCTACTGTTTTAAGACGTTTACCCCATCCAGGTGTCAATATTTTCCTGGCGAGCGGTAGCGAGTCAGCATATATATGTTTTTGTTTTGACAGCAAGCTACTGTAGATTTGTAAATTTTTTGATAGAAAAATTTCTCCGGCAAAGCCGGATTTCTCCATACAATGCTGGCTCGCTTTCGCTCGCCAGGAAAAATCGACACCTGGATGGGGATAAATGTCTTAAAACAGTTGGCTGAATGGGGCCGAATGGATACAAGCCAGAGAAAGAGAGAAAAGGAGAGAAAGAGAACAACAAACAGCTGGGAGTTCTTTACCTGTGTCCATCATCAATTGCAGAAATTCAACGCTAACCAGTGCAAGTGCGTGTGCCGTCCGGAGCTAAAGAAGGCGTGTAATGGCAGGATGGAGAGAGAGCCAGGTATGTTTATGTGGGACCCCGAGAACTGCGCCTGTCCCTGTGACAATGAGGTGGAATGCAGCTCCGGTACTCACTGGGTCCCCGACTTGTGCAGGTTGGTTACAAATTACAGGTTATATTGTATTTTTGTTGTATCATTATTTGTATTTTATTTGCTGTACTTCTTCCAACAGGAATATATATATATATATATATATATATATATATATATATATATATATATATATATATATATACAGGGTGTTCCAGAAATATGTGCCGAAAATCAGGAGATGTATTCCTGACACATAAGTGAATGTAAATCACTAAATGACCATATAAGCAAATATCAATAGTTGTCGAGTTACAGCACCTAACAGGTCTGCTTGAATGTGTTTTACTCCGGGAATTGCTTGTAAATGAAACATTTACCAAGGACAACGTGATTTATTAACAAAATCGAACAGTATTTCCAGTATGACAATAAAATTACAGTAAATGTTCAAAATTCCTTGTAAATGAAACATTTACCAAGGACAACGTGATTTATTAACAAAATAAAACAGTATTTCCAGTATGACAATAACATTTACAGTAAATGTTCAAAATTCCGCCCTCCTTGTTCGATGCACGCTGCAGCCTGTCGCAGAAGTGACTGACGCACACGGTCGAAGACCCCAGGATTGTTTCGTACACGTGCTACGCTGTCCTCCACACGGCGCCACAATTCCTCACGGTTTGGGACGTCTGTAGCGTACACCTCGCCTTTAATGTGTCCCCACAGGTAGAAGTCCAGGGGAGTGATGTCAGGAGACCGGGGTGGCCATGACACTGGGCCGCCTCGCCCAATCCATCGTCCAGGGAACACATCATTTAAGTAATCCCTTGCAATATGGCAATAATGGGCCGGAGCACCATCATGCTGAAACCACATCCTTCTCCGTATTCCAATGGGCACATCCTCCAGCAGCAGTGGTAGTGTGTCCTCAAGAAACCGTCTGTATGTTGCACCATTCAGCCTCTGGGGTAGAAGACCTGTTAGGTGCTGTAACTCGACAACTATTGATATTTGTTTATATGGTCATTTAGTGGTTTACATTCAATTATGTGTCAGGAATACATCCCCTGATTTTCGGCACATATTTCTGGAACACCCTGTATATATATATATATATATATATATATATATATATATATGCAGGAAAATCCACAAGGAAAGCAGAAAAACAAGGAGTCCCAAGCGCTTTCGTGTATTATTACATCTTCAGGAGAGGTCAGACAGAGAGTGAAGGCACATACATAACAATACTTAAAGTGAGAATGTATATTCAGAAGTCAAAAGAAAACAAAACAAACGATACATAGTGAAATACATCAATCAAGGCTCAAATGATTATAAAGGTTTCGATTGACCTCCCCTGAAGATGTAATAATACACGAACACGCTTGGGACTCCGTGTTTTTCTTCTTTCCTTGTGGATTTTCCTGCATCTGTTGGTTCACGTGACTTTATTGCATATATATATATAATTCATATGTGTAATTCAAGAGGAACCGGCAGAAAGTCGCCATTTCATACTGAGAGCATTCTATATTTATATGTTATCAAGGCATGTTTCTAAAGTGTCCTTTTCTTTAGAACGGACTGGAGTTTTCGCAGAGAGGCTCCAGTCTTGACGTTATTCTTGACTTACAGTGTGCTGGCTTAATAATCCAATAGTGTTGATAGCCTCTGAAGTCCTATTTTAACTAACACACTTATTCTTTGGCAGTTGCGGTACCGTGGTGCAGGAGGGGAGGAGGAGGCACTGAGGTACAAAGGAGTACACAGGAGTACAATGGTGGGCGATCAAGAACAACCCCTGTGGAGGAGGAGGAGGAGGAGGAGAGCCTTAAGTTGATAGCCAATATAGTAGCCCTGTAGGGTGTAAAGGGGACATTGGTAATTTTTCTGGTCACTTTTCTCCCTCATGTTTAGCCCCATTAGTTTTCAGATGCTAAGATATTTGCCCCATTAGTTAGTCGATTTTAAGACCTTTCGCCCCATTTCTTCGTCAATATTTAGACCTTTCGTGCTATTTAGGTGTCGATTTTTTCCCTGGCGAACGATAGTGAGCCTGTAATGTTGGAAGAACCGGCCTTCGGCCGGGAAATTTTTCTACCGAAAAATTTACAAATAAATCTAGAAGGGGGATCTAATGGATGTTTTTTATAATTTGATGGAGGTCTATGGAGGAAACTAGAAAAATAATGAAATACATGCAAAAATCGCCCAAAAAGTGAACCATCTGCCCTGGAGAGAACATAATAATTAATTCTGGGAGATGGGCGGTTGTTTTGATCTATTTATTAATTTATTCCTTTGTTTCTTAGTTTCCTAGCTAGACCTCCATCAAGCTTTATAAATACCCCTCTGAGACCCCCTTTGAAGAAAAATTGTATATTTTTCGGTAGAAAATTTTCCCGACCGAAGGCCGGGTCCTCTTGATTTTTCAGGCTGGCTATCACTCGCCAGGAAAGAAATATACACCTAAATGGCACGAAAGGTCTTAAAATTGACAACGAAATGGGGCGACATGTGTTAAAATCGCCAAACTAATGGACCGAACGTCTTTTAATATGAAATCAAATGGGACTTAACACGAGAGAGCAAGGGGACCAGCAAAACGACCCATCTCCCCTTGATATGTCCTTAAAAAATATGTTATTTACCCCTTCTGTCCCGGCGACGTCTTTTGTATTGTATTCTAGCTATGTTCAGACGATTCTATTCAGTTTACAAAGGGCCTCAAGCATGTACCAGGCTCTCCTAACCCTCTCTACTACCACAGATCCTTCTTAACCCCTTCAGACTCATATGACGCAGAGGTTTCCAGATTAGCAATAAGCAATATTGTTCTCTCACTCTTATAATTACCTCTCCAAAATTAGTTTTCTGCCCACAGCTAACTCAAAGACAACTGCAGAGGTTGAAGTAACTAAACTAAAGGTTTCTAAATACCCCTGATGGTAACAAAGGATTTAAAGTATCCCCAATAGGCTCAAAATCGCGTCATATGTCGGAGAGGGTTAAACCGCACTAAATCGTCTAGATATAACTAGAATATAACACAAAAGACGTCGCCGGTATGGAAAGGGTTAACTTGTATCCTGATATTTGTTCTGGTTTTCTAGTTTTGCTTATCAAGTTTGTTATGTAGGTCGATAGTTAGTTAAAATAGGACTTCAGAGGCTATCAACCCTATTGGATTATTAAGCCAGCACTCTGCAAGTCAAGGATAGCGTTAGGGCGGGAGCCCCTTTTCGAGAACTCCTGCGGTTCCTTGTGTGTAGGTCAAATGATGCGCCAGTGTTTGTAATTCCTGCTAGATGCATTGTGGCAATATTATTTTGTTGTGTTCCTATAAAGTATGAATAGATCCCTGCAATAAAAGATTATCAACATTTTGCAACATTTCCTTCTTAATAAGATGCACCGAGTGTAGTGTATTTGCCTTACCACTCTTGACTTTATTTATCTTGTCTGTGATAATCAAGATGAAACTGAATTGTGATGCTATATTGATATAATTCAATATGCTTTATATATATATATATATATATATATATATATATATTGTTACGTATCTTGATCCTCAATTGGTTAACTTGATGAATCTATTTAGCACAGAGATATATATTAAGGTATCAGTCAGCTGAAGGCAAAACAAAAGTAAAATCTAATAAAATTATTTCCTGTTGTTGCTTCCTTTCCTTTTGGATCTTAGGACTTGGTATCCTTTATAGACTGATACTCTTTAATTATGAACAATACTGAAACTAATTAAAGTCATGTAGTATTTATAAAGGATTATTATTTAACCGAAGCTTAGTAGGCTATGGTTATGAACCGAATAAGTTATTATCTAAAGAAGGACTATTAATTCTATAAAAAGTCTTGAAAGATAAATATTAAAGTAAGAATATTTCTGTCTCTTACCCTTTTTGAAATGAATAGATAGTTTTCTTATCTGTCCTTTTATTTATATTTAATGTAATTATTCTTGGTTCTTGTCTTACGTTAACAGTATTATATTATTATTATCATTAGGATTTATATCAAAGTCACATAAAAAGTTAGATATATATTTAATAATTAGTTAAATGTATTTCTTAACCACGTAACATTGAAGTTTGATTATGAGTAAAATAAGTTACAGGATCGCTTCATAGATTCGATTCAGGTCTCACTCAAATATGAAAAGCAAAAATAATATTTTGAAGCTAAAGGAATTTTCTTCAGCTTAGGAAATCACTAGAAGTAACATTAAAACAGCCATGTTAGTCTAAGGCGATATAACTAATAAGAGACAATAGCATCACCGTACTAAGCACCGTTAAGCAATGTAAGCTTAATTCAAAGAAAATGAAAGAACTCTTAAGCATTAATATAAAACAATAGTATTACTTTCATCATAACCCAATTACTTAAAGAGTTGCTTTAGTCCACAAGTTAGTCAACTAAAATAGTTAAGTACATAATAATAGCGTTAACGTTAATTCCCAATCACATATCTCACTAACCAACATAACGTAAGTGTTTACACCGAACACACTTAACACACACTTATCTAATCTGACTGACAGTCACAAACCCATTATAATACTTCACCCCGTCTTCCTCCAGCTGCAAGTTCACCTTCCCCAACTCCAAATGAGACTGATTTGAATGCCCACTACTCGGGTCTTATATACTAAACAATGATGGTGTAGGAACGAATCAGGAGGCGAGTGATGGTGCGCACCCCTATCATAGCTCCTCGAGTTGCATAGCAGGTGCGTCGTCCAATGGGGGCTCCTGGCGTCGATCATACGGCATAGCGTCGGGTCATCGAGGTAGTTTGCAGGGTCCCCTATGACGCACGCAGGTGTGAAGGCTTGTTTGCTGGTGTGCGGGCGAGCTGGTTTCCCCACTCGCTAGTTCGCTCGCTAGTCTGCTTCGCCGCTTGGGTAGTTTGACACTCCTTCAACTCTAATTCTAACTCTTAAATTAACATACAGGACTCCGTATGTCAGAATATATATAAACTAGACCTTTTTTTGTATTAATTAATTTCGTCTCCATCATTAATCGAGTTACTTTCCGATTTCTCTCGAACCGACTCTCCTTTCTTCTCCTACATTATTCTCAGTACCATTCCTTCCTCTACTTATTGCGGTACTCTCTCAGTCACCTCAGTTACCAAGCCGTGCAGTCAGTGGAGATTATACACTATTTAAGCACCTTGAGGAATATGACACATTTTAACCCCTTCAGACTCATATGACGCAGAGGTTGCCAGATTAGCAATAAGAATATAGTTTTTTCTCACTCTTATCATTACCTCTCCAAAATTAGTTTTCTGCCCACAGCGAACTCAAAGACAACTGCAGAGGTTGAAGTAACTAAACTAAAGGTCCCTGATGGTAACAAAGGCTTTAATGTATCCCTAATAGGCTCAAAATCGCGTCATATGTCGGAGAGGGTTAACTCTTCATTCTGCATGTAATTAGACGACATTATTCAGCTTAGGAAGATCTTGTGGGTGGTAGAGAGTTAATTGGGATATTATTTATTAATTAATTAATTATTTTTTACCCTCTTTGATTCGTGGAGACCCTTTCTAAATTCAATAACATCGTCTAATGATAACCAGAATCAGTGTAAGCATACTTCATTTAACCCCTTCTGTACCGGTGATGTCTATTTAATGTTATGCTAGCTTATACGATTGTGTGCAGTTTAAGAAGGATCTGTGGTAGTATTTTTTTTTTTTTTTTTTTTTTTCTATATTCCACCTTACTTCCTCTCGGGCATAGGCTGAGAGCCTTAACATTCACCGCTTTACAATGAACAGTGAAGCCTGTGAGGTCTTGATCCAGTCTAGGGAGTGAGACATGTGAAGCACGTACAGTACAACGAGCACCTGCCATCTTGCCTTCACATGAGGCACGGTGCTCACTCATGGCCCGAAACGACCCCATCTCTGAAGCCACCTCGTTCCCGTGCTTCACTGTCTCATCCCCTACACTCTGACTCTCACACTTACACAACACCACCCGTTGAGCAGATAACTCACCAGGCATTGCACCCCTATAGCATATTTTTAATATGGGAATATTCTAACAGTGCTATTTAATCAGGGAACAATGAGGGTATTTTATTGACGTTTCGGTGGGCTTGTGGTAATGCACTGATACTACTAGGTACAGCACAAATTCCATCCCATTAATATCTTCCCATTGATACATCGGGATTTGAACCCGGGACCTTTGGATTACCAGGCCAGTGGCAAGACCACTCCACCACACCTCCCCCTAATAAAGTATAAAGGGTTAAGTGAGATAGTTCGAAGCCTGTTTATGGCTGGAGGCCCTTTTTAAATTGAATAAAATCGTCTAATAGTTGCCAGAATATAATGAAAAGAACGTCGCCGGTACTGAAGGGGTTAATACCGAAAGAGTAAATAACTTCCCATGACCTTTATAAATTGCTGTTTTTTGCTTTGTTTAAGTTTTTATGTAGTTACTTTTTTTCATTTGTAATTATGCAGTGTCATGTTATTAAGGTTGAGCAGAACAACACTTGGTATCGATCACAATAAGAAATAAGGTCGATGGAGGGAAACTATACTTAGAAGGCAAGCACAATGGGAGAGTTAAGGGAGCCCACCTCGCTTTTGTTCTCTTTCTCTCCCTCTTGTTTTGGCTTTTATCCATACGGCCCCATTCAGCCTACTATTTTAAGACGTTTACCCCCATCCAGGTGTCAATATTTTTCCTGACGAGCGGTAGCGAGCCAGAATATATATTTTTTTTGTTTTGACAGCAAGCTAAATTTGTACATTTTTCGATAGAAAAATTTCTCCGGCGAAGCCGGATTTCTCCATACAATGCTGGCTCGCTATCGCTCGCCAGGAAGAAATTGACACATGGATGGGGATAAAAGTCTTAAAACAGTTGGCTGAATGGGGCGGCGGAAAGTCACAATTATTATGGGTGATGGGTAATCAATATACTGGAAAATCAATCCCGCGCGCGCCCACACGCACGTGGCTGGACTTGGAGGGTTGCCAACCATCGGCATTGTTCCGCGGGATCCTAAAGTAGTTCCCATACACATCTGAACCCTCTATGAGCCAAAGGATAGGCGTGATTAACCCTTTCAAGCTCCAATACTCGTTTCTGTTCTGTTTTCTGGCTACTATTAGACGATTTTAATCAGATTAGTAACGGTATATGGAAGTCAAAGTGTTGATGGAGATAGTATTTACCCTTTTCATACCCACAGATCCTTCCTAAGCTGCATATAATCGTCTAATGATAGCCAAAATAAATTGCTAAAACGCGTCAGAGTTTCAAGGGGGGGGAGGTTTCCACTTGAGGGATTTTTTTCTGGACCCCTTTCTCCCTTATGTTTAGCCCCATTGTTTCTGAGATTTTAAGACGTTCGCCCTAGTAGTTTGAACATTTTAAGACATTTTGCCCCATTTCTGTCAATTTTAAGACGTTTCGTGCCATTAAGGTGTCGATTTTTTCCTGGCGAGCGATAGCGAGCCTGTAATTTAAGAGCAACCGGCCTCGACATTTTTCTACCGAAAAATTTACAAATTTATCTTGAAAGGGGGTCTAGGGGTTGTAATTTTAAGCTTGATGAAAACGTAGGGAACACACTAAATACCTCCCCTTAAGGCAGACGCAACCATTGCGTCGCTGGGGTTTAGCGTTACATACATAGGCGACGCATAACGTACGTCGCTGGTACTCAAAGGATTAAAATAGGACTTCAGAGGCAACCATCCCTTCTGGATTATTAAGCCAGCACACTATCGCTCGCCAGGAAAAAATCGACACCTAAACGGCACAAACAGTCTTGATATTGACAAAGTAATTGGGCGAAAGGTCTCAAAATCGCCAAACTAGTGAACAAACGTCTTAAAATCCCAAAAACTAATGGGTCTAAACATGAGGGAGAAGGGGGTCCAGAAGAAGCGAGTACCTTCCCCTTAAGGTTAGGAAAGCAGAAAGAAGAGTTAGCTTGGAAAACAAAAAATTAATTAGGTACGAAAGGAACTGTGATCAAGTTATGTATTGATCCACAAATAACTGTTAACCCTTCCTTTACCGCTACTTATTAGACTATTTTATTCAGCTTAGGACGGATGTGCGGCAATGAAGAGGCTACAGACAATCTCAATTAACCCTTTCAGCTACCATAGATCTTTCCTTAGCTGCATTAAATCGTCTAAATATAGCTACATACAAAATCCAAAGACGTCGCCGGTATCTAACGGGTAAAAGGTAACTGTTATGCCGATCTTGTAATTTCAACTCAGTCGTGGCACCCCAGAGAAATTTACACAAGTTACCCATGAAACCGTTTTCTACTACACACCCGCACATGCGCAGACCAACTGAATCGGAGTGTGAACTAGAGACGGAGGTTCTAGTCTATCTTTTGCAGGATGTGTATTTTTGTATTGCAAAGTTTTGTCATTGTATAAAATCATCTTATGAGAGCCATATTAAACTGTCAAAATGCGTCACGATCTTCAAAGGGTAAACTTAAGTAAACCAAAATCATAAGAAGTTCGACCGTGGTGATTGTCACCTAAACATCTACAAAACAAACAAGTCCTTAGCAATATACAGTAGTAGAGACTAGAAGAAGCATTTCACACACACACACACACACACACACACACACACACACCCCGTGGCCTAGTAGGTAGAGCTCTCGTCTCACACACGAGGGGTCGGGGGTTCAATCCCCGGCCGGGCGGAGACAAATTGGGCTTGTCTCCTTTCATGTGTTAGCCTCAGTTCACCTAGCTGTAAATAGGTACCTGGAATAAGTGGACGACGTTGTGACGTCCCATCTGGGGTTGGCAAAAATGGTACAAGGCGAGATGGGTATCATATGGTTCACCTAAGCTGATGGCTACCTAAGCCTTCGGGCGAGACGGTACCGTCTATAGTGAGAATGGTACCATACAGATCCACCCTAAGCCTTCGTTTCCGATGTCGCCAATTGGCTAAAATACAGACTACACACACATCCACAGCCATTCCAAAAACGATACATAAACACTTAATATGCATTTCACGCAATACATTCCCAGTTAAGGAGGCGCGATAATAATGAGCTTAGCTCGCATTGCGTGGATTCCCCTTGACGAACAAGTAACTGAGTAACTGAGTAACAGAGCCCGTAGCCTAGTAGGTAGAGCTCTCGTCTCACACACGAGGGGTCGGGGGTTCAATCCCCCGGCCGGGCGGAGACAAATTGGGCTGGTCTCCTTTCATGTGTTAGCCTCAGTTCACCTAGCTGTAAATAGGTACCTGGAATAAGTGGACGACGTTGTGACGTCCCATCTGGGGTTGGCAAAAATGGTACAAGGCGAGATGGGTATCATATGGTTCACCTAAGCTGATGGCTACCTAAGCCCTCGGGCGAGACGGTACCGTCTATAGTGAGAATGGTACCATACAGATCCACCCTAAGCCTTCGTTTCCGATGTCGCCAATTGGCTAAAATACAGACTACACACACATCCACAGCCATTCCAACGATACATATAACACCTACACATATAGGAGGCGGGAAATAACGAGCATGCTCACTCCCGCAATACAACTAGAGTAAGTACAACTAGAGTAAGTACACACACTTGGTTAGCCGACTGGTCAAAGGCAGTGTACGCGGACTGTTAGGTAGAGGGTATCCCGATGGAGAGGATTGTATCGTGGTCCCTCACTATTCAAGTTGCTCAACTATCAGCCTGTGTTAGCCTATACATAATTCTCACTAGTGCTTCTGCATATGTACTATGGTGGGAACTGAGCACTTCATGGTCGCCAAAGGTCGCATGTCACCTTGTAGTATAAGGGGGGGTTGCTTGCTTTTTTTCTCTTTCTCTCCTTTTCTCTCTTTCTATGGCTTGTATCCATTCGGTCCCATTCAGCCAACTGTTTTAAGACGTTTATCCTCATCCAGGTGTCTATTTCTTCCTGGCGAGTGATAGCGAGCAAGCATCGTATGGAGAAATCCGGCTTCGCCGGAGAATTATTTCTTTCGAAAAAAGTAGAAATTTAGCTTGCTGTCAAAACAAAAATATATATATGCTGGCTCGCTACCGCTCACCAGGAAAATATTGACACCTGTATGGGGGTAAACGTCTTAAAACAGTAGGCTAAATGAGGCCGAATGGATACAAGCCAAAAAGAGAGGGAGAGAAAGCGAAAACAAGCGGGATGGACCCCCTGAAGGTAGCATAAGTATTGTACTGTACCTAGGTGGAGAAAAACTGTAGATTTTCAGCCTCACAGTTGCAATTAATATTACTATTATTATTACTATTATTATTACTATTATTATTATTACACACACCAATTTAGCCGAATGAACACACACACACACACACACACACACACACACACACACACACACACACACACACACGTAGCCTAGTAGGTAGAGCTCTCGTCTCGCACACGAGGGGTCGGGGGTTCAATCCCCGGCCAGGCGGAGACAAATTGGGCTGGTCTCCTTTCATGTGTTAGCCTCAGTTCACCTAGCTGTAAATAGGTACCTGGAATAAGTGGACGACGTTGTGACGTCCCATCTGGGGTTGGCAAAAATGGTACAAGGCGAGATGGGTATCATATGGTTCACCTAAGCTGATGGCTACCTAAGCCTTCGGGCGAGACGGTACCGTCTATAGTGAGAATGGTACCATACAGATCCACCCTAAGCCTTCGTTTCCAATGTCGCCAATTGGCTAAACTACAGACTACACACACATCCACAGCCATTCCAACAGTACATAAAACACTTAACATGCATTTCACGCAATACATTCCCAGTTAAGGAGGCGCGATAATAATGAGCTTAGCTCGCATTGCGTGGATTCCCCTTGACGAACAAGTAACTGAGTAACACACACACACACACACACCAATTTAGCCGAATGCACACACACACAAACACACCAATTTAGCCGAATGCTAACAAAAAGGGAAAGTTTTAATGTGGAAACTGTAATCCCAATTGTATGCCTCCGTTCCATTAGCGGTACCGGCGGCTGTGTTTCCGGTCATTGCGAGATTACGCTAAATGACGTTCAAATATTTCACACCTATAACAGCATTTTCGGATCTTAAAATGTTGGGATTACTAAAACACACGTACAGTACACACACATATACATACACACACACACACACACTAACATATACACACACACACATTTACACACCAACACATACGCATACACATACACACACACACACACATTTACACATACACATACACACACAGACACACACATTTACACACCAACACATACACACACACACACACACACACACACACACATTTACACACACACACACATTTACACACCAACACATACACATACACACACACACACACACATTTACACACTAACACATACACACACACATTTACACATATTCATACACACCCACACACACACACACACACACACATTTAATCCATTCAGTACCGATGACACCTTTTGTTGGTATTATATTTTGGCAACTATTAGATTATTTTATTCAGCTTCGGAAGGGAATCTACGGTCAATATTTACGAGCCTCAACAATATAGGTAACACATTTCTAATATCAGTTTTGGGTTCCTATCATCATATGCTTCATTGCTATATAATTTAAGAGGAATTGGCCTTCGGTCGGGATGTTTTCCTACTGAAAAACGTACAAATTCATCTCGAAGGGGGATACTGGGAGTGTTATTGATACTGTTCTAGAGAGCAAACTAAAGCTAAAGAATAAACATAAACGAAACCAAACCCCTTCACCATTACGTGGTAACGGTGAACCCTCAGTAAACCCTCTTAATAACAAAAGTCCTTCTTAAACTGTACAATATCATCTAATTTGAGCCAGAATTAAAGGAGAATTTATCCAGTTTAACACCGGGTCGAAACCATCGATATATTATTTAGGCAAATAGGTCAATATTTACGAGTCACACCACAGCTGGAATCTCATTTTGAACGGTCGTTTTGAGTTCCTATCATGCTATGCTTCATTGCTATATACTTTTTATCCACCGGATTTTTTTTTTTCTTGGCCTTTTTTTTTTTTTTAGCATTAGGCCTAGGCCTAACCTAACCTAACCAAAAAACCTAACCTAACCTAACCTAATAGCCCCAAATACATTTAGGTTAGGTTAGGTTAGGTTTTTAGGTTAGGTTAATGCTTAAAAAAAAATAAAAAAATAAAAATATATATATATATATATTTTCCGGTGGATAAAAGGTATATAGCAATGAAACATAGAATGATAGGAACCCAAAACTACCATTATAAATGAGATTCCAGCTGTGGTGTGACTCGTAAATATTGACCGGCAAATATATTAGTTATGTCATGTACTTAATTGCCATATACAGTATGTCCAAACCGTCGGTAATTCATTATAATATAGTGACCGAGGCCCCTGGAAGTCAAGGGGACTACGAACCAAATCACAGTTTCGAGTAATAAGGGGTAAAAGTCTAAGAAAGGTACTACACTCCAAAAGTATACTCCTATGACAATATTATACAGCTCGACCTGACAAATAAAAATTGATGTTGGTGTTGGAGTGCAGTACCTTTCTTAGACTTTAACCCCTTATTACTCGAAACTGTGATTTGGTTCGTAGGCCCCTTGCCTTCCAGAGGCCTCCTCCTGGTCATTATTACGCCCTAAATAACTAACAAACAATCTAAGGACGTAGTATCCGGGTTACGGTCGTCATGTTTACATAGGTCGTACGCTCACGGTTTCGCGTTTGTTTTTGTTTTATTCTGTTTTTGCCCCCTGCTGGCAACATAATATGATGATGGCATTAAGTCATGAGGGGTGGGAGGGGAGCAAAGGGTTAAGGGGAGATCTCCACTTGAGGGATTTTTTTCTTGACCCCTTTCTCCCTCATGTTTAACCCCATTGCTTTTGATATTATAAAACGTTCGCCCCATTAGTTTAGCGATTTTAAGAACTTTCACCCCATATTTAGACCTTTCGTGCCATTCAGGTATCAATTTTATCCTGGCGAGCGATAGCGAGCCTGTAATTTAAGAGGAACCGGCCTTTGGCCGGGAAATTTTTCTACCGAAAAATGTACAAATATATCTTGAAAGGGACTCAAGGGAGTGTAATTTTTAGCTTGATGGTGGTATAGGGAACAAACTAAATACCTCCCCTTAAGATCCTGTGTAGTGGGTAGAACTGTTTTTCAGATGCCTATTTACTAAAACAAATTGAACAATATCTTTAACCTAACTTAACCTAACCTAGTATATTAGAAGACTATTTATGAATGTAAAATATAATAATATATTGTAACCTTACCAAATTATTGAGATATAAGTACAGGTCTGGCCGGTACACAGGATTATACCCATATAAGTACAGGTCTGGCCGGTACACAGGATTATACCAATATAAGTACAGGTCTGGCCGGTACACAGGATTATACCAATATAAGTACAGGTCTGGCCGGTACACAGGATTATACCAATATAAGTACAGGTCTGGCCGGTACACAGGATTATACCCATATAAGTACAGGTCTGGCCGGTACACAGGATTATACCAATATAAGTACAGGTCTGGCCGGTACACAGGATTATACCAATATAAGTACAGGTCTGGCCGGTACACAGGATTATACCAATATAAGTACAGGTCTGGCCGGTACACAGGATTATACCAATATAAGTACAGGTCTGGCCGGTACACAGGATTATACCAATATAAGTACAGGTCTGGCCGGTACACAGGATTATACCAATATAAGTACAGGTCTGGCCGGTACACAGGATTATACCAATATAAGTACAGGTCTGGCCGGTACACAGGATTATACCAATATAAGTACAGGTCTGGCCGGTACACAGGATTATACCAATATAAGTACAGGTCTGGCCGGTACACAGGATTATACCAATATAAGTACAGGTCTGGCCGGTACACAGGATTATACCAATATAAGTACAGGTCTGGCCGGTACACAGGAGTATACCAATATAAGTACAGGTCTGGCCGGTACACAGGATTATACCAATATAAGTACAGGTCTGGCCGGTACACAGGATTATACCAATATAAGTACAGGTCTGGCCGGTACACAGGATTATACCAATATAAGTACAGGGCTGGCCGGTACACAGGATTATACCAATAACACGCCTAAAAACTAACAAACAAACAAACAAGGAAAACAAATACAAAAATAATTTAAAAATTCGTCCCCGGTGTTAAACAGGATATTTACCATTATATATTAAAGGTAATAAGGTATCATGGTGCTGATTGAATTAAGGTAAAGGATGAAAAACAGGCACATAAGGCAAGCAGAAATAAGGGTCAATATACAGGAGGCGCTACAATATAGGTAGCACATTTCTAATGGTAGTTTTGGGTTCCTATCATCATATGCTTCATTTCTATATACTTTTTATCCCCGGGAAAAAAAAAAAAAAAAATCTTGTTTTTTATTTTTTTCTTGAACTGTTTTTTTGGTAAATTGATACGGTGTGACAGTCACGAGTTTTAGAATGTGTGTGTTTTTGTTTGCATTTTCTCTTTGATATACAGTGTTGTTTTACCTAACTAAGAAACCTAACCTAACCTAAAAGTAATACGTGGATAGAAACTAACCTAAAATGTACGCAATTACCAAAGCAGCACTGGATCGCGCAACTGTAAGGCCCCCCGAGTAAGGTAGGAGGGAAAAAAAAATATAAAGCAGAAATCCCGTAAAACAGGACTTGTCATTATGCAGACAAGACTCTGTGTTTTACCCTATATCTCCCTTATAATACAATGTAATTTGCGACGGGAAGGACATATATAGGACTGAAGACTATTATAGGCTAATACTAGGATATGTCCTTCCTGTCCGCCTCGGGGGCTTGGGCATACGGAGAGAGACTCGGATATTGCCTCCCCAACCTTTATCTCTTCCCTCATCGCGACCAACGACCTTGCAGTGTCCATCCTTTCTTCTCAACCCAGAATGACACTTAATGGGGACGTGGCAGTAGCGATTAACACCTGGAAGGAAAGTACAGGAGCAGAGGAAGAGCCTCAGGGTACCTCCAGGAGCAAGCAGAAAGCGTGGGATACCATCTCGGCGAAGAAAACTCAAGAAAATCTCCTAACCAATGCAGACCAGGTTGCAAAAGCACGCCTCCAGGCAGCCGCCCGTTTGGAGAGTGGCTTGTGGTTACACGCCATCCCCATCCCACGTCTTGGAACTCACTTGGATGCTGAAGCGCTGCGGGTTGCCATCGCGCTCAAAGTGGGTGCGGCAGTTTGTCACCCACACACTTGCAAGCGTGGTGGGGGGATGGATGCTCAAGGTCACCATGCCTTGTCATGTAATTACAACGCAGGCCGCCTGCCAAGACACTCTGTACTAAATGATGTCATAAAACGGGCCCTGCAGAGTGCTAACCGTGCATCAATCCTCGAACCACATGGACTTCACAGAGAAGACGGCAAACGGCCAAATAGGATGACCACTTTCCCTTACAAGAATGGCCGGTGCCTCGTGTGGGATGCCACATGTGTTGACACTTTCTCCACAACCAACATCGCCAGAAACGCCGACGAAGCAGGTGAAGCCGCCCGGATAGCAGAAAATAAAAAGCGAGAAAAATATCAAGCCATCGCCAGAAATCATCAGTTCGAGCCCCTGGCATTCGAAACTTCAGGAGTCTTCGGCCCTACCACCCTTAAGATGGTGAATGAAATAGGCCGTAAAATCAGAGAAGTTTCAGGTGAACCCCGGGAAACCCTCTGGCTCAAGCAAACACTAGGGATGGCTATCCTCCGGGGCAATGCCACCAGTGTCAAGAGCTCAGTTTGATTGGCCTGGATCATGCCACTGTGTGAGGCCCGGGCAGGAGTGGTGTATCCGTAGTCTTTCCACAGTAGGGTAAAACAAAAAATTAACTTTATTTGTATTTAACATGTGTGATGCACATAAATAAAAGGGGATGTGTCGGATGGTTGAAAGCCACAGTTGCTCGCGCGTTGGGGCTAGCAACGCTGCAACACGTATTATGAAAAACATGTATCCTCCTTCATTCACTGTCCCCACCCTCACTCACTCAACCCCATAATTTGCCGGAGGATAACAGGTTTTTCACAATACGTAGACGGAGGTCTTTTTAAAAAACAAATTATATAACATACCTATAGGCTACACAAACATCAATGGGGCTTGTAACTGTCAAACCGTAAAATCTTAATTTTTTGTTTTTTGTTATTAACCTAACCTAACCTAACCTAACCTAAATGTATTTGGGGGCTATTAGGTTAGGTTAGGTTAGGTTAGGTTAGGTTAGGTTAGGTTAGGTTAGGTTAATGACCAAAACAAAAAAATCCCAAGAAAAAAAAATGAAAAATCCCAAGATTTTTTTTTTTTTTTTTCCCCCCGGAGATAAAAAAGTATATAGAAATGAAGCATATGATGATAGGAACCCAAAACTACCATTAGAAATGTGCTACCTATATTGTTGCATCTCCTGTATATTAACCGAAATAAGAGAGAGAGAGAGAGAGAGAGAGAGAGAGAGAGAGAGAGAGAGAGAGAGAGAGAGAGAGAGAGAGAGAGAGAGCGAGAGAGAGAGCAAGAGCGAGAGAGAGAGCAAGAGCGAGAGAGAGAGCAAGAGCGAGAGAGAGAGCAAGAGCGAGAGAGAGAGCAAGAGCGAGAGAGAGAGCAAGAGCGAGAGAGAGAGCAAGAGCGAGAGAGAGCAAGAGCGAGAGAGAGAGCAAGAGCGAGAGAGAGAGCAAGAGCGAGAGAGAGAGCAAGAGCGAGAGAGAGAGCAAGAGCGAGAGAGAGAGCAAGAGCGAGAGAGAGAGCAAGAGCGAGAGAGAGAGCAAGAGCGAGAGAGAGAGCAAGAGCGAGAGAGAGAGCAAGAGCGAGAGAGAGAGCAAGGGCGAGAGAGAGAGCAAGGGCGAGAGAGAGAGCAAAACACACAGGAAAATATATTCAGATTAAAATGACAACATTGAGAGTAACATATATCATAAATATTTGGGAACGAGTATGTAAAAAGATAACTTGGAACGATAATATTCAAGGACACTAGTGCGACGTTATGAGAAACAATTTATTAGGGAAAATAGGCACCAATAGATTCGCCATATTTTTCTCCATATAGTCCGCATGGAGGATTTTCGTTATCAACAAATTGAAAAATACTCACTTCACAGACAAATACACCACAAATTTAAGTCAAAGCGGGGGTGTGGGGGCGGCAGCCCCCACCTATAATACTAGGTTAGGTTAGGTAAGGTTGTTAGGTTAGGCTAATGTCCTTTCAAAGGGTTATAGGCTAGTAAACACTAGGATAGCCTATACCCGGTCAGAGGTAAGAAGAAGAAGAGTCCTGCAGTAGTCTCCTTGAATGCTACCCTTGGAACATCAAGAAACTGATGCTGGTATAAATGTATATAACGAAAAAAAAATGGTAATGGGGAGAGAGCGACACAGACCAGAAAAATCCGTGTTTTTGTTATGGTGTTGAGAGATAATGAGACACTGGAGATCAAAGGCTTTAAGGGGGGTCACCTGCTTTTTTTTCTCCTCTCTCTTTCTCTGGCTTGTCTCCATTCGGCCCCATTCAGCCAACTGTTTTAAGACGTTTATCCCTATCCAGGTGTTGATTTCTTGCTGGCGAGCGATAGCGAGCCAGCATTGTATGGAGAAACCCGGCTTCGCCGGACACATTTTTCTATCGAAAAATGTACAAATTTAGTTTGCTGTAAAACAACAAATATATAAATGCTGGCTCGCTACTGCTCGCCAAGAAAATATTAACACCTGGATGAGGGTAAACGTCTTAAATCAGTGGGCTGAATGGGGCCAAGTGGATACAAGCCAAAAAGAGAGGGAGAGAAAGAGAAAAAAAGCGAGGTGAGCCTCCTTAAAAACGTTAGACAGTATTATGTAAGTAACCCGGCTGAAAGAAGGATATTAACATAAAAGAAAAAAATTATATAAAACGTTAGACAGTGTGTAGGTATGAAACGTTAGCCAGTGTGTAGGTATGAAACGTTTGACTGTAGGTATGAAACGTTTGACAGTGTGTAGGTATGCAACGTTTGACAGTGTGTAGGTATAAAACGTTAGACAGTGTGTAAGTATAAAACGTTATAGACAGTGTGTAAGTATAAAACGTTATAGACAGTGTGTAAGTATAAAACGTTATAGACAGTGTGTAAGTATAAAACGTTATAGACAGTGTGTAAGTATAAAACGTTATAGACAGTGTATAAGTATAAAACGTTATAGACAGTGTGTAAGCATACAACGTTATAGACTGTGTAAGCATAAAACGTTATAGACAGTGTGGAAGCATAAAACGTTATAGACAGTGTGTAAGCATGAAACGTTATAGACAGTGTGTAAGCATAAAACGTTATAGACAGTGTGTAAGCATAAAACGTTATAGACAGTGTGTAAGCATAAAACGTTATAGACAGTGTGTAAGCATAAAACGTTATAGAATGTGTAAGCATAAAACGTTATAGACAGTGTGTAAGCATAAAACGTTATAGACAGTGTGCAAGTATAAAACGTTATAGACCGTGTGTAAGTATAAAACGTTATAGACCGTGTGTAAGTATAAAACGTTATAGACAGTGTGTAAGTATAAAACGTTATAGACAGTGTGTAAGTATAAAACGTTATAGACAGTGTGTAAGTATAAAACGTTATAGACAGTGTAAGTATAAAACGTTAGACAGTGTGTAAGCATAAAACGTTATAGACTGTGTGTAAGCATAAAACGTTATAGACAGTGTGTAAGTATAAAACGTTATATACAGTGTGTAAGCATAACACGTTAGACAGTGTGTAAGTATAAAACGTTAGACAGTATGTAAGTATAAAACGTTATAGACAGTGTAAGCATAAAACGTTAGACAGTGTGTAAGTATAAAACGTTAGACAGTGTGTAAGTATAAAACGTTAGACAGTGTGTAAGTATAAAACGTTTGACAGTGTGTAAGTATAAAACGTTTGACAGTGTGTAAGTATAAAACGTTTGACAGTGTGTAAGTATAAAACGTTTGACAGTGTGTAAGTATAAAACGTTAGACTGTGTGTAAGTATAAAACGTTTGACAGTGTGTATTAACGATCCTGAAAACATAACAATGATTAACGCAATACAACTAAAAAGAGAAAGGTAAATACCACTGGAGTTGAAGCCTCTATTAACACAGTAATTACACAATTATAAAGTAGAGAGCAGTAGGGACACTTAGAATTTTACAAGACATATGAGAGAGAGAGAGAGAGAGAGAGAGAGAGAGAGAGAGAGAGAGAGAGAGAGAGAGAGAGAGAGAGAGAGAGGAGAATCACACTCACCCTCCAACCTCGCCTTGCGTCCCTGCAACTCATTCTCCTCGTCTCCTCGTAAATAATCCAAGCACCTCACTCTCTATGGAACTTAAACACCATGTTTTCTGTTGTCCTGTTTCGTTAAATAAGAGTCTATTTACACGCATAGTTCAATAAATCACAAAAACAAGGTGTCTTAGATGAGTGGTTCAGGCAGAGCTAGGGTGTCTGACGTCTATGACGTCACTCACCCACAGGTACTTGCGCGTGGGTTAGCCCCTTCACCACCATGACTTATTGTTACCTTTGATTCTGGCTATAATTAGATGATATTATGCAGTTTAAGAAGGACCTATGTTAGTAAGAGGATATATTTAGATAGTATTTACCCCTTTTGAATCCTAGTGGTAGCTTACAAACTAAAGGAAATCGTCTAATGGTAACCAGAATATGATGAAAAATACGTAATGGAGCTGAAGGGGTAACCCTGTTAAACCCCGTCACAAATATAATTACAACGGAACCGCAGGCACCACAGAACACCAGGGAAGCTAACTGGGGTGTGTGAGTGAGGAACTGACGACTGAGTTCACGCACAGCCCCGCACTTTTGGCGACCGAGAGGTGGGAGGAGCTACGACACATTGGCGCATGTGAGACAGGTGTTTCACATCCGGTCAGGCGTCTCGAAACGGTCGGAAAGGCTCGAAGATCTGTGAATGCTGATGCATGATTGAATTACTACTTTACATAGCCGCCCGTGCATTATGAGGGTTCTTATGACAAGGGACTGGGGTTCTCGAAAAAGCGTTCCAGTCCTGACGCTAATAATCAAGACGGGTTAATAGCCTCTGAAGTTCTATTTTAACTAACTTATGGCAATTGAAGCCCCATCCACTTCCCACCCTCAATGAGATCGGGTTTGTGCGCGAATGCCCGGTTTAAAACAAGTGAGGTGTTTTCGAACTTTTCTGGAAACTGCGGTAAATAGCCTTCATTAGGGTAACTGGGATTTCAACACTTTGTAGCATGATTTTGCCAGATTACTACAATACATAGTGTAAGCGTCTATTTCCTGGTCTGTTTATTGATATCTGGTACAGTCACGCTAATAAGTCATGTCTCGGCACCAAGTATGTTTTGATCAATAATTAGTATCAGCAATATCCAAGCTTCATTTCTTCATATCGAGTGAAATATACAAACATGTTACTACACTTACCCACCCTATTCAACATCTGACAACCATTAATACAGCACAGAGCAAGCCAAACGTAATGACAGCTGGGACATGACTTATTAGCTGGACTGTACACTCTAGGACATAAATCATGGCTTTATGTTATTTAAGGAAGCTCAGACGGTATTGTGCAGCATAACATGGTGAAGCCTGTGAGGTCTTGTTCCAGTCTAGGGAGTGAGACATGTGAAGCATTTAAGAATTTCACTCACGGCTCGAAGCAGCCCCATCTCTGAAGCTGCTTTGCCTCTGTGCTTCACTGTGTCACCCCCTATACTCGGACCCTTACTCTCAGAACGCCACCTATTGAGCAAATAACTCACCAGGCATTGCCCCCTATGCCATAGTTTGAATATGGAACTATTCCTACAGTGCTATTTAATCAGGGAACAATGAGGGTATTTGTCACCCACTGACTTTCCAATTCCTTCCTAAACTAGATAATATACTGTAGTCAAATGACAGCCAGAACATATAGAAAATGACAGCCAGAACATATAGAAAATGACAGCCAGAACATATAGAAAATGCGTGTCCTGGAATGCAGCGTATTTAAGGGGGGTCACCTTCTTTTTTTCTCTTTCTCTCCTTTTCTCTCTTTCTCTGGCTTGTATCCATTCGGCCCCATTCAGCCAACTGTGTTAAGACGTTTATCCCCATCCAGGTGTCGATAGCTTCCTGGCGAGCTATATATAGCGAGCCTGCATTGTATGGAGAAATCCGGCTTCGCCGGAGACATTTTTCCATCGAAAAATCTACAAATTCAGCTTGCTCTCAAAACAAAAACATATATATACTGGATCGCTACCGCTCACCAGCAAAATATTGACACCTGGATGGGGGTAAACATCTTAAAAGAGTAGGCTGAATGGGGCCGAATAGATACAAGGCAAAGAGAGAGGGAGAGAAAGAGAAAAAAAGCGAGGCGGGCTCCCTTAACAACTACATATCCTTATCAGCCCCCGTGACCAACTTTTCCATGCCTCGGAGCCACAACCTCTCTCGTGTTTCTTTGATCTTTGGGGCCTATCACGTTACTTGGACCTTGGTTGGCAAGTTTTCTGTTTATGTTCTGGGTATAATGTGTTTACCTTTCTTTTTCAACTTTTTGGAGATTGTGACGCATTTTGACCGTTTATTTTGGCAATCATTAAACTATTTTATATTATTTATAAAGGATCTGTGGGAATTATATGGGTAAATACTCTCTCAATAATATGATTACCTTTCTTGTCTAACTTTTTGGAGATTGTCACGCATTTTGACAGTGTATTCTGACTATCATTAAACGATTGTATGTATTTTATAAAGGATTTGTTGGAATTGTAGGGTAAACACTATCTCCATAAATGTTCTGCATATGTTCTGAGTTTACCAAAGTGTGTGTTGTGTATAATATGTTCTGGGTTTACCAAAGTGTGTGTTGTGTATAATAGGTTCTGGGTTTACCAAAGTGTGTGTTGTGTATAATAGGTTCTGGGTTTACCAAAGTGTGTGTTGTGTATAATATGTGCTGGGTTTACCAAAGTGTATGTTGTGTATAATAGGTTCTGGGTTTACCAAAGTGTGTGTTGTGTATAATAGGTTCTGGGTTTACCAAAGTGTGTGTTGTGTATAATAGGTTCTGGGTTTACCAAAGTGTGTGTTGTGTATAATAGGTTCTGGGTTTACCAAAGTGTGTGTTGTGTATAATAGGTTCTGGGTTTACCAAAGTGTGTTGTGTATAATAGGTTCTGGGTTTACCAAAGTGTGTGTTGTGTATAATAGGTTCTGGGTTTACCAAAGTGTGTGTTGTGTATAATAGGTTCTGGGTTTACCAAAGTGTGTGTGTATAATAGGTTCTGGGTTTACCAAAGTGTGTGTTGTGTATAATAGGTTCTGGGTTTACCAAAGTGTATGTTGTGTATAATAGGTTCTGGGTTTACCAAAGTGTGTGTTGTGTATAATAGGTTCTGGGTTTACCAAAGTGTGTGTTGTGTATAATAGGTTCTGGGTTTACCAAAGTGTATGTTGTGTATAATAGGTTCTGGGTTTACCAAAGTGTGTGTTGTGTATAATAGGTTCTGGGTTACCAAAGTGTGTGTTGTGTATAATAGGTTCTGGGTTTACCAAAGTGTATGTTGTGTATAATAGGTTCTGGGTTTACCAAAGTGTGTGTTGTGTATAATAGGTTCTGGGTTTACCAAAGTGTGTGTTGTGTATAATAGGTTCTGGGTTTACCAAAGTGTGTGTTGTGTATAATAGGTTCTGGGTTTACCAAAGTGTGTGTTGTGTATAATAGGTTCTGGGTTTACCAAAGTGTGTGTTGTGTATAATAGGTTCTGGGTTTACCAAAGTGTGTTGTGTATAATAGGTTCTGGGTTTACCAAAGTGTGTGTTGTGTATAATAGGTTCTGGGTTTACCAAAGTGTATGTTGTGTATAATAGGTTCTGGGTTTACCAAAGTGTGTGTTGTGTATAATAGGTTCTGGGTTTACCAAAGTGTGTGTTGTGTATAATAGGTTCTGGGTTTACCAAAGTGTGTGTTGTGTATAATAGGTTCTGGGTTTACCAAAGTGTGTGTTGTGTATAATAGGTTCTGGGTTTACCAAAGTGTGTGTTGTGTATAATAGGTTCTGGGTTTACCAAAGTGTGTGTGTATAATAGGTTCTGGGTTTAAAGTTCTGGGTTTACCAAAGTGTGTGTTGTGTATAATAGGTTCTGGGTTTACCAAAGTGTGTGTTGTGTATAATAGGTTCTGGGTTTACCAAAGTGTGTTGTGTATAATAGGTTCTGGGTTTACCAAAGTGTGTGTTGTGTATAATATGTTCTGGGTTTACCAAAGTGTATGTTGTGTATAATATGTTTACTTTTTTCAACCTTTTGGAGATCGTGACGCATTTTGACCGTTTATTCTGGCTATCATTAGACGATTTTATATAATATATGAAGGATCTGTGGGAATTATATGGGTAAAGTCTATCTTATTTACTCCCGACTGCCATTATACCTTGATAACGAAATTGACAACGAAATGGGGCGAAAGGTATTAACATCGCCAAACTAATGGAAGGAACGTCTTAAAATCTCAAAACTAGTATGCTAAACACGAGGGAGAAGGAGGTCCATAAAAAGCGATAGTACCCCCTTAAACAAATCAATGAACCCGAACACAAGTTTAGGGGAGGCAGACCGTTTTTCTGGACCCCCTTCTCCCTAATGTTTAGCCCCACTAGTGTTGAGATTATAAGACGTTCGGCCCATTAGTTTGGCGATTTTAACACCTTTCGCCCCATTTCGTTGTCAATTTTAAGACCTTTCATGCCATTTAGGTGTCGATTATTTCCTGGCGAGCGATAGCGAGCCTGCAATTTTAGGAGGAACCGGCCTTTGGCCGGGACATTTTTCTACCGAAAAATGTACAAATTTATCTTGAAGGGGGTCTAGGGGGTGTTTTTCTAAGCTTGATGGAGGTCTAGGGAGGAAACTAAAAAAATATATGAATAAATGAATTAATAGACCAAACAAACGGCCAGCCTCCCCTTAAATTCACAAATACGAATCTTTCCATTAATACGTACGGTCGCGCTAATAAGTCATGTCCCAGCTGTCATGACGTTTGGCTTGCTCTGTGCTGTATTAATGTCTGTCAGATGTTCAATAGGGTGGGTAAGTGTAGGAACATGTTTATATATTTCATTCGATATGAAGAAATGAAGCTTAGATATTGCTGATACCAATTATTGATTAAAACATACTTGGTGCCGAGACATCACTTATTAGCGCGACTGTACATTATATTTCCATGTATAAGATCACGGAGAGGAACAGAACTTATGCGGCCGACTGTACCATCGGCCTAATAAGTAATGTCTCGGCACCCAGTATGTTTTGATCAATAATTGGTATCAGCAATATCTAAGACTTGATTTATTGGTTTCGAGTGAGATATACAAACATGGTCCTACACTTACCCACCCTATTCAACACCTGCCGGACATTAATACAGCACAGAGCGAACCAAACGTAATGACAGCTGAGACATGACTTATGAGCGTCACTGTACGATCTAAGACATAATTCCTGGCTCCATAATATTCGAACCCTTGACCAGCCAAATAAACCTCCGAAGCGCTAATATTAGGTACCGGTAAGCAACTAATGGGGACGTAGTTGCCTTTTCTGGACCACCTTCTCCCTCCTATTTAGCCCCATTAGTTCTGACGTTTTACGACGCTTGCCCCTTAGGCCTCCTTTCAAGGTAAATCTGTAAATTTTTCGATAGAACAATGTCCCAACCGAAGGCCGATTCCTCCTAAAATTACAGGCTCACTTTCACTCGCCAGGGAAAAAAAAACGACACCTAAACGGCACAAAAGGTCTTACTATTGACAAATAAATGGGGAGAAACATCTCAAAATCGCCAAACGAATTGAACGAACGTCTTCAAATCTCAAAACTAATGGGGCTGAACACGAGAAAAAAGGGGGTCGATAAAAACGAACCTCGAATGTATAATATTAATCTGTCAACTATTAAACGATTTTATTCAGCTTGGGAAGGATGTGTACCAATCAAAGGGCTACAGACTATCTCTATATTCAGCTTGGGAAGGATGTGTACCAATCAAAGGGCTACAGACTATCTCGGTTATTTTGTTTAGCAACCATTCATCCTTCCTCAACGGCATACAAATCGTCTAAATATAGCTAGAAATATATTGAAAAGACCTCGCCGGTACAACAGGGGTTAAGGAGGGTCACCGGCTGTTTTTTTCCTTTCTCTCCTTTTCTCTCTTTCTCTGGCTTGTATCCATTCGGCCCCATTCAGCCAACTGTTTTAAGATGTTTATCCCCATTCAGGTGTCGATTTCTTCCTGGCGACCGATAGCGGGCCAGCATTGTATGGAGAAATCCGGCTTCGCCGGAGACATATTTCTATCGAAAAATTTAAAAACTTAGCTTGCTGAAAGACGGAGAGAAAGATAAAACAAAGCGAGGTGGGCTCCCTTAAGGGGAGGTTTTTAGTTTGTTTTCTACTCCTCCACCAATCTTAAAATTTCACCCCCTTGACCCTCTTTCAAGATAAATTTGTAAATTTTTCGGTAGAAAAATGTCCCGGCTGAAAGCCGGTTCCTCTTATATTACAGGCTCGCTATCGCTCGCCAGGATAAAATCGACACCTAAATGGCACGAAAGGTCTTAAAATTGACAGAAATGAGTCGAAAGTTCTTAAAATCGTCAAAATAATGGGACGAACGTCTTAAAATTAGAAAAGCAATGGGGCTAAACATGAGGGAGAAAGAAGTCAAGAAAAAATCCCTCAAGTGGAAATCTCCCCTGAAGTTGAATATCGGTAAGGAATTATTACGGTTAGGAACAATATCAATGTATGTTATTTTCTGCAAGACCAAGTTTATTTGTTCACGTTAAGGGGAGATGGGTCGTTTTTCGGGCCCTCCGTCTTCATGTTTAGCCCCATTAGTTTTCAGATTTTATGATGCTCGACGGCTCATTAGTTTGGTGATTTTAAGACCTTTTGCCCCATTGCTTTGTCAATATTAAGACTTTTCGTGTTATTTAGGTGTCGATATTTTCCTGGCGAGCGATAGCGAGCCTGTAATTTAAGAGGAACCGGCCGAAACAATCGACAAATTTACAAATTTATCTTGAAGGAGGGTCTTGGGTGTGTTTCTTTTAAGCTTGATGGAGGTCTAGGGAAGAAACTAAACAAATATATATATATAAAACAAAATATATATTAAGGAACAAATACATTCCCCCATCCCTCTTAATAATGTATGTCCAAGTGTGATAGCCGCATTGAACTGACCCGTAACCCCTTTTGTGCCGGTCACGTCTCTTAATAATGTATGTCCAAGTGTGATAGCCGCATTGAACTGACCCGTAACCCCTTTTGTGCCGGTCACGTCTCTTAATAATGTATGTCCAAGTGTGATAGCCGCATTGAACTGACCCGTAACCCCTTTTGTGCCGGTCACGTCTCTTAAGGGGGGTGACCTGTTTTTGTTCTGTCCTCTTCTATCTTTCTCTGGCTTGTATCCATTTGGCCCCATTCAGCCTACTGTTTTAAGACGTTTATCCCCATCCAGGTGTCAATTTTTTACTGGTGAGCGGTAGCGAGCCAGCATATTTTTTATTTTTGTTTGCCAGCAGGCTAAATTTGTACATTTTTCGATAGAAAAATGTCTCCGGCGAAGCCGGATTTCTTCATATAATGCTGGCTCGCTATCGATCGCCAGGAAGAAATCGACACCTAGATGGGGATAAACGTCTTAAAATAGTTGGCTGAATGGGGCCGAATGGATACAAGCCAGAGAAAGAGAGAAAAGGACAGAAATAACAAAAAGCAGGTCACCCCCATTAAAGTTCATACTTGCTACTATTAGACGAAGCAACAATTTTCTTTGGATGTTGGACTGGTTTTCATGGTCTTGAAGGGACGCTCCGGCGGAATTATTGCTTTAGCCGGTATCACACGAGCGTGTTTTCCCTCAACATTTATGCTCAACACTGGTCTGGCAGCTTATGAGGTGAACATCTTAAATATTTCGGTTACGTAAGTTCATCTATCACCAGTCTAGTTTCCGATACCAGTGCAAAATATTCCAGAAATGATGCCAGACATTTTTTGATTATCGAATGTTGACTAAAAATGCTCTCGTGTGATACCGGCTTTATATGAAACAATCTAGCAGAGCTAAAAATACCTTCTATCCAAGTACAGTTGGTTAATAGTATCTAAATATAATCTAATATATTAACCCTCTCAGACATATGACGCGATTTTGAGCCTATTAGGGATACTTTAAAGCCTTTGTTACCATCAGGGGTATTTATAAACATTTAGTTTAGTTACTTCAACCTCTGCAGTTGTCTTTGAGTTAGCTGTGTTGAGCCTATTGGGGATACTTTAAAGCCTTTGTTACCATCAGGGGTATTTAGAAACCTTTAGTTTAGTTACTTCAACCTCTGCAGTTGTCTTTGAGTTAGCTGTGTTGAGCCTATTGGGGATACTTTAAAGCCTTTGTTACAATCAGGGGTATTTATAAACCTTTAGTTTAGTTACTTCAACCTCTGCAGTTGTCTTTGAGTTAGCTGTGTTGAGCCTATTGGGGATACTTTAAAGCCTTTGTTACCATCAGGGGTATTTAGAAACCTTTAGTTTAGTTACTTCAACCTCTGCAGTTGTCTTTGAGTTAGCTGTGTTGAGCCTATTGGGGATACTTTAAAGACTTTGTTACCATCAGGGGTATTTATAAACCTTTAGTTTAGTTACTTCAACCTCTGCAGTTGTCTTTGAGTTAGCTGTGTTGAGCCTATTAGGGATACTTTAAAGCCTTTGTTACAATCAGGGGTATTTATAAACCTTTAGTTTAGTTATTTCAACCTCTGCAGTTGTCTTTGAGTTAGCTGTGTTGAGCCTATTAGGGATACTTTAAAGCCTTTGTTACCATCAGGGGTATTTATAAACCTTTAGTTTAGTTACTTCAACCTCTGCAGTTGTCTTTGAGTTAGCTGTGTTGAGCCTATTGGGGATACTTTAAAGCCTTTGTTACCATCAGGGGTATTTATAAACCTTTAGTTTAGTTACTTCAACCTCTGTAGTTGTCTTTGAGTTAGCTGTGTTGAGCCTATTGGGGATAATTTAAAGCCTTTGTTACCATCAGGGGTATTTATAAACCTTTAGTTTAGTTACTTCCACCTCTGCAGTTGTCTTTGAGTTAGCTGTGTTGAGCCTATTGGGGATACTTTAAAGCCTTTGTTACCATCAGGGGTATTTAGAAACCTTTAGTTTAGTTACTTCAACCTCTGCAGTTGTCTTTGAGTTAGCTGTGTTGAGCCTATTGGGGATACTTTAAAGCCTTTGTTACCATCAGGGGTATTTATAAACCTTTAGTTTAGTTACTTCAACCTCTGCAGTTGTCTTTGAGTTAGCTGTGTTGAGCCTATTGGGGATACTTTAAAGCCTTTGTTACCATCAGGGGTATTTAGAAACCTTTAGTTTAGTTACTTCAACCTCTGCAGTTGTCTTTGAGTTAGCTGTGTTGAGCCTATTGGGGATACTTTAAAGCCTTTGTTACCATCAGGGGTATTTAGAAACCTTTAGTTTAGTTACTTCAACCTCTGCAGTTGTCTTTGAGTTAGCTGTGTTGAGCCTATTGGGATACTTTAAAGCCTTTGTTACCATCAGGGGTATTTAGAAACCTTTAGTTTAGTTACTTCAACCTCTGCAGTTGTCTTTGAGTTAGCTGTGTTGAACCTATTGGGGATACTTTAAAGCCTTTGTTACCATCAGGGGTATTTAGAAACCTTTAGTTTAGTTACTTCAACCTCTGCAGTTGTCTTAGAGTTAGCTGTGTTGAGCCTATTGGGGATACTTTAAAGCCTTTGTTACCATCAGGGGTATTTAGAAACCTTTAGTTTAGTTACTTCAACCTCTGCAGTTGTCTTTGAGTTAGCTGTGGGCAGAAAACTAATTTTGGAGAAGTAATTATAAGAGTGAGAGAACTCTATTTTTTATTGCTAATCTGGCAACCTCTGCGTCATATGAGTCTGAAGGGGTTAATTTCACTCCCAACACCAAACACCTCCCAATGAAATGAATGAAGGCATGTGGTCCTACTGGGATTCGAACCTGGGTTATCACATACAGATCCTCAACACTCTAACCATTACACCACCAAGACAGTTAAGGGGAGATCTCCACTTGAGGGATTTTTTTCTGGACCCCTTTCTCCCTCATGTTTAGCCCCATTGCTTTTGATATTATAAAACGTTTGCCCCATTAGTTTAGCGATTTTAAGAACTTTCACCCCATATTAAGACCTTTCGTGTTATTCAGGTGTCGATTTTATCCTGGCGAGCGATAGCGAGCCTGTAATTTAAGAGGAACCGGCCTTCGGCCGGGAAATTTGTCTACCGAAAAATTTAAAAATTTATTTTGAAAGGGACTCAAGGGGGTGTAATTTTAAGCTTGATGGAGGTCTAGGGAACAAACTAAATACCTCCCCTTAAAGGTTAAGTACATGACTAAGATTTTATAGCCATTTATCGGAAACTGGACATCAATCTAACCATGTACTCAGACCCCACCTGCACACCGACTAGCCTAATGTTTAAGGCGAGATTTTCACCTGGAGGATTTTTTGCTGGACCCCTGTCTCCCTCATGTTTAGCCCCATTGCATTTGAGATTTTAAGACGTTCGCCAAATTAGTTTGGCGATTTTAAGAACACTCGCCCCATTTCTGTCAATCTTAAGACCATTCGTGCCATTTAGGTGTCGATTTTTTCCTGGCGAGCGATGGCAAGCCTGTAATTTAAGGGGAACCGGCCTTCGGCCGGGACATTTTTTTACCGAAAAAAGTACAAATTGGTTTTGAAAGGGAGTCTAGGGGGAGTAATTTTAAGCTTGATGGAAGTCTAGGGAATCAACTAAAACCCCCCCCTTAACCCCTTCTATACCGGCGACGTCTTGTTCAATTTATTCTGGTTAGTATGAGACGATTTTATTCAGTTTCAAAAGGGCCTCCGGCAAATAACAGGCTTTCAAACTATCTCACCTAACCCTTTATACCACCCCTGATCCTTCTTAAACTGCCATTTGTTTTCTAAATAAAACTATAAATTACGTTAAACAGACGACGCCGGTACGGAAGTGGATAAGGGGGGTCACCGGCTTTTGTTTTACCTTTTCTCCTTTTCTCTCTTTCCCTGGCTTGTATCCATTGGACCCCATTCAGCCAACTGTTTTAAGACGTTTATCCCCATCCAAGTGTCGATTTCTTCCTGGCGAGCGATAGAGAGCCAGCATTGCATGGAAAAATCCGGCTTCGCCGGTGAAATTTTTCTATCGAGAAATGTACAAATTTAGCTTGCTGTCAAAACAAAAATATATATATGCTGGCTCGTTACCGCTCGCCAGGAAAATATTGACACATGGATGGGGGTAAACGTCTAAAAACAGTAGGCTGAATAGGGTCGAATGGATACAAGCCAAAGAGAGAGGGAGAGAAAGAAAGAAAAGCGAGGTGGGCTCCCTTAAGTGAAAGGGAAGAACATTTGATGGAGCAGAGATCTCCAAGGACTCTATATGAGTGATAAAAGTCCACACAGGTATACAGTATAGCCACCTAGACAAACACAGGTATACAGTATAGCCACCTAGACAAACACAGGTATACAGTATAGCCACCTAGACAAACACAGGTATACAGTATAGCCACCTAGACAAACACAGGTATACAGTATAGCCACCTAGACAAACACAGCTATACAGTATAGCCACCTAGACAAACACAGGTATACAGTATAGCCACCTAGACAAACACAGGTATACAGTATAGCCACCTAGACAAACACAGGTATACAGTATAGCCACCTAGACAAACACAGGTATACAGTATAGCCACCTAGACAAACACAGGTATACAGTATAGCCACCTAGACAAACACAGGTATACAGTATAGCCACCTAGACAAACACAGGTATACAGTATAGCCACCTAGACAAACACAGGTATACAGTATAGCCACCTAGACAAACACAGGTATACAGTATAGCCACCTAGACAAACACAGGTATACAGTATAGCCACCTAGACAAACACAGGTATACAGTATAGCCACCTAGACAAACACAGGTATACAGTATAGCCACCTAGACAAACAGGTATACAGTATAGCCACCTAGACAAACACAGGTATACAGTATAGCCACCTAGACAAACACAGGTATACAGTATAGCCACCTAGACAAACACAGGTATACAGTATAGCCACCTAGACAAACACAGGTATACAGTATAGCCACCTAGACAAACACAGGTATACAGTATAGCCACCTAGACAAACACAGGTATACAGTATAGCCACCTAGACAAACACAGGTATACAGTATAGCCACCTAGACAAACACAGGTATACAGTATAGCCACCTAGACAAACACAGGTATACAGTATAGCCACCTAGACATACACAGGTATAAAGTATAGCCACCTAGACAAACACAGGTATACAGTATAGCCACCTAGACAAACACAGGTATACAGTATACCACCTAGACAAACACAGGTATACAGTATAGCCACCTAGACAAACACAGGTATACAGTATAGCCACCTAGACAAACACAGGTATACAGTATAGCCACCTAGACAAACACAGGTATACAGTATAGCCACCTAGACAAACACAGGTATACAGTATAGCCACCTAGACAAACACAGGTATACAGTATAGCCACCTAGACAAACACAGGTATACAGTATAGCCACCTAGACAAACACAGGTATACAGTATAGCCACCTAGACAAACACAGGTATACAGTATAGCCACCTAGACAAACACAGGTATACAGTATAGCCACCTAGACAAACACAGGTATACAGTATAGCCACCTAGACAAACACAGGTATACAGTATAGCCACCTAGACAAACACAGGTATACAGTATAGCCACCTAGACAAACACAGGTATACAGTATAGCCACCTAGACAAACACAGGTATACAGTATAGCCACCTAGACAAACACAGGTATACAGTATAGCCACCTAGACAAACACAGGTATACAGTATAGCCACCTAGACAAACACAGGTATACAGTATAGCCACCTAGACAAACACAGGTATACAGTATAGCCACCTAGACAAACACAGGTATACAGTATAACCACCTAGACAAACACAGGTATACAGTATAGCCACCTAGACAAACACAGGTATACAGTATAGCCACCTAGACAAACACAGGTATACAGTATAGCCACCTAGACAAACACAGGTATACAGTATAGCCACCTAGACAAACACAGGTATACAGTATAGCCACCTAGACAAACACAGGTATACAGTATAGCCACCTAGACAAACACAGGTATACAGTATAGCCACCTAGACAAACACAGGTATACAGTATAGCCACCTAGACAAACACAGGTATACAGTATAGCCACCTAGACAAACACAGGTATACAGTATAGCCACCTAGACAAACACAGGTATACAGTATAGCCACCTAGACAAACACAGGTATACAGTATAGCCACCTAGACAAACACAGGTATACAGTATAGCCACCTAGACAAACACAGGTATACAGTATAGCCACCTAGACAAACACAGGTATACAGTATAGCCACCTAGACAAACACAGGTATACAGTATAGCCACCTAGACAAACACAGGTATACAGTATAGCCACCTAGACAAACACAGGTATACAGTATAGCCACCTAGACAAACACAGGTATACAGTATAGCCACCTAGACAAACACAGGTATACAGTATAGCCACCTAGACAAACACAGGTATACAGTATAGCCACCTAGACAAACACAGGTATACAGTATAGCCACCTAGACAAACACAGGTATACAGTATAGCCACCTAGACAAACACAGGTATACAGTATAGCCACCTAGACAAACACAGGTATACAGTATAGCCACCTAGACAAACACAGGTATACAGTATAGCCACCTAGACAAACACAGGTATACAGTATAGCCACCTAGACAAACACAGGTATACAGTATAGCCACCTAGACAAACACAGGTATACAGTATAGCCACCTAGACAAACACAGGTATACAGTATAGCCACCTAGACAAACACAGGTATACAGTATAGCCACCTAGACAAACACAGGTATACAGTATAGCCACCTAGACAAACACAGGTATACAGTATAGCCACCTAGACAAACACAGGTATACAGTATAGCCACCTAGACAAACACAGGTATACAGTATAGCCACCTAGACAAACACAGGTATACAGTATAGCCACCTAGACAAACACAGGTATACAGTATAGCCACCTAGACAAACACAGGTATACAGTATAGCCACCTAGACAAACACAGGTATACAGTATAGCCACCTAGACAAACACAGGTATACAGTATAGCCACCTAGACAAACACAGGTATACAGTATAGCCACCTAGACAAACACAGGTATACAGTATAGCCACCTAGACAAACACAGGTATACAGTATAGCCACCTAGACAAACACAGGTATACAGTATAGCCACCTAGACAAACACAGGTATACAGTATAGCCACCTAGACAAACACAGGTATACAGTATAGCCACCTAGACAAACACAGGTATACAGTATAGCCACCTAGACAAACACAGGTATACAGTATAGCCACCTAGACAAACACAGGTATACAGTATAGCCACCTAGACAAACACAGGTATACAGTATAGCCACCTAGACAAACACAGGTATACAGTATAGCCACCTAGACAAACACAGGTATACAGTATAGCCACCTAGACAAACACAGGTATACAGTATAGCCACCTAGACAAACACAGGTATACAGTATAGCCACCTAGACAAACACAGGTATACAGTATAGCCACCTAGACAAACACAGGTATACAGTATAGCCACCTAGACAAACACAGGTATACAGTATAGCCACCTAGACAAACACAGGTATACAGTATAGCCACCTAGACAAACACAGGTATACAGTATAGCCACCTAGACAAACACAGGTATACAGTATAGCCACCTAGACAAACACAGGTATACAGTATAGCCACCTAGACAAACACAGGTATACAGTATAGCCACCTAGACAAACACAGGTATACAGTATAGCCACCTAGACAAACACAGGTATACAGTATAGCCACCTAGACAAACACAGGTATACAGTATAGCCACCTAGACAAACACAGGTATACAGTATAGCCACCTAGACAAACACAGGTATACAGTATAGCCACCTAGACAAACAGGTATACAGTATAGCCACCTAGACAAACACAGGTATACAGTATAGCCACCTAGACAAACACAGGTATACAGTATAGCCACCTAGACAAACACAGGTATACAGTATAGCCACCTAGACAAACACAGGTATACAGTATAGCCACCTAGACAAACACAGGTATACAGTATAGCCACCTAGACAAACACAGGTATACAGTATAGCCACCTAGACAAACACAGGTATACAGTATAGCCACCTAGACAAACACAGGTATACAGTATAGCCACCTAGACAAACACAGGTATACAGTATAGCCACCTAGACAAACACAGGTATACAGTATAGCCACCTAGACAAACACAGGTATACAGTATAGCCACCTAGACAAACACAGGTATACAGTATAGCCACCTAGACAAACACAGGTATACAGTATAGCCACCTAGACAAACACAGGTATACAGTATAGCCACCTAGACAAACACAGGTATACAGTATAGCCACCTAGACAAACACAGGTATACAGTATAGCCACCTAGACAAACACAGGTATACAGTATAGCCACCTAGACAAACACAGGTATACAGTATAGCCACCTAGACAAACACAGGTATACAGTATAGCCACCTAGACAAACACAGGTATACAGTATAGCCACCTAGACAAACACAGGTATACAGTATAGCCACCTAGACAAACACAGGTATACAGTATAGCCACCTAGACAAACACAGGTATAGTATAGCCACCTAGACAAACACAGGTATACAGTATAGCCACCTAGACAAACACAGGTATACAGTATAGCCACCTAGACAAACACAGGTATACAGTATAGCCACCTAGACAAACACAGGTATACAGTATAGCCACCTAGACAAACACAGGTATACAGTATAGCCACCTAGACAAACACAGGTATACAGTATAGCCACCTAGACAAACACAGGTATACAGTATAGCCACCTAGACAAACACAGGTATACAGTATAGCCACCTAGACAAACACAGGTATACAGTATAGCCACCTAGACAAACACAGGTATACAGTATAGCCACCTAGACAAACACAGGTATACAGTATAGCCACCTAGACAAACACAGGTATACAGTATAGCCACCTAGACAAACACAGGTATACAGTATAGCCACCTAGACAAACACAGGTATACAGTATAGCCACCTAGACAAACACAGGTATACAGTATAGCCACCTAGACAAACACAGGTATACAGTATAGCCACCTAGACAAACACAGGTATACAGTATAGCCACCTAGACAAACACAGGTATACAGTATAGCCACCTAGACAAACACAGGTATACAGTATAGCCACCTAGACAAACACAGGTATACAGTATAGCCACCTAGACAAACACAGGTATACAGTATAGCCACCTAGACAAACACAGGTATACAGTATAGCCACCTAGACAAACACAGGTATACAGTATAGCCACCTAGACAAACACAGGTATACAGTATAGCCACCTAGACAAACACAGGTATACAGTATAGCCACCTAGACAAACACAGGTATACAGTATAGCCACCTAGACAAACACAGGTATACAGTATAGCCACCTAGACAAACACAGGTATACAGTATAGCCACCTAGACAAACACAGGTATACAGTATAGCCACCTAGACAAACACAGGTATACAGTATAGCCACCTAGACAAACACAGGTATACAGTATAGCCACCTAGACAAACACAGGTATACAGTATAGCCACCTAGACAAACACAGGTATACAGTATAGCCACCTAGACAAACACAGGTATACAGTATAGCCACCTAGACAAACACAGGTATACAGTATAGCCACCTAGACAAACACAGGTATACAGTATAGCCACCTAGACAAACACAGGTATACAGTATAGCCACCTAGACAAACACAGGTATACAGTATAGCCACCTAGACAAACACAGGTATACAGTATAGCCACCTAGACAAACACAGGTATACAGTATAGCCACCTAGACAAACACAGGTATACAGTATAGCCACCTAGACAAACACAGGTATACAGTATAGCCACCTAGACAAACACAGGTATACAGTATAGCCACCTAGACAAACACAGGTATACAGTATAGCCACCTAGACAAACACAGGTATACAGTATAGCCACCTAGACAAACACAGGTATACAGTATAGCCACCTAGACAAACACAGGTATACAGTATAGCCACCTAGACAAACACAGGTATACAGTATAGCCACCTAGACAAACACAGGTATACAGTATAGCCACCTAGACAAACACAGGTATACAGTATAGCCACCTAGACAAACACAGGTATACAGTATAGCCACCTAGACAAACACAGGTATACAGTATAGCCACCTAGACAAACACAGGTATACAGTATAGCCACCTAGACAAACACAGGTATACAGTATAGCCACCTAGACAAACACAGGTATACAGTATAGCCACCTAGACAAACACAGGTATACAGTATAGCCACCTAGACAAACACAGGTATACAGTATAGCCACCTAGACAAACACAGGTATACAGTATAGCCACCTAGACAAACACAGGTATACAGTATAGCCACCTAGACAAACACAGGTATACAGTATAGCCACCTAGACAAACACAGGTATACAGTATAGCCACCTAGACAAACACAGGTATACAGTATAGCCACCTAGACAAACACAGGTATACAGTATAGCCACCTAGACAAACACAGGTATACAGTATAGCCACCTAGACAAACACAGGTATACAGTATAGCCACCTAGACAAACACAGGTATACAGTATAGCCACCTAGACAAACACAGGTATACAGTATAGCCACCTAGACAAACACAGGTATACAGTATAGCCACCTAGACAAACACAGGTATACAGTATAGCCACCTAGACAAACACAGGTATACAGTATAGCCACCTAGACAAACACAGGTATACAGTATAGCCACCTAGACAAACACAGGTATACAGTATAGCCACCTAGACAAACACAGGTATACAGTATAGCCACCTAGACAAACACAGGTATACAGTATAGCCACCTAGACAAACACAGGTATACATACAGTAGGAGCTTAAGGCGGTACCGTAGTGCTTGGTTTAAGGGGGTACCGTAGTGCTTGGTTTAAGGGGGTACCGTAGTGCTTGGTTTAAGGGGGTACCGTAGTGCTTGGTTTAAGGGGGTACCGTAGTGCTTGGTTTAAGGCGGTACCGTAGTGCTTGGTTTAAGGGGGTACCGTAGTGCTTGGTTTAAGGGGGTACCGCAGTGCTTGGTTTAAGGGGGTACCGTAGTGCTTGGTTTAAGGGGGTACCGTAGTGCTTGGTTTAAGGGGGTACCGTAGTGCTTGGTTTAAGGGGGTACCGTAGTGCTTGGTTTAAGGCGGTACCGTAGTGCTTGGTTTAAGGGGGTACCGTAGTGCTTGGTTTTTGGTCGATATATTTGTCTATTAATTTAGTTTTGAGTTTCCTCGCTAGACCTCCATCAAGCTTAGATAAACACCCCCTAGACCCCATTTCAAGATAAATTTGTACATTTTTGGGTAGCGGTTCCTTCTAAAATTTGAGGCTCGCTGTCGCTCGCCAGGACAACACAAACACCTAAAGGGCACGATATGTCATTACTGACAACAAAATGATGCGGAACGTCTCAAAATCGCCAAACTTAAGGGGAGGTATTCAGTTTGTTCCCTAGACCTCCATCAAGCTTAAAATTACACCCCCTAGACCCCCTTTTAAGATAAATTTGTAAATTTTTCGGGAGAAAAATGTCCCGGCCAAACGCCGGTTACTCTTAAATAACAGGCTCGCTATCGCTCGCCAGGAAAAAATCGACTCCTAGGTCGACACGAAAGGTTTTAAAATTGACAGAAATGGGGCCAAAGTTCTTAAAATCGCCAAACTAATGGGGCGAACGTCTTAAAATCTCAAAAGTAATGGGGTTAAACATGAAGGAGAAAGAAGTCCAACAAAAAATCCCTCAAGTGGAAATCTCCCCTTAAGGAACGAACGTCTTAAAACCTCAAAACTAACATGCTAAACATGGGGGAGAAGGAGGTCCAGAAAAAGCGATTACTACCTCCTTAAGGGGACCGACATACTTTTTCTCTCTTGGTTTTATCCATTCGGCCCCATTCAGCCTACTGTTTTAAGACGTTTCTCCCCATTTGGGTATCGATTTATAAATATCCATCATTGTATAGAGAATTCCGGCTTTGCAAGAGACATTTTTTTACCGACAAATATACAAATTAAGCCAGCTGTCTAAACCATTATCTAAAATATACTAGCTCGCTATCGCTCGCCAGGTATAAATCAACACCTGGATGAGGATAAACGTCTTAAAACAGTAGGCTAAATGGGGTGGAATGACTACTACCCAGACAGAAAAAGTGGGTCGTTCCCCTTAACCCTTTCAGACTCATATGACGCAGAGGTTGCCAGATTAGCAATAAGAAATAGAGTTCTCTCACTCTTATAATTACCTCTCCAAAATTAGTTTTCTGCCCACAGCTAACTCAAAGACAACTGCAGAGGTTGAAGTAACTAAACTAAAGGTTTCTAAATACCCCTGATGGTAACAAAGGCTTTAAAGTATCCCCAATAGGCTCAACACAGCTAACTCAAAGACAACTGCAGAGGTTGAAGTAACTAAACTAAAGGTTTCTAAATACCCCTGATGGTAACAAAGGCTTTAAAGTATCCCCAATAGGCTCAACACAGCTAACTCAAAGACAACTGCAGAGGTTGAAGTAACTAAACTAAAGGTTTCTAAATACCCCTGATGGTAACAAAAGCTTTAAAGTATCCCCAATAGGCTCAACACAGCTAACTCAAAGACAACTGCAGAGGTTGAAGTAACTAAACTAAAGGTTTCTAAATACCCCTGATGGTAACAAAGGTTTTAAAGTATCCCCAATAGGCTCAACACAGCTAACTCAAAGACAACTGCAGAGGTTGAAGTAACTAAACTAAAGGTTTCTAAATACCCCTGATGGTAACAAAGGTTTTAAAGTATCCCCAATAGGCTCAACACAGCTAACTCAAAGACAACTGCAGAGGTTGAAGTAACTAAACTAAAGGTTTCTAAATACCCCTGATGGTAACAAAGGTTTTAAAGTATCCCTAATAGGCTCAAAATTGCGTCATATGTCTGAGAGGGTTAACTGCAATAGAGCTGTAGTTACATGGAGTTACATAGCTACACAGACTACAAACACTTTATAATCCTTACTATAGGTAGCGCCAACGAACTTGACAATTTTCTTGACCCCTTAATTTATCATAACTAAAAAGGGAGTAGAGCAAACTGGCTGTAAATATCCACACCTATTTCCTGGAGGGCTCTTCCCTATTGATAGCAATGTCAGCTCGATTGCTTTTATTAATTTTGAGTTATGAGAAGTTAAACATACAATTTAAGCCAGAATAAAAGTTAATAAGGCATCATGGCGCTGAAGGGGTTAAATATATAACTGTATATATATACAGTATACATATATTTCTTGTTATGTGTATGGAAGAGACAAAAGGAAGGTTGCCTGTAACGAGTGTCTCTCCCAAAGCCAAAAGAGTGACATAGAGCAAAATTCAAGGGACGTTGTACGTGGTCAAAATGCCTGGACACACGAGTTTAAAGCAGTTTAAGTCATAGGATGAAGGAAAGATTGATTAATGGTTTAAGACAAGGACAGTAAAGCAGAAGGCGTTCTCCCCACCAACCAATCCCTCCGACTTTTTTGCAGGGAGCAGCATATTTTTTTTTTTTTTTTTTTTGTCTATATTCCAACTACTCCCTCTCGGGCATAGGCTGATAGCCTTTACACTCTACCGCTGAACAAGATGAGGCCCGTGAGGTCTTGTTCCAGTCTAGGGAGTGAGATTTGCGAAGCACCTACTTCACGGCTCGAACCCAGCTCCATCTGTGAACCTGCTTCGCCTCTGCGCTTCACAGTCTCACGCCCCAGACTCGGACTCTCACTCTCAGAACACCACCTATTGAGCAAGTATAGGGCTTTGAATCATACGGGATATTTACCTACCTTTTCAAGCACAGGACGCAATTTGCGCCCTTTCTGGGATACATAAAAGCCTTTGTGACCATCAGGGGTGTTTATAAACCTTTAGTTTAGTTACTTCAACCTCTGCAGTTGTCTGTGAGTGAGCTGTGGACAGAAAACTAATTTTGGGGAGGTAATAATGAGATTGAGAGAACTCTATTTCTGAATGCTAAACGGCAACCCCCAGTCCACAGGATAGTGAGAGGGTTAAGGGGAGATCTCCACTTGAGGGATTTTTTTCTTGACCCCTTTCTCCCTTATGTTTAGCCCCATTGCTTTTGATATTATAAAACGTTTGCCCCATTAGTTTAGCGATTTTAAGAACCTTCACCCCATATTAAGACCTTTTGTGCAATTCAGGTGTCGATTTTATCCTGGCGAGCGATAGCGAGCCTGTAATTTAAGAGGAACCGGCTTTCAGCCGGGACATTTTTCTACCGAAAAATGTACAAATTTATCTTGAAAGGGGCTCAAGGGGGTGTAATTTTAAGCTTGATGGAGGTCTAAGAAACACACTAAAAACCTCCCATTAAGGGTTGGAACCAGTTTGATTATGCACCAGAATTGTTCTCAAGTGGCCTCAAAATTACCATCAATAGAAGATAAGCCCAGATCTTGATAGCGTAATGCATAAACGCGCGGAATTTCGGTGTGAGTATCCTAGGTTCGAGTCCTTGGAGTGCCACATGTATTTGTTGATTTCATTAATTGAGCTTAGAAGTAAAGTTGGTTGGTGAACAAATATGAAATAACCGTAAACAGTGTATCATTAACTCCTTCTGTGCCGGCGACGTCCTGTCACCTTTATTCAGGCTATTAGTAGACGCTTTTAGTCAGTTTAAAAAGGTTCGCCAACCATCATCAGGCTTCGAACTATCTCACTTAACCAATGTTTACGACCACAACTCCTTCTTAAACTGCACACAATCGTCTACGTATAGCACGAATAAAATATTAACATCGTCTACGTATAGCACGAATAAAATATTAAAGACGTCGTCGGTACAGAAGGGGTTAAGGGGAGATGGGTCGTTTTTCTGGTCCCCCTTCTCCCTCATGCTTAGCCTCATTAGTTTTCAAATTTTAAGACGTTCGGCCCATTAGTTTGGCGATTTTAAGACTTTTCACCCCTTTTCTGTGTCAATGTTTAGACTTTTCGTGTTATTTAGGTGTCGTTTTCTTCCTGGCGAGCGATAGCGAACCTGTAATTTAGGAATAACCAGCCTTTGGCCGGGAAATTTTTCTACCGAAAAATGTACAAATATATCTTGAAGGGCGATCCTGCGGTTGTTATTTTAAGTTTGATGGAGGTCTAGGGAGGAAACTAATAAAATAATACATTCATTAAAATAATCGACCAAAACAAGGAACAGTCAGAGTAAGCTATGGGTATGGCAGAGATCGCTCAGTTCTCACTCTGATAGACCAGCCCATCACCACATGACTAGAACCCAATCCTCTCAGCATCAGCTAGGAAAGGCCCTAGAAAGCCGCCTTTGGCGGGGGTATAGCTCCCCTATTTCAACCCCTTTCGGGGTTGGGCACCCGCCAATAGTAAGTGGGGATCGTGGTAAGCACTACTGGGTGGGTGCCCACAACCTCGGCCCAGCAATTCTGGGGGGTTCATTACTAGGCATGCCCAACTCAGCTGGCAGGACCAGTCCTACTGCGCCTGCTAGTCAAGCAGGGGTGCCAACTGTGACGCAGGGCAAAGCCTTCAGGACCCCTGCAGTCTGAAGGGCGGCGGACCTCTCAGACAAACTCCTGACTTGCGGGGTGGTCGTGCCAGCGTAAACGAATCACTATCCCAATTATGTTACGGTTCTGAAAGCACTATCTGGTGATTTCAGAGCTGGGCTCCCCTGGGAACTACAATACGCAGATGACCTAGTACTTATTGCAGATAGTGCAGGATGCCGAGGGCAAGCTTAGAAGATGGCGAGAGGGCATGGCAAGTAAAGGATTAAAAGTTAACATAAAGAAAACGAAGGTTTTACACAGTGGATTAGAGCTAGGAAAGGTAGAAAAAAATGGGGCGTACCCATGCGCAGAATGCAGAAAAGGGGTTGGCGCGAACTCAATACAGTGTAGCGTCTGCCTCAGCTGGGTACATCACAGGAAGAAGCGCTGCACTAGAATAAAGAGAGCTCTACCAAGGAAGAAGTTCAAAATTGAGAAATTTGTAAGCAAAGGTGAGCTTGTATTCAATGACCAGCTCGAGAGTGTTAACTTTAGCAATGAGCCACTGGAGATGGTGGACAAGTTTTGCTACTTGGGTGATACCATCTCTGTCGGTGGTGGGGCCGAGGCCGCCACTATCGCCAGAACAAGATGCGGCTGGGGAAAGTTTAGAGAACGTTTGCCACTACTCACCATGAGAAAATTCCCTCTCCCCTTGAAGGCAAAGCTGTACGCTTCATGCGTTAGAAGCGCAATGACATATGCTTCAGAAACGTGGCCTGTCAAAGCGAATGATATCAACAGAATGGAACACAATGAGATGAGAATGGTGAGATGGATGTGTGGTGCCAAACTGCAAGATAGGATATCAAGTGAGGAGCTAAGGAGTAGGTTAGGTATCAAGAGTATCAGTGATGAGATGTGTATTAGCAGGCTTGGATTGTTTGGACATGTGGAGAGGATGGATGAACAAAGCTGGGTGAAAAGACGCAAGTCCATGAATGTGGAGGGAGCTACACCAAGGGGCGGACCAAGAAAGACGTGGCATCAGACTTTGCAGTCTGATCTTAAATCAAAGAACCTGACAAGTGAGACAGCTCTTAACAGGGCTGCCTGGAATGCCACCATTAGGATGCGAGACTGGAACCGCGCTTTGTGTGGAGCATTCGGTCTTTAAATTTGTGTATGAATATGTATGTATTATGTGAGTGGAAATAACATATTATGGGGTAAAATTATCAATTCAAGATTTACCCCAGTCGCTTTGCTACAGAATGAATAATCTACAGTAGAGCAAGGATCGTTAACACAGAAATTACGGGCGGGTGCCCGACCCCGAAAGGGGTTGAAATAGGGGAGCTATCCCCCCGCCAAAGGCGGCTTTCTAGGGCCTTTCCTAGCTGATGCTGAGAGGATTGGGTTCTAGTCATGTGGTGATGGGCTGGTCTATCAGAGTAAGAACTGAGCGATCTCTGCCATACCCATAGCTTACTCTGACTGTTCCTTTAACTTATATATTTTCTAGATCTCAAGTGACGGCGTCTTTTCCGTGGATTGACCTCCCAATCTACCAAGATTGGAAGCCAAAGCGTCACATTTTTCCCTTGCCCCTCAACTTTCTCTTCATAATTGCTGAGGGGCACAGGGCCCTGGGTGGGGCTTTGGTTTCCCGGGCGTTTCCGCACCCTCCTCAGCTCCCCGCCATGGAGTGGCTTCGGTCACCCAGGCTTTATTGTGGTCGGCAGGAAGGGTTCTGTGGGGGCGCTCGGTTATGGCCTTGGAATTGCTCGGGGCCTTGGGGCTGTTCGGCCAGGCAGCTTGGGGAACAACAACAACAACAACAACAACAACACAGAAATTAAAACCCCTCTCACAAAGTTTACCAAAGTGTGCATCTGATGACTCAACCCAATAAGATCAGTGTTAAAACCTCCACCTATATACACATATTCAAGTTCTATTCCATTTGTTAAAACATCAATTTCATTCAAACATTTGTTAAACTCCACCAAATTCAACTGAGCGCATCTGTCATCACACGGGAATAAACACACACACCAGCAGAGCCAGTCTGCCCTCCATATTAACCAGTACTTCCTACATACGTTTAGAGCCCATCTCAATAGGAGTAACTTATTCCAAATAATAGCAACACCACCTTGCTGCCTACCTCGACATACACATATTCATTCACAGCATTAGCCCAATATCTACCTACACCATCATTAATAGGCTATCATCCAGCCAATATAACTGACTTTTATCAAGTCCATGATCTTCCAGAAACAAAAAGTGACATTCTCTGAAAATGCTTTTTACAAAGGGTAATTTTAAACTATTAAAATTACCATCACAGTTACAAGACATGTAAGTTATATTTTTCATTCGTTGTTCAGATCCCATTGTGATTCCGTGTCAGTGTCATAGTTACCTTTACTAATCTATTTCCATTTGACTACACAAACGGCCTTCGGCCATACATCGGGTTTCATTTTTTTGTATCCTTATCCTCGACGCTTGCAGATAATTTATAGGCCTAAAATTTGAACCTTGCATTTAAATTTGCCACCATTTTGAGATCCACTACACTAATTTGCTTACTCGCAATATATTTTTAAAATTGGTCGTAATCAGTATGCTTATCAACTCGTGAAATAAAATAATCTCTCTTTGGCGGAGCACCTCTTACTACCTCACTGGAAGCACATATTTTCACGTGCCACACTCGCGTCTGATGCTGCTGGCGTTCTCCATGGTGGGGTTACCCAGGCAGGTATCGGGATTTTGTTCCTGACTGACGCTGCTGCCATCCCTCTTGCCTCTGCCGCTGATCATCTCGTCTCCGTTGCTGCCTCAACTGGTACCGGTTATGATCCTGTATTTGATGTGCATGATAACCGAGCAGACCATCACGAAGTGGATACTGTCCCTGCACTTCATCAGAGCCAATACCCTCCGCCACACCCTCATCACCTGCTGCATCACTACTGCCCACTTGATTGACGCTAGATGTATCATCTGTATCACTTGTCATTTTGGTGCGATTATCTCATGCCACGGGCCGTGGCATGATCAGTAGCGTGTCTGGCTGCTGATCGAAGGGTCGGCAGTTAGATCCCAGACCATGCCCATGGTAGATATCAAGAATTTAGATGCTCAGGTCTATCGATTCGTGGCAAATGTCCAGTAAAGTCCCTGTAAAAAGGGCGCGCCCTAGCCCTGTCAATCAAGGGAGTGCACAGCGATAAAAACTGCATCATAACAGAGTTCGACTTCACATTTTTGTTTAATGGGTTGTGTAAATCTTCCACTGTGGGTCTATTTTTTTTTCTATGTGAGTGAGGGAGACAAAAGGCAGAACTGCCTGTAGCGAGTGCCTCCCCCAGAGTTGAAAGACTGACAGGGCCGAAATCAAGGGACGTTCGAGCCAAAATGCCTGGATACACAGAGTTTGATGCAATTTAAGTCATAGGAAGAGGGAAAGACTGATTTTGAGAGAGAGTTCCAGAGCTCAGCTGTTGAATAGAAACAAGACTGAGAATAACATTTCACTCTTGGGTTGGAGAGTTGCACAGAGTAGAGGTGGGATGTGTTGCAAGACGGGTACTACATACCCAGCTACGTAGAGGTGGTGGTATACACTGGGAGAACTCTGAGGAACACTGATTATTGTAGTAGTGATAAAATAGCGAGAGAGATGCAACATTGCAGCGAAGAGAGAAAGATTGCAGTGGATGGGAGTTAATGATATGAAATGCTTTCCTTTCTACTTTGTCTAGGACTCTAGGAGTGAGGTGCGAGAGGATCCTCCCCACACGTGAACAATACTTAATACAAGGTGTACTGAGTGAGGAGTTCACAGTCCGTGTTCGAGTTCATCAGGGAGCAGTATTAAGCCCCCTCCTCTTTATTATGGTCCTGGAGGCACTGTCTAGAGTTTTTAGATCCGGAATTCCGTGGGAACTGTTTTATGCAGTAGATTTAGTCCTAATAGCTGACAACGTGCAAGATGCTGAGGCCAAATTCAGAAGATGGAGAGAGGGCATGGCGAGCAAGGGTTTAAGTGTCAATATTAACAAAACCAAGGTTATGCATTGTAGATCGAGACGAAGCAATGTGGAAAAGGGCGGTGCATAACTGCATACCCATGTGCAGTGTGTGGAAAGGGTGTGGGCGCTAACTCGATTCGATGTAGCATCTGTCGATGTTGGGTGCACCATGGGAGTAAGCGCTGTAGTAGAATAAATGGACCCCTGCCGAAGCATAAGTCAGAAATAGAGAAATTTGAGGGTGTAGTATGCAAAGGCGAGCTTGTGTTAAATGATGAACCTGTGGCTGTGAATTTTGGAAATGAGTCATTGGAGCTGGTGGAAAAATTTTGTTATCTAGGAGATGCCATCTCTGCCGGTGGTGGGGCCGAGGCTGCTACTGTCGCTAGAATGAGATGTGGCTGGGGAAAGTTCAGAGAATTGCTGCCAATTCTGACCATGGAAAGAATGCCTCTCCCCCTGAAGGAAAAGGTGTATGCCTCATGTGTTAGAAGTGCAATGACGTATGTCTCAGATGCATGGGCCGTTAAAGTAGAGGATGTCAATAGAATGGAACGTAATGAGATGAGAATGGTGAGATGGATGACACAAGGCTTCCAAGGCTGCAGGATAGAATAACAAATGATGAGCTGAGGAGACGTTTAGGTATAAAGAGTATTAGCGAGGAGATGCGTATAAGTAGACTGGGATGGTATGTGCATGTGGATAGAATGGATGAACAAAATTGGGTGAAAAGTTGCAGGTCTGTGATTGTGGAGGGAGCTGCACCAAGGGGTGGACCGAGGAAGACCTGGGATCGGATTATACGTGCCCATCTCAAATAGAAAAACTTGACAAGTGAAGCAGCCCTTAACAAGGTTGCCTGGAACGCCGCCATTAGGACAAGAGACTGAAACTGCACGTATGTGTGGAGCACTCAGTCTTAAAATGTTATGTATGTACTGTGCCCCTGTACAGAGCAAGGAGCTGTGCAGGGGTAAAGAACCCCTTGAGGCGGTTGAGCACACCCAGCTTCTGGGAGGCTGCCTTAGCAAGACAGGTAATATGGTGCTTCCAAGAGAGAGTAGAGGAAAAAGAGACACCAAAAATAATGAGAGAAGATGGAGGATTGATCTTTGAATTGTTGAAGTATTAGGGATAGTCCTGTGGGAGTTTCCGATGGGTAGTAAGATGGAGAAATTTGGTTATGGAAGCATTAAAGGTAACAAGGTTTTCTCTGCCCCAGTTGGAAATAGTAGTTAGATCAGAAGAGAAGTGTTGTATGGCTTCATTAAGTTTGATTTTGAGGGATTGCTGGCTGGGGCATTCTGGAAAACTAATTGAGTAGTGTAAGGTAGAGTCGTCTGCGTATGAATGGATGGGACTGAAGGTACAGTTGAGAAGATCATTTATGAATATTAGAAAGAGAACGGGAGACAGGACAGAGCCTTGAGGAACACCGGAGTTGATAGGATGAGGAAGTGAGCGATGGCTGTCCACAACCGCAGCTATGGAATGGCCGGAAAGGAAATTAGACAAAGGCACAGAGGAAGGGATAGAAACCGAAGGAGGGTAGTTTAGAAATTAAAGATTTGTGCCAGACTCTATGTCTAGTGCAATAGAAATGGTCTCACCGAAGTCCCGAAAGGAGGATGACCAAGAGTTAGTAAGATATGAAAGAAGATCACCAGTAGAGCGACCCTTAACCCATGAAACGCAATAGGCCTCACGGAAGGCTTACCATACGGAACGCGATAGGCCTCACGGAAGCAAGACCATAAAAAAAATCTTCCAAAACATCCCAGGGGCTATCAAAACAAAGGAATCTGTCTCTAGAGGAGATAATTCCCCCTAGTACTCATCCATATGTTTCTCACCCCCCCCTTCCCCCACCTTATTCCACCCTCCCCCCTCCTCAATTATCACTTATTTTCATCATTTATCGGTTATTTTTCTCTCCCACGATAATGTAGCACAAGTGGGTTGCATAAGAGATCGTTATATAACACCCAGACACCGCCCGCTCGCCTCAGTTACCTCACAGACAGCGAGAGGGGAGGGTTGCCTGTTGCTCACTCTCACCTGAGATTATGACCGGGTGGCCAATATATAAGTTTTTCACCACCCAAATGCTTTTCCAACTTATTTTAGCACTCTTGAAGGTTCATATATACATCATATATGTAAAATAAAAGCATATTGAAAACAAATAATGCTCTATATTGTAAATATAACAAATTCTGTCAGAATCCAAGGCTAGAAATTCACAAATAAGTACCCTTGCCCCTAGGGTATTTTCGCATGTAATGGGTTAAGGAAGCAATACTGGCGATCTGAGAGTAGATTATGAGAAGAGAAATTTTTAAGAAATTTGGAAGCAAGAATAGTTTCAAAATCTTTAGAGATACAAGAGATAAGAGCAATTGGACGATAGTTGGAGGGTTGAGAGCGGTCACCCTTCTTTGGGACAGGTTGAATGAGAGCAAACTTCCAGCATGAATAGAAGATAATAATAATAATAATAATAATAATATTTATTCAGTTAGCAATTTACAGAGTTGGTACCACATAGTATGTTACAAATATGACCTGTACCAGCTTTGCATAATTCAAACTAAGGATAGCCCAATAAGGCCGTTAGGTGTATTTCCATTGGGGTCCTTGTGAGATTAGGTTAGCTGGGGAAAAGGGGAGGATAAAAGAATTAGATACTTTAGAGAAAGTATTTCTAGGGGGTTGTTGTTGTTGTTGTTGTTGTTGTTCCCCAAGCTGCCTGACCGAACAGCCCCAAGGCCCCGAGCAATTCCAAGGCCATAACCGAGCGCCCCCACAGAACCCTCCCTGCCGACCACAATAAAGCCTGGGTGACCGAAGCCACTCCATAGCGGGGAGCTGAGGAGGGTGCGGAAACGCCCGGGAAACCAAAGCCCCACCCAGGGCCCTGTGCCCCTCAGCAATTATGAAGAGAAAGTTGAGGGGCAAGGGAAAAATGTGACGCTTTGGCTTCCAATCTTGGGAGGTCAATCCACGGAAAAAACGCCATCACTTGAGATCTAGAAAATATATAAGTTAAAGGAACAGTCAGAGTATGGTGATGGGCTGGTCTATCAGAGTGAGAGCTGAGCGATCTCTGCCATACCCATAGCTTACTCTGACTGTTCCTTTAACTTATATATTTTCTAGATCTCAAGTGACGGCGTCTCTTCCGTGGATTGATCTCCCAATCTACCAAGATTGGAAGCCAAAGCGTCACATTTTTCCCTTGCCTCTCAACTTTCTCTTCATAATTGCTGAGGGGCACAGGGCCCTGGGTGGTGCTTTGGTTTCCCGGGCGTTTCCGCACCCTCCTCAGCTCCCCGCCATGGAGTGGCTTCGGTCACCCAGGCTTTATTGTGGTCGGCAGGGAGGGTTCTGTGGGGGCGCTCGGTTATGGCCTTGGAATTGCTCGGGGCCTTGGGGCTGTTCGGCCAGGCAGCTTGGGGAACAACAACAACAACAGTCAGAGTAAGCTATGGGTATGGCAGAGATCGCTCAGTTCTCACTCTGATAGACTCTAGGGGGTTATTTTAAGATACCTTACATCCTACGGTAAATATCAGTAATCAGTAATCATTTCAGTTTGGTTTGCCTATCTCTTATATAGATGTTTGAGGAGAGACAGAGACGAAAGAGTTTGCCTAGGTGATTTAGGCAACATGCTAGTAATAATCACCTCATAACCCCTCACCATATCATTAATAGTACCCAACATATCATTCTGATCAATTGTACCCTTGCACCAACTAGGTTATCGTCCACATTTGTTAGTCTCCTCCACAGCGAATATTGGAATTTGTAAAGGTACAGTCACGAACGCTGTCTTGAGTCCTGTACCTCGTAATGAATATATAGAATCTAATCAGTGTTGGATACCATTTCATATTAACTTCTTCCTTTGATGACGTCTTCGGCATATTAGTCTGTCTAGGGCTTGACAATATTATTCAGCATGTAATGACCACTTAGTGAAAGGTTTTAATATTATCAATTAATCTCTCCAGAACATCAGCATTTTTTCCTAACTGTGGTTAACGTAAAATTAATGAGCTTGTTTATCCCCTTTATTAATATACTTAGATCTAATGGCAGTTATAGCAATACACTATACTCATAAATAATGTCTATATTATCAACAGATATTGAAATAAAGACCGTCAAAAACATATTTTAGGAATTGCTATACTGTACTGCATACTGTATATATTGCTATACTGCATACTGTATATATTGCTATACTGTACTGCATACTGTATATTGCTATACTGTACTGCATACTGTATATATTGCTATACTGTACTGCATACTGTATATATTGCTATACTGTACTGCATACTGTATATATTGCTATACTGTACTGCATACTGTATATATTGCTATACTGTACTGCATACTGTATATATTGCTATACTGTACTGCATACTGTATATTGCTATACTGTACTGCATACTGTATATATTGCTATACTGTACTGCATACTGTATATATTGCTATACTGTACTGCATACTGTATATATTGCTATACTGTACTGCATACTGTATATATTGCTATACTGTACTGCATACTGTATATATTGCTATACTGTACTGCATACTGTATATATTGCTATACTGTACTGCATACTGTATATTGCTATACTGTACTGCATACTGTATATATTGCTATACTGTACTGCATACTGTATATATTGCTATACTGTACTGCATACTGTATATATTGCTATACTGTACTGCATACTGTATATTGCTATACTGTACTGCATACTGTATATATTGCTATACTGTACTGCATACTGTATATATGCTATACTGTACTGCATACTGTATATATTGCTATACTGTACTGCATACTGTATATATTGCTATACTGTACTGCATACTGTATATATTGCTATACTGTACTGCATACTGTATATATTGCTATACTGTACTGCATACTGTATATATTGCTATACTGTACTGCATACTGTATATATTGCTATACTGTACTGCATACTGTATATATTGCTATACTGTACTGCATACTGTATATATTGCTATACTGTACTGCATACTGTATATATTGCTATACTGTACTGCATACTGTATATATTGCTATACTGTACTGCATACTGTATATATTGCTATACTGTACTGCATACTGTATATATTGCTATACTGTACTGCATACTGTATATATTGCTATACTGTACTGCATACTGTATATATTGCTATACTGTACTGCATACTGTATATATTGCTATACTGTACTGCATACTGTATATTGCTATACTGTACTGCATACTGTATATATTGCTATACTGTACTGCATACTGTATATATTGCTATACTGTACTGCATACTGTATATATTGCTATACTGTACTGCATACTGTATATATTGCTATACTGTACTGCATACTGTATATATTGCTATACTGTACTGCATACTGTATATATTGCTATACTGTACTGCATACTGTATATATTGCTATACTGTACTGCATACTGTATATATTGCTATACTGTACTGCATACTGTATATATTGCTATACTGTACTGCATACTGTATATATTGCTATACTGTACTGCATACTGTATATATTGCTATACTGTACTGCATACTGTATATATTGCTATACTGTACTGCATACTGTATATATTGCTATACTGTACTGCATACTGTATATATTGCTATACTGTACTGCATACTGTATATATTGCTATACTGTACTGCATACTGTATATATTGCTATACTGTACTGCATACTGTATATATTGCTATACTGTACTGCATACTGTATATATTGCTATACTGTACTGCATACTGTATATATTGCTATACTGTACTGCATACTGTATATATTGCTATACTGTACTGCATACTGTATATATTGCTATACTGTACTGCATACTGTATATATTGCTATACTGTACTGCATACTGTATATATTGCTATACTGTACTGCATACTGTATATATTGCTATACTGTACTGCATACTGTATATATTGCTATACTGTACTGCATACTGTATATATTGCTATACTGTACTGCATACTGTATATATTGCTATACTGTACTGCATACTGTATATATTGCTATACTGTACTGCATACTGTATATATTGCTATACTGTACTGCATACTGTATATATTGCTATACTGTACTGCATACTGTATATATTGCTATACTGTACTGCATACTGTATATATTGCTATACTGTACTGCATACTGTATATATTGCTATACTGTACTGCATACTGTATATATTGCTATACTGTACTGCATACTGTATATATTGCTATACTGTACTGCATACTGTATATATTGCTATACTGTACTGCATACTGTATATATTGCTATACTGTACTGCATACTGTATATATTGCTATACTGTACTGCATACTGTATATATTGCTATACTGTACTGCATACTGTATATATTGCTATACTGTACTGCATACTGTATATATTGCTATACTGTACTGCATACTGTATATATTGCTATACTGTACTGCATACTGTATATATTGCTATACTGTACTGCATACTGTATATATTGCTATACTGTACTGCATACTGTATATATTGCTATACTGTACTGCATACTGTATATATTGCTATACTGTACTGCATACTGTATATATTGCTATACTGTACTGCATACTGTATATATTGCTATACTGTACTGCATACTGTATATATTGCTATACTGTACTGCATACTGTATATATTGCTATACTGTACTGTACTACAGAATTCGCTTATATTAATTATGTATGTAATAACCCATTTAAAATATGACACGTTTCTTCATTAGTCAGGCCATCATTAGTTGATTTTATGCAGCTTAGGAAGGATCTCTTGGCATCAAAGGGGTAAAAACTATGGTAATTATCACTGCCTTTGAATATTCCTTCTTAAACTGAATACAATTGTCTAATGATAGCTCAAGTAAAAGGAGACACGCATTATCGTCTACTGAAAGAGTTAATATTTACTATATCATACAGTAAATATTAACTCTTTCAGTAGACGATAACGCGTGTCTCCTTTTACTTGAGCTATCATTAGACAATTTACTATATCATACAAGGCGGGTGCCCAACCCCGAAAGGGGTTGAAATAGGGGAGCTATCCCCCCGCCAAAGGCGGCTTTCTAGGGCTTTTCCTAGCTGATGCTGAGAGGATTGGGTTCTAGTCATGTGGTGATGGGCTGGACTATCAGAGTGAGAACTGAGCGATCTCTGCCATACCCATAGCTTAATCTGACTGTTCCTTTTACTTATATATTTTCTAAATCTCAAGTGACGACGTCTCTTCCGTGGATTGACCTCCCAATCTACCAAGATTGGAAGCCAAAGCATCACATTTTTCCTTTGCCCCTCAACTTTCTCTTCATAATTGCTGAGAGGCACAGGGCCCTGGGTGGGGCTTTGGTTTCCCGGGCGTTTCCGCACCCTCCTCAGCTCCCCGCCATGGAGTGGCTCCGGTCACCCAGGCTTTATTGTGGTATGCAGGGAGGGTTCTGTGGGGGCGCTCGGTTATGGCCTTGGTCTTACTCGGGGCCTTGGGGCTGTTCGGCCAGGCAGCATGGGGAACAGCAACAACAACAACAACAACTATATCATACAATTTGTTTTTACCTCACAGTTTTGAATTTCTTGCAGGAGTGTCACTAATTTCTGTTATGATGGCCACCAGCTGGTCAATGAACCGGTTGGCTGTCTGGTCTGTGAGGTAGTGACTGTCGTAACATACATACATACATACATACATAAAATTTTAAGACTGAGTGTTCCACACATAAGTGCAGTTTCAGTCTCTTGTCCTAATGGCGGCATTCCAGGCAACCCTGTTAAGGGCTGCTTCACTTGTCAAGTTCTTGGATTTGAGATCGGCGCGTATAGTCCGATCCCAGGTCTTCCTCGGTCCACCCCTTGGTGCAGCTCCCTCCACAATCACAGACCTGCATTTTTTCACCCAATTTTGTTCATCCATTCTCTCCACATGTCCATACCATCCCAGTCTACTTGTACGCATCACCTCGCTAATACTCTTTATACCTAAACGTCTCCTCAGCTCAACATTTGTTATTCTATCCTGTAGCCTGGCCCCACACATCCATCTCACCATTCTCATCTCCTTACGCTCCATTCTGTTGACATCCTCTACTTTAACGGCCCATGTTTCTGAGGCATACGTCATTGCACTTCTAACACATGAGGCATACACCTTTCCCTTCAGGGGAGAGGCATTCTTTTCATGGTCAGGATTGGCATCAATTCTCTGAACTTCCCCCAGCCACACCTAATTCTAGCAACAGTGGCAGCCTCGGCCCCACCACCGGCAGAGATGGTATCTCCTAGGTAACAAAACTTGTTCACCAGCTCCAAAGACTCATTTCCAAAATTCACAGCCACAGGATCATCACTTAACACAAGCTCGCCTTTGCACACTACGCACTCAAATTTCTCTATTTCTGACTTATCCTTCGGCAGGGGCCCCTTTATTCTACTACAGCGCTTACTCCCATGGTGTACCCAACATCGACAGATGCTACATTGAATTGAGTTAACGCCCACTCCCTTTCCACACACTGCACATGGGTATGCACCGCTCTTTTCCACATTGCCTCGTCTCAAACTACAATGCATAACCTTGGTTTTGTTAATATTGACTCTTAAACCCTTGCTCGCCATGCCCTCTCTCCACTCTCTGAATTTGGCTTCAGCATCCTGCATACTGTCAGCTATTAGGACTAAATCGTCTGCATAAAACAGTTCCAACGGGAGTCCGCCTCTAAAAATTCTAGACAGCGCCTCCAAGACCATAATAAAGAGGAGGGGGCTTAACACTGAACCCTGATGGACTCCAACACGGACTGCGAACTCATCACTCAGTACACCCTTCACCCTCACCGAACTTCGCGAATCCTCATACATCTTCATTATCACACGCACCAGCCACTCTTCCACACCAAGTTTCCTCATAGCCCACTGTACAACATCTCTAGGTACCCTATCAAAGGCCTTCTCCAGGTCCACAAACACAAAGTAAAGATCCCTGCCTTTTAGTAAGTATCTTTCCTGTATCTGCCTGACTATGAAGATAGCATCGGTTGTACCACGTCCTGGCATAAAACCAAACTGCATATCATCAATAGAGATGCTTTGCCTGATCAAACCCTCAAGGACTCTCTCACAGACCTTCATGATTTGGTCAAGCATTTTCAGGCCCCTATAATTTCCTCTATCTAGCGTGTAACATATAGTGTAGGATGTACTGCCGCGGACATTCAGAACCTGATGTAAATTCGTCCAGAAGCAGTCGTGCACGAGATTGTATGAATCCACTCGGGTTACTTGAAGGTCCTCGTTGTCCGATTCTAAAGCTGCCGAGAAGTCGCCTAAGTATGAAAGGCCGTAGTCATGCAACCATAACTTAGGCTGAGAGATACATTCTTCAGGAGGCAACTCTAACTGACTCATGCTCATTACTGCTTCTTGCTCAAGACACAAACGAGACTTGATGCCAGAACGAACTTCTCGATGTAGTTGGGCAGCGTAGTTCCAAAAATCAGCTTTAACATTTTTGCTCAGTATTGTAGTGTTAGTCATAATGCTTGAAAGAGGACCCATTTGGTGAATGGGAGGTTTTGGTAAGTAATGGCGGAGTGTGACATTTAAACCATGAGTAACAGAGAATGAATCTTGGTTGAACCCTTCTGACTTAGCTAGTTCTACTACTGCCGTATTACTCACAGCCATGATGCCAGTTGCAAGACTTACTCCGGCCTCTTTAGCCTTTTGCTTAAACTTGGCCATGACGGACTTCTCTATGGAACGATTGACTTTCTTTGTAATCCGTTCACACTTTTGTGGCGTAGATCCAATTTGTAACACTAAAGGTTTACTACCTGGTGGTGGTAAAGTATGCTTCACTGCTTCAGTTCTGTCTGAATCTGCTAGAAGGGTTTTCAATACTTCCTGCTTCAACTTGGTTATGTCTCCTATGTTCACAAAGGTTCACAAAGGTGCGTCGTCAATTGGCATCCCGGCTAAAACACTTTAAATTTTCAACAAGGGCGTAAGTCATAAGACCAGCATCCAAGCCATCTCCTAGGGCATGATGGCTTAAAAAGGCAATGTCATACTGGTGAGGGTAAGAGGACTTGATGTGAGGCATGGGGCAAGGCTCCTGGGCTCCTCGAGGAACCACCTTAACTCGCCAGAACACAGGATCCGTGGGCTTGAAAGGAGCCTTCCCTAAGTTGAAGCAGATCTCACCCAGGTCATGGTCATCTTCCTCCAGCTGTGAATAAATATACATCTTTGAATTTGTGTGCATACATTTATCAAATGATTAAAAACATTCATATACAGTACAGGGAGAGGGTACAACAGGGGAAGAGGGTTGTAGGAACGCTAAAAGCAGTAACAAGAAATAGGGTGGTCAGTATGAAAGTGCAGAAGTCCTTGCATGACAGTGTGGTAATCACGACACTGACTTACGGAAGCGAAGCATGGACGTTGGTTGAGAGACTCAGACCAAGAGTGAGAGCAGTGGAAATGAATTACTTAAGGAGTGCGTGCAGAGATACATGGAGGGATAGACAGACTAATGAGGAAGTAAGAAGGAGGTGTGGTGTGGAGGTAGATGTGCTGGAAAGTGTGAAAAGGAACAACTTGAGATGGTTCGGCCATATGGAACATATGGAAAGCGATAGAATGACTAAGAGGGTGTACGAGAGCGAGGTGGAGGACAGAGAGGGAGAGGTAGACCGAATGAGAGGTGGAAGGATGGAGTGAGGAAGTACATGAACGAAGGCGGTGCTGGTTGGGGGGAGGGGCATCGACTGACTGGGGACAGAGGTGCACGGGGGCGGTTCGTTCGTGGCCACCCCTTCGGGGATCACGGCGTCAGGCAATAGATAGATAGAGAAGGCCTTTGACCGGGTGCCCAGGGAAGTAGTGCAGTGGGCCATGAGAAAACTCTGAGTAGAAGATTGGCTGGTGCGTGTGATAATGAGAATGAATGAGGGGTCACCGGCAGCAGTTAGAGTATACGGGGGCCTGAGCGAAGAGTTCCCAGTGAAGGTTGCAGTGCACCAAGGTTCAGTTCTGAGCCCACTACTGTTTGATTTAGTCCTGGAGGCTCTGTCAAGGGAATTTAGGACAGGACTCCCATGGGAAATGTTATATGCAGATGATCTAGTTCTTATCGCAGATAGTGCGCAGGAAGCAGAGGCGAAGTTCAAAAGATGGTTGGAAGGTATGGCAAATAAGGGTCTAAGAGTTAACATAGATAAAACAAAGGTCATGATTAGTGGAGTAGGGCGTAGAACTATGGAATGAAGCGGCGACTATCCATGCACAGTATGTGGGAAGAGGATGGGAAGTAAATCAATTCAATGTTGCATCTGTAGTGACTGGGTACACAAGTGATGTAGTGCCAGTAGTGGAGCTAGAGGACCTTTGACAAGAATCATATACTTTGAATGTGCAAGGGAGATCTTGTATTAAATGACCCACCTGTCAGTGTTGATTTCGACAGTGTAATGCTGGAGTGTCTGAATAAGTTCTGCCACCTGGGCGATACGGTTTCCGCCGGAGGTGGCGCTGAAGCTAGCTCCATTGCTAGAGTCAGAAGTGGCTGGGGAAAGTTTAGAGAGCTGGTGCCACTCCTGACCATGAGAGGGCTCCCACCCCACCATAAAGGGAAGGTGTATACCTCGTGTATTAGGAGCGCGATGACCTATGCCTCGGAGACGTGGCCGGTTAAAGCGGAGGATGTCAATAGAATGGAACGGAATGAGAAGAGAATGGCGAGATGGATGTGTGGGGTTAAGGGGAGGTATTTACTTTGTTCCCTAGACCTCCATCAAGCTTAAAATTACACCCCCTGGAGTCCCTTTCAAGGTAAATTTGTACATTTTTCGGTAGAAAAATGTCCTGGCCGAAGGCCGGTTCCTCTTAAATTACAGGCTCGCTATCGCTCGCCAGGATAAAATAGACACCTGAATTGCACGAAAGGTCTTAATATGGGGTGAAAGTTCTTAAAATTGCTAAACTAATGGGGCAAACGTTTTATAATATCAAAAGCAATGGGGCTAAACATGAGGGAGAAAGAGGTCCAGAAAAAAATCCCTCAAGTGGAGATCTCCCCTTAATCTTAGGGACAGGGTATCGAGCGAGGAATTGAGACGGCGTCTGGGCATTAGGAGTGTCAGTGAAGTGATGCGCACGAGCCGACTTGGTTGGTTTGGACATGTGGAGAGAACGGATGATCAGAACTGGGTGAAGAAATGCCGGACTGTGAACATGGGGGGAGCTGCGCGTAGGGGTGGACCTAGAATGGTGTGGTATCGGGTACTCCGGTCCGATCTCAAAATAAAGAACTTGACAACAGAGGCAGCTCTTGACAGGGCCGCCTGGAAAGCTGCCATTTAGGACGTGAGACTGTAACCACATTCTCTGAGGACAAAACGGTCTTTAAACTTGTATGTATGTAACATCAACAATTTTGTTGTACCTATTATTCTTTAGGAGAGGAGACAAATAAGACTTGTGTCTCGTTTTTATCACAAAACCCTAAAGAGATGCACCTGGACCTAAGAAGACGCATTAGTGTTTAAAATACAAACACACACAAAAATTATATAAATACTAACCTCATGGGTACTGGAAAGAAAGCATGGACATTTTGGTTGTAAGTTTACAATGCTTCGGCACATAATTTATATTATTAAAGAGACAAATATTATAATAAAACATACTAGTTTGCTCATTTAAAGCCATTAACCCCTCGAGTACCAGAGACGCACGTTATATGTCGGCAATGTATGTAACGCTAAACCCCAGCGCCGCATAGGGTGCGTCACGGTTAATTACTCCGGTCCTATGGCACCTAGAGAGCTCAGATGTGTATGGGAACTGCGTAAGTATCCCACGCAACAATGCCGATCATTGAAAACCCTCAAAGTCCATAGTTGGATGGGGTATGGAAGGGAGAATAAGAGAAGTAGTGGAGGAGGAGGTGGGTCAGAAGTGTGTGAAGCCATGAAAAGAGTGAAGTTTGGGAAAGCATCAGGAATTGATGGAGTGTGTGGGGAAATGGTGAAGTATGGTGGCGAGATAGTGATCGAATGGGTATGGAAAATTTGCAAACTAGCATGGGAGAAGGGGAGTGCACCTGATGACTGGAAGACAGGCATAATAGTCCCCCTATATAAGGGTAAAGGGGAAAGAGGAGTGTGTGGTAACCACCGAGGAATATGTCTTCTAAGCGTAGTAGGGAAGGTGTACAGTAGGGTAGTGATTGAGAGAGGGAGATCGAGAACGGAGAAATGGATAAGTAACGAGCAGGGCGGGTTTAGGAAGGGATGAGGATGTGTAGATCAGAATTTTACCCTGAAATGTGTTGTGGAGAAATATCTGGAGAAGCAAGAAAAGCTGTATGTTGCTTTTATGGACTTGGAGAAGGCCTATGACAGAGTGGATAGAGAAGGTACGTGGAAAGTAGGCTACAGTACTTAGAATATACGGAGTAGATGGCAAGTTGTTGTTGTTGTTGTTGTTGTTCCCTAAGCTGCCTGGTCGAACAGCCCCGAGTCCCTAAGGAAGGCCATGGCCACGGTCGGGGTTTCCCACAGAGCTCTCAAGGCATGTAGATTGTGTTGTTGGCGTAAGTGGTTGTGTGAAATGCAGTCTTCTATGATGTGTTTAATAGTATGAGGTGCTGTGTTACAACCTGGGCAGGAGTCAACGACGGAGTCATCCAGTCTCCTCTGATAGCTCAGAAGGGCTGGATGGCAAGTTGCTGAAAGCAGTGAAGAGCATGTATGAAGGTGCAAAGGCGGCAGTACATGTGGAGAATGAGCAGAGCGAGTTCTTTGATCTGAGTGTTGGGTTGAAACAGGGGTGTGTGATGGACCCGTGGTTGTTTACTGTATATATGGATGGAGTCATGAAAGAAATACAAGGAAGAGTAGTGGATGTTGGTGTATCGCTGATAAGGGAGGGAAACAAGTGGAAGCTACCTGTACTGCTGTTTGCTGGTGATACAGTTCTGATGAGCGATAATGAATGAGAGTTGCAGGGTCTGGTAATTATGTTTGCAACAGTGTGTGAAAAACAGAATCTGAAGGTAAATGTGGGAAAGAGCAAGGTTATGGTCTTCAAAAGGGGTGAAGCCACAGAGTGTGAGGTGAAGTTGAAAGGTCAGACTATGGAGATTGTCAGCTCATTTAAGTATCTGGGCAGTGTGCGGAGTAAAGAGGGGAGTATGGAAGAAGAAGTGCGGGAGAGGGTGCAACAGGGGAAGAGGGTTGTAGGAATACTGAAAGCAGTAACAAGAAATAAGGTGGTCAGCATGGAAGTGAAGAAGTTCTTGCATGACTGTGTGGTAATCCCGACACTGACTTACGGAAGCGAAGCATGGACGTTGGTGGAGAGACTCAGACCAAGAGTGAGAGGGGTGGAAATGAGTTACTTGAGAAGTGCGTGCGGAGCTACATGGAGGGATAGACAGACGAATGAGGAAATAAGAGGGAGGTGTGGTGAGGAGGTAGATGTGCTAGAAAGTGTAAAAAGGAACACCTTGAGATAGTTCGGCCATATGGAATGTATGTGAAGCGATAGAATGACTAAGAGGGTGTATGAGAGCGAGGTGGAAGGACAGAGAGGGAGAGGTAAACAGAGGGAGAGGTAAAAGGATGGAGTGAAGTATATGAATGAAGGCGGTGCTGGTTGGGAGGAGGGGCGTCGACTGACTGAGGACAGAGGTGCATGGGGGCGTTTCGTTCGTGGCCACCCCTTCGGAGATCACGGCGTCAGGCAATATATAGATAGTCTCTATAGGTCCCAGGGTAGCCCATGTTATTAATAAACAATTAAACAGCTTTGTCAATGGTGAAGGGAACTCAACCTTATTTATACCAGACATAGAGGGGAGTACAGCGTTCTACCAGTGTGGTGTACGACCTTCTAGCATCAGTTTGAAAAAATGCATATCCATTGGATTTCAAAAATTGTGTTGGACTTAATTAAGAAAACCCACCCCCTTCCCCACCTTCAGTCTTGCAAGCAAAAGCCTCTTGGTCACGCAATGGTATACTTTAACTCAAGCACAATCCACCTACAACAACAGAAAAGAGCAAATTATATTTTTCATTTTAGTTTTTTCTTAGGCTTTCAGTAAGGAATTGGTGAAAACATGAAATGTTTTCAGTTCATCTCATCTCATACAATTCATAATGTAAAACTTGAAAAATACACAAACCAAAACAAGGACGACACAATATAAGGACAAAAGAACTTATCAAAATCGCTGTGGAAATAATGTTTTAGCAAAATAAAATTTGAAATAAAAGAACATAAACCCCCCACATAGGGTGTACATCACTACATGAGCAAGTGAATCTGTTTCCCAAGAAAATTAATCGCACATATAACAACGCACTCTCGTTATGTTCAAGGAATTAGTCAATTTGGGAAGTTCAGGACGTTCTGGTAAATTCTGCTAAATTATGTATGAATAAAAACGTGCTATAGGGTAGGTACCTGTTAGCATAGCATGAACAAATGACCCCTACCAATTACTACCCTACAAATAACTTTCATTTATAGTACAAATATATTATGGATATCGCAAAGGCAAGCAATTGATACCATCAAAAGTTAATAGACACAATCAAATAAAGTGCCCTGGAGGAGGTTACTAGTTTCAATTGTCCCTATTTTGATTATTCTATATACAAATTAATTTCTGCTGGTAAATTTAAATACATATGTTGCATCTACCGTTCCCCAAATACTCCTCCAGAGCAAAGTCTTTTTGATTCTCTGTCCTCACAACTCAGTGTCCTCAACTTAAATGCTTCTTCTGAAATCACTGTGTTGGGTGATTTTAATGTCCATAATGTTGAATGGCTCACTCATTCAGCCAGGACTGATGATGCTGGTCGTGAATGTGAGCTATTTGCAGACTCATTTAATCTCATTCAACTAGTCAACCAACCCACCCGTGTACCAGATAATCCTAATCATAATTCCCACCTACTGGACTTATTTTTAACAACCAATTCAGAAAATTATGGATGTTTACAGTGAGGTGTCCCCACTTGGATCTTCTGATCACTGTCTGATACAGGCCACCTGTCTATCACCTACCACACCTTCCCACTCTGAACCTGTTTTGGTGACTAAATGGCATTACGATAGGGCAGACTGGGAGGGTCTTCAAGGTTTCTTTATTGATATTCCCTGGACCTCTTTCTTTTCTAATGATGCACACTCCACCTTGAGCCACATACAAGATTTTGTAAAAATTGGAATGGAAACTGTTTATTCCTCATCAAAAGTACAGTAAAAGATCTAATTCACCTAAATGGTTTGACCATAATTGTGCTAGAGTAACTGAACAAAAAGCAATAGCCTACAATGCATACACAAGATCAAAAACACATGAAGCCCTTAATTACTTTAGAAACATCAGAAATCATGCCAAAACTGTATTAAAACTAACTAAATCAAACTTTCTCCATAAGCAGGCAAATAAACTTCTAAATAATCCAAATGATAACAAAATATTTTGGTCTACTCTTAACTCATTCAAATCCAACTTCACTACTGCTTCATCCATTCCACCATTAAAATCTCCGACTGGCAATCTTGTAAGTGACCCACGAGGTAAAGCTAACCTTCTTGCAGATATTTTCTCCACCAACTCAACCTTAGATGACATAAACCAAGATGTCCCTGTACTTAATTTTAATTCACCTGAAATTCCCTCACTTAAGATCCACACCAGACATGTCAAAACTATTTTGCAGAATCTCTCAGTAGATAAGGCTCCTGGTCCAGATGAAATTCCTCCATAGTACTTAAGAATTGCTCCTTGGTGCTCGCTCCTGTATTGGCAATAAATTTTTTCCGTCTGTGTACTCATACCTCATGCTTCCCAGTACCCTGGAAAGAAGCAAACATCCATCCCGTTCCTAAAAAAGGTGCCTCTTCAGATCCATCAAACTACAGACCAATAGCTATAACTTCCACTCTTGGCAAAGTTTTTGAAATTATTAAATAATCACATAATTAAGCATCTTGAGAATAATAAATTAATCAGTGATAGGCAATATGTTTTAGACGATGTCGATCAACTGCAGACATTCTTTGCCTTCTTACGCATCAAATCAACCAAGCTACAGACCAACATGGTGAAACACATACAATAGCACTGGATATATCAAAGGCATTTGATAGAGTCTGGCATCAATCCTTATTGTCGAAGATGTCACACTACGGCCTTGCATCATTAGTTCCACTAATTTCTTCTATCTTCATAACAGAAAAATACGTGTAATGGTAGATGGCGCTTTATTCTCAATTTCACTCAATAAATGCTTGGTGTTCCCCAGGGATCAGTTCTGGGCCCCAACTCTGTTCCTCATTTCATATCAATGATCTCATAGCTACCACTCATAATCCAATACATTCCTACGCAGATGACTCAACACTCACAGTTCCTTCACATTTACCAATTCTTTCACCCAAACCCGATCTTATAAATTCAAAAATAAAACACTGCAATTTCTCTGTACCAGGCCCTTTCTAGAATTAATGAATGGGGACAAGAGACTCTAGTTTCCTTTAATGCACAGAAAACCAAGTACATTCAATTTTCTAACCGACAGAATCTCACGGACTCCCCATATATTTTTTAATGATGTAAATATTCCCACTTCCCCTAGTATTGACATTCTCGGTGTAACATTAACTACTAACTTGAGCTGGACACATTATGTTAGAAGGCATTGCTAAGAATGCCTCTAAAAAACTGGGACTCCTGTACAGAGTTCGAGAATTCTTCACTGACGAGCAGTTGGCCGTAATATAAAAGTCATGTGCGCTCTCAGATGGATTACTGTTCACCTCTGTGGGGTGGAAGTGGAGTGGTTGCATTGAGGCAGTTGGACAAAATTCAAAATAAAGCTATTAGATTAATCAATAACCCTGCAATCACACAGTACATTCCTACATTAGCCATACGAAGAAAACGTTGCATCCCTTGCATTATTCTACAGATATTTTCACAGCAATTGTTCCGAGGAACTTGCTTCAATTGTGCCGCCTCTCCCACATCTTTCCCCGTAGAAACTAGGGCAGCTGAGAGCGCCCATGAATTTACACTTTCTCCTCCACAATGCAGAACTTCTGCTTATCAGAATTCATTTATCCCCAGAGCTACTACTCTTTGGAATTCACTTCCCTCGAATTGCTTTCCACAAACTTACAATCAACAAATGTTTAAATCCAGTTGTTACAAACATTTTATGAATGGAGGATGCCTTTAGGCACATGGACCTTTTTGTTTTATCTGTGTTTTTCCTTCCTCCGTTCATTGTCTCTTAAAAAAAAAAAAAAAAAAAAAAAAAAGTATACAAATTTTAGGTAAATGTAGGTCTGTGACAGGATTGTGTAATGTCACTGCGGCTGTTTAATGTATAGGCCTACTGTATATGGATGGTGTGGTGAGGAAGGTGAAAATGAGAACTATGGGTAGAGGATTGGGTTTAGTAGGAAAGAATGGTAGAGATTGGGAGTTGAATCAGTTTCTGTTTGCTGATGACACATCGTTGGTGGCGAATTCTGAGGAAAAACTGCAGCGAGTAGTCAAAGAGTTTTGTGTGGTTTGTGGGAGGAGGAAGATGAGGGTGAACGTCAATAAAAAAAGTGATGGTGTGTAATAGAGGTGCTCATAGGGTGAATCTAGATGTGAGGCTGGATGGGGAAATACCGGAACAAGTGGAGTGTCAAGTAGAGTGTCGTAAATATCTAGGCAGAATGATAAGCAGAAATGGAGATATGGAAATGGAGGTAAAACAGAGAGTATGTGAAGGAAGGAAAGTTTTAAGAGCAATAGGAAGTACAGTATGTGGAAGGTGAGAAATCTCTGAATGAAAGTTAAAAGTGCAATGTATCAAGAAATAGTTGAACCAACAGTGATGTATGGGACTGAGACATGGGCTCTGAAACAAAAAGGAGTGAAGAAAGCTAGATGTGATAGGGATGAGCTGCTTGAGGAGTATGTGTGGAATGACTCTTAGAGACAGATTGAGGAATGAAGAGATATGTAGGAGAGTGGGGCAGCAGGAACATTTGTCGGCCAGAGTGGACAGAAGGGTGCTGTGCTGGTATGGACATTTTGAGCGAATGGAATATGAAAAGCTTACAAAAAGAATATGCGAGTCAGATACAAGGGGAGGTAGAGGGGTAGGAAGACCTCCATTGAGATGGAGAAACTGTGTATGACAAGAGTTGGAAGATAGAGGAATGACTATAGATCAGGCAAGAGAAGTGGTAATAAATAGGAATGAATACATACATACAGTACATACATAAAATGTTAAGACCGAGTGCTCCACACATACGTGCAATGGAGAATGCTAGTGAATAGATGAGTGAGAACGAGGTCATTTGAGAGAGGTGGTCAGGCGCCAGTTGGACTAGATAATAATCCGTCAGGCGCCTGGCCCGGGGAGCCGATATATATGAAGGGTACGTCTGAATGTGTGGTGGCCTGGTGGGCGGGCTTGTGGTGGTGTAGCTTCGCTGCATGTTTGCCTGATGAGACCGGAACCTCTCCAAGAGATCTGGAACCCCCGAGACATTTTTGCTGGAGACCCCTCATGATCCTTGCTCTCTGGGTCTTCTCGTGGGTGACCTAGATGTGTCAATTTGTGTGTGTGTGTGTGTGTGTGTGTGTGTGTGTGTTTTTTTTTTTTCCCTTGTCCTAGTTCGGGCTCTGTCTCAAGTCGACCACCCCCAGCAAAAAATAAATAAATAAATAAAAATAAATTAACAATCAATAAATACAGGCAAACAGTAAGCAGAGGTTATACGAGAAACTTCAAGTTAAAAATCATCTATCTATCTATCTATATGCTCAGGCCCAATCCCCATTTTGGGGGTAGCCGACTCAAGACAGAGCAAGAACAGGGAAAACACAAAAACAACATAAAACAACAAATAAACACAGATAAAAAGCACAAACTCACACACATCCAAGTCACCCAGAAGACCCAGAGACCAGGGTCACCAAGGTCGCTCCAGCACTCCCCCGGCCCCCGACCACCCGGAGAGGTTCCGATCTCGGCAGGCAGACATGCAGCGGAGCCAAAGCCACAAGCCCTCCCACCACACTTCCAGGCGCACCCTTCATATTAATCATCTCCCCGGGCCAGGCGCCTGACGGACTATTATCTAGTCCAACTTGCGCCCGACCCCTTACTCCAAATGACCACGTGTTCACTCAACTATTCACAAGCATTCTCCATTCACTCCTGTCCACCACCACTTCCCCTGCCTGATCTATAGGCATTCCTCTATCATCCAAAGCCTTTCTTACAGTCTCTTCATCTCAATTGGGGTCTTCCTGCCCTTCTATCTCCCCTTGTACCTGACTCACATATTCTCTTTGTAAGCCTTTCATCTCCCATTCGTTCAACATGACCATACCAGCTCATCACCCTTCTGTCCACTCTGGCTGACAAATGTTCCTGCTGCCCCGCTCTCCTACGTATCTCTTCATTCCTCAATCTGTCTCTACGAGTAACTCCACATATACTTCTCAAGCAGCTCATCTCCATCACATCCAGCCCTCTTTTCTCCTTTTTCTTCAGAGCCCATGTCGCAGCCCCATACATCACTGTTGGCACAACAATTCCTTGATACAGTGCACTTTTTACTTTCACTCTGAGATTTCTCGTCTTCCACATACTTCCCATTGCTCCGAAAACCTTCCTTCCTTCACACACTCTCTGTTTTACCTCCACTTCCATACCTCCACTCCTGCTTATCATTCCTCCTAGATATTTAAAACCCTCTACTTGTTCCAATATTTCCCCATCCAGCCTCACATCTAGATTCACCCTATGCTCTCCCCTATTACACACCATTACTTTACTTTTATTGACGTTCACCTTCAGTTTCCTCCTTCCACAAACCACACCAAACTCTTTGACTACCCGCTGCAGTTTCTCATCAGAATCCACCACCAATGCTGTGTCATCAGCGAACAGCAACTGATTCAACTCCCAATCTCTACCATTCTTTCCTACTAAACCCAATCCTCTTCCCATAGTTCTCCTATTCACCTCCCTCACCACACCATCCATAAACATATTAAACAGCCATGGTGACATTACACAACCCTGTCGCAAACCTACCTTTACCTTAAGCCATTCACTCAACTCACCATTTCCTACTCTCACACATGCTCTGCTCCCTTCATAAAAACTCTTAACTGCTTCTAACAAATTTCCTCCTATTTCATAAATCCTTAACACCTTCCACATTGCTTCATGGTCCACACGATCATACGCTTTTTCCAAGTCCATAAAAGCCCAAAATATCTCCTTATGCTTCTCGCATAACGGTCTTACTGCAAACATCTGATCCACGCACCCTCTTCCCCTTCTAAAACCGCACTGTTCTTCTCCTATTGCAACTTCCGTACACTTTATTATCCTCTCTATCAACACCCTGCCATACAGCTTTCCAACTACTGACAATAAACTAATACCTCTATAACTTGAACACTCCTGCCGATCTCCCTTCCCCTTGTACAACGGCACAATACATGCACTCTTCCAGTCTATTGGTACCATTGACACAGCAAAGCACACATTGAAAAGTCTCACCAACCAATCTATTATCACATCTCCACCCTTATTTATACACTCCACAGCAATACCATCCAAACCTTCTGCTTTTCCCGCTCTCATTTGTTTCACTGCTTCTTTCACCTCACTTTCCTCAATCCTTTCATTCATTCCCTGCCACCTGGGTGGCCTGGGTAACCTATCTCTATCCACCTCTGCTTCGATCACTTCTTCTCTTCCATCTCTTGTATTTAACAAAGATTCAAAATACTCGGCATATCTTTTCCTCACTTCAACTGGTTCCACTAGTAATTCTCCATTTTCATCTTTCACTGACTCTTCCCTCTTTTGTCCTCCTTTCCTTAATTTATTTACCTCCTTCCAGAACATCTTCTTTCGTTCTTCAAAATTCTCACTCAGCCTTTGACGCCACCTTTCGTTTGCATCTTTTTTCGCTTCTCTAATTTTCCGTTTTGCCTCTCTCCTTTTCTCCTTGTACCTCTCCCATACCTCAACACTACCATCCTGTAAAACCCTCTCAAAACACAGTCTCTTCTCCTCAACTGCCTTTCTCACCGTATCATTCCACCACTCGCTTCCCTTCCTGATACCTCTGCCTCCTACTTTCCTTTTGCCGCATACTACCTCTGCACTTGCTTTCACTCCTTCCTTAAACTGTTGCCATTCATCCTCTACTTCTCTCTCTTCCATCTCTCTCACTTCCATCCACTTTTCATTTAGTCTTTCCTTGTACTCCCTCTCTTTTTCACTCTTCTCTAACTCACTAACTTTTATTACCTCTCTTACTTCACGCTTGTCTCTTATTCTCCTGAAACTCTTAACTCTTAGCTTTCCCTCCACCAGGTAATGATCCGACATACCCTCCGCCTCACCTCTCATTACATTCACATCCAGCAGTCTACACAATCTTTCCCTTGTCACCAGCATATAATCCATCAATGCCCTCTCTACCATCTCTCCCCTCACAAGTCTATGCCAGGTGTACTTGTGTATACGCCTTGTTTTGAAGAACGTATTACCTACACTCGATCTACATTCTTCACATACATTTTTCAGTCTTTCTCCACTCTCGTTTACACCATCCACACCAAAACTACCGATGACTCCCTCAACAGGCTCATTTCCTACCCTAGCATTTAGGTCCCCTAAAACTATAACATTTTAATTTTCATCAAACCCTTGTAGACAATCTCTCAAATCCTCCCAGAAACCCTCTACCTCGTCTAACTCTCTTTCACTTCCTGGTCCATACGCACTTACAAAAACCTACCTTTCACCCTTAAACCGCATTCTCACCCACATTAGCCTTGATGACACCTCTTTCCACTCTTTTATAAACTCTCTCAACTCCTCCTTCACAATAATATTCAATATTCTTTCCCCCTGACTCCCTCGTCTACTCCAGACTTTCTACCTATCACGTTTCCAAAATCCACTTCTCCCTCTCCTTTCATCTTAGTTTCATTCAGTGCAAGGACATCATACATCCTTCTTTCAAATAACCTTCCAATATCCTCTCGCTTCTCATTCGTACTACATCCACGCACATTCAAAGCTCCTATTCTTAGGGTCCGGGACCACGAACGCGTTCCCTCGCCCCTATCTCAGTCTCGTTTTTTTGGTAGATTTATTTACCCTCGCCCCTATCTCTGTCTCGTTTTTTTTGGTAGATTTATTTAAAAATATTATTTTTGGTAGATTTAGTTGGAAATAAAAAAAATTATATGCTATTTTATTATCAATATTACTACTAGGGAAAGGAAAGCTTATTACGTTAAAATTTAAATTGTCAACTTTGTGATACAGTTCTGTTGAGTGATAGTGAATGGGAGTTGCAGGGTCTGGTAAATATGTTTGGAACAGTGTGTGAAAAATGGAATCTGAAGGTAAATGTGGGGAAGTGCAAGGTTATGGTCTTTGAAAGGGGTGCAGCCACAGAGTGTGAGGTGAGGTTGAACGGTCAGGATATGGAGAATGTCAGCTCATTTAAATATTTGGGCAGTGTGTTGAGTAAAGATGGGAGTATAGACGAAGAAGTGCGGGAGAGAAAGCAACAGGGGAAAAGGGTTGTAGGAACACTGAAAGCAGTAACAAGAAATAGGGTGGTCAGCATGGAAGTAAAGAAGTCCTTGCATGACAGTGTGGTAATCCCGACATTGACTTATGGGAGCAAAGCATGGACATTGGTGAAGAGACTCGAACCAAGAGTAAGAGGGGTGGAAAAGAGTTACTGGAGAAGTGCGTGCGGAGTTACATGGAGGGATAGACAGACGAATGAGAAAGTACGAGAGAGGTGTGGTATGGATGTACAGTAGATGTGCTGGAAAGTATGAAAAGGAACACCGAGATGGTTCGGCCATGTGAAACGTATGGGAAGCAAGAGAATTACAAAGAGTGTACGAGAGTGAGGTGGAAGGGCAGAGAGTGAGAGGTAGACCGAGCGAGAGGTGGAAGCCTTCTAAAAATACAGGCTTGCTATCACTCGCCAGGAAAAAATTGACACTTAAATGGCACGAAAGGTCTTAATATTGACAAACAAATGGGGCGAAAGGTCTTAAAATCGACAAACTAATGGAACAAACATCTTAAAATCTCAAAACTAAAATGCCATAAATGAGGGAGAAGGGGGTTCAGAAAAAGCGACTACCTGTACTTCGATCCCCCTTAACTACATCTGGGACACTCATCTTGCCCCCTAACCTCTTATAACTAAAGAAGGGTGGCAGTAATGAATCTATCATTTGGGAAATATGGGTAAGATCCTGTGTAGCGGGTAGAACTGTTTTTCAGATGCCTATTTACTAAGAAACATTGAACAATATCTGTAACCTAACCTAACCTAATATATTAGTGGACTATTTATGAATGTAAAATGTAAAAATATATTGTAACATTACCAAATTATTGAGATATAAGTATAGTTCTACTCGCTACACAGGATTATACCGAAATATGTGTGAACATTTACAGGCCTTTTGTTCTTGCCCTTTTTTGAGTTATAAGATGTCCGGAGTCAATATTTATGTCCACGTTATGGTGAATAGTTTAAGGGGCGATGGGCTGATTTTTCTGGATCCTCTTCTTCCTCATGTTTAGCCCCATTACTTTTCAGATTTTAAAACGTTCGGACCATTAGTTTGCCGATTTTAAGTCCTTTTGCCCCATTTAATTTTCAATATTAAGACTGTTTGTGTCATTTAGGTGTCGAATTAATCCTGGTGAGTGATAGCGAGCCTGTAATTCAAGAGGAACCGGCCTTCAGCCGGGAAATTTGTCTATCCAAAAAAAATACAAATATATCTTGAAGGAGGGTCTGGGGGGTGATTAAGCTTGATGGAGGGCTAGGGAAGAAACTAAAAAAGACAATAAAAAGATACATAAACGAGCAAATAAATACGGCCATCCCCCCTTAAATGTACCTGGGTAAATCAAATATATTTAACTAACCTGTATATTAAAAGACTGTGTGGGTGTCTTGTAGAACCACAAACCATCTTCTCGCGGCCGCAGAACTACCTGCAGCAAGGGTAACTGTCTGGAAACCAAAAGGCAAATTTATTTACATATTCGTGTTTTTTTTCTTCATTATAATACAAACTCACTTTATGATGACTATCACTTATGTCGCAGTATAACATAAAATGTTTACTAACACCAGTTTTAATCTCATATCTTCTATCATTAATCAATTTGGTCAAATATGATTAGTAATTACGTACAGTATAGGATAGTTAATTTATGTTAGTTATATTGGTCAGAATGAATGAATACATTAGCAGTAGCATTTATATATAGTATTAAAATTACACAAATAGTAGAACCGATACCATAAGAATTGTGCACGTGGTGATACAAAAAAAAAAAAATCCCCAATTATTTCTTTAGACCCAAGGGATCATTTTCAGATAGGGAACCTTTGGTGACCTTCAAATTCTAGGTTAAGGACAAACATTATTCTAAGGAAAGAGGTATCTCCTTCATGGCTGTTAGCATTTATATATTCTTACAGTTTTCTTACAGTAGATCCTCTGGAAAAAGGCAAACTAGGCCTGTGTATCCAGCTCAGTACCAGTACTTGCACTGCTGCGGTCGTTCACGGTGTTGGCGGCGGCGGTAGCAGACGCAAAATTTGTACTATTCTGTATTTTTGCTTTATAATCAAACTTCAAATCTTGTCTTCCCCATGCTTTATCAAGATTACTTTCAAACTCCCTTATTGATTCGGAATCGACTACATACTGGGGCAGTGCGTTCCACTCATTTACCACTCTATCACAAAATTAGTTCTTTGCCTTCTCAAGCCTATTTCTTTCTTTGTAAATTTTCTTTGAGTGTCCTCTCCTTCTTGTTCCCTCCCGCATCAAGAAGATACCTTCACACACATCCTCATCATACTTTCCTGACACTATCTTAAAAGTCTCTATCATATCCCCTCTCTTTCTCCTATATGCCAGTGTCGGAAGCCCCAGTGTCCTCAACCTCTGCTCATAGCCCGCGTTCTTCAACGTTGGTACTAACTTGCTAGCTCTACTCTGCACTTTCTCCACTGCTTCTAAATCCTTTACCATATATGGAGCCCACACCTGGTTCGCATATTCCAGGTGCGGCCTAACCAGCGCTGTATAGATTCCTGAAGATTTCTTCGTCAAGTGACACAAATGTCCTCCTTATCAGCCCTACAATTCTATTGGCTTTGTTTATCTTTTCCGCTAAATGTTCTGAGAAATTTAACTTATTGTCAATCACTACTCCTATATCCTTTTCTGCATTCACTTCCTCCATCGCTTCATACATACTATATCCTACCTTGTCTATCTTGCTTGTCCCAATCTGCATGTACTTGCATTTTTTTGGATGAAAAGGCATTAACCAATGCTCAGACCATCCCTTCATGCCCTCCACATCTCCTTGAAGCAAACCCACATCTTCCTTACTCCTCACTCTTCTATACAGCTTAGTGTCATCCGCATACAGGTATACTTCACTTCCATTAGTAATAACTTCAGGTAAGTCGTTGATACATATAACTAACAGTAGTGGTCCCAACACAGATACCTGAGGAACCCCATTTGTAATTTTCCTCCACCCCGAGCCTATTCCATTCACCAGCACCCTCGGTCTCCGATCTTTCAGGAAGGCTTCTATCCATTTCACACATTTCTCCCCTATATTATAGCTTCTAACTTTCTCTATTAACCTTTTATGTGGGACCTTATCGAAGGCCTTCATAAAATCACAATATACCACGTCTATTACATCACCATCCTCTAGAATTTGCATCCAATCATCTACCACCTTAATTAGCTGTAGTACCGTCGACCTCCCTGGCAAGAATTCGAACTGTCTCCCACTGAAAAGTTAGTTTGATTTCATATGCTCCATTATTCCTTCTCTAATTACAGTTTCCATTAGTTTACACACAACACTTGTCAAACTGACTGGTCTATAATTTCCTGGGTCATTTCTCTTTCCCTTCTTAAATATAGCTGTTATGTTCGCCTCTCTCCAGTCCATCGGGATTTGTCCTGTATTAAATGATACCTCAAATAACATTTTCAATGGCTCTACTAACATCTCACCTCCTTCCTTTATGATTCTTGGGTGTATCCCATCTGGTCCCGGGGACTTACTTCTGTTCATTTTTTCTATAGCCCTTCTTATTCTAGCATGGGAAAACTCTATTAGTTCTAGTGCAGGTGCCTGTTTGATGGGAATATTTGGCACTGCATCATCCGACTCTACTGTTAGTACCCCCTCAAAGTATTTCCCCAGCATCTCTGCTTTCTCCTTATCCGTCTCCGCTCTACTCCCATCATCCAACCCCCCTACCAGCTCTGGGATCCCTACTCTTCTTGTTAACTTTTCCTGAATGTACTTCCAGAATATGTTTGGATTATCCTTCACGTTTCTTGCAATCTCTCTCTCCCTTTCCTTTACCCCCCTCCTTATTTTAGTTTTTATCTGTCTACATTCCAAATCCACTACTTTAGCTTCTATACTAGACCCCCTGTTCTTTTTTAACACTTTTAATCTATCTCACAATCGTTTCTTTCTTCTTATCAAAGTCCACAGCTTTCTTTTCATTGGTAGTTCTGGGTTCGTTCTTTTCCTCAATTTTGTTTTATCCTTATATTCCCTTACTGGTACACATTTGGATATAACATCCTCCAGTTTGACTCTAAACTTCCTCCACATTCCTTCAGCGTCTTCACCGTTCAAGTATTCCCCCCAGTTAATGTCCAGACACCTTCTCAGGAGCTCATAATCTGCTCTGTCATACATGTATATTTTAAGAACATAAGAACATAAGAAAATGGGAGTCTGCAGAAAGCCGATTGGCCTAAGCAAGGCAGATCCCTGTCCCACACAACCCCAATTACAAAGCCCAATTATAGGCTCAACACTCTAATACCCTGAGGATCATCTTACCAAACCGGTTAGAGATTAACGCAGGATTACGGGGGTCTGCAGAGCGCTGATTGGCCCAACCCGGCTGATCCCCCTTCACACCCAACCCTTCTCGTCCATATGCTTATCCAATTTTTTCTTAAAGCTCCCTATCGTTCTTGATCCCACTATATCACTTGGTAGCCTATTCCACCCATCTACAACTCTGTTACCAAACCAATATTTGCCTATATCTTTTCTGAAACGAAATTTATCTAATTTAAAACCATTGGTAAGAGTTCTTTCGCTATCACTGAGCTTTAGTACATTTGTCATGTCCCCTTTGTTAATCCCACTAACCCACTTGAACACCTCTATCATATCCCTCTAACTCTCCGTCTCTCTAACCAATGTAAACCTAATTTCTTCAACCTTTCTTCATACGGAAATTTCTAATATTATGGATCATTTTTGTCATTCTACGCTGAATTCTCTCCAATGAATCTATGTCCATTCTGTAATAAGGACCCCAAAATTGGACAGCATAATCCATATGGGGTCTCACTAATGACAAGTAAAGTTTTAAGATAACATCAGCAGTTCTGTTACTCACACTCCTAGAGATGAACCCGAGAATCCTGTTTGCCTTATTACGAACGCTTATACACTGTTTTCTAGGCTTCAAATCATTGCTAACAAACACACCTAGATCTTTCTCGCAGTCTGAATTTTCTAATTCTAAATTAGCTAGTTTATTTAACATTTGTTTGCATCTTCCCTATCTTTAATACCTTGCATTTGTCAATGTTAAACTTCATCTGCCAATTTACTGACCATTCATGTAAGGTATCTAGATCCTTTGGAGGCACTCTATATCGCTATCTGAATCAATTGATCTCCCATTTTAGTATCGTCTGCGAATTTACTTATCCTACTAGTTATACCTAAATCTAGGTCATTTATGTATATAGGAAACAACAGGGGACCTAATACCGATCCCTGGGGGACACCACTTTTGACTGCTCCCCACTCTGACTTGGTACCATTTATGCTGACTCTCTGTTTCCTACCAATTAGCCATGACCTAATCCATCCCAACAACGACCCTCCTATTCCATGTGCCTCAACCTTTCTCATCAATCTCTCATGAGGGACTCTGTCGAAAGCTTTACTGAAATCTAAATATATAATATCATATGACTTGTCACTATCTACTGCTTCATATACCTCTGAGAAATTTTGTTATTGCTTATATCATCCCTCTGTTTTAATATTGCAACTAAAACTTATACAGGTATGGTCACTACGACCTATAGGGCTATCCACATTGACATGTTCCACTATATCCTCCTCATTGCAAAAAATTAAATCAAGTACACTCCCCTGCTTCCCATCTCTATATCTTGTCATCTCTGTAATATGTTGCGTTAAAAAACAATCTCTTACTTTCTCTATAAACTTGTTTTCCAGGCTACACTGTCCCGCTGGAGTAGTACAATTTGCCCAGTTGATCCTTGGCAAATTGAAATCTCCAATCAAAATCTTATATTTGTTCTCTCTATTATCCATTTCCTCCATTTCTTTCAGTAGGTTATCATCCTCTTCCCTACTATTATTTGGGCTTCTATATATAGAGGCAATTAGAATTGACCCTCTTGTACATTTTACTTCAATACACAAATACTCAATACTGCTGTCTCATATCCACCTCATTTACCTTGAGCTCTTTTCTTACATAAATAAACAGTCCTCTTCCAACCTCTGCTCTATTAGCATTCCTCTCGTACAACTCAAAACCCTCCAAACTATACTCCACCAGTTCCCTTTCAATTCTAGCATTATTTGGTCTTACTTCTTGTAAGGCTATGACATCAGGTTTTTCCTCTTCATCCTGCAACCTACATATCAGTTCTCTTTTCTTGTCCTGGGTAAACACATCAACATTACTAAACATAATCCTTAATCTTTCTACCATTCCTTCAGCAGCTACATCATCCCGCTCCTCCTGTCCGTGCCCTACTCCCCCCCTCACACTACTGGTACTGGGTCTGCAGCTTCTTCTCCTGTCTATCCCCGAGACACTTCCACCCTGCTCTCCACCTCTGCCACAACTTCTGTCACATTCTCTTCCCTCCCAGCTCTCCTTCTCCCTTCTATTCGTATAAACCACTTCCTCAATTTCCCGTCCCTCACTCTCCAGAAACACTTTTTCTTATCATCCTCACCCAACTTTCCATTTTCCTCATCAGCCTTTTCCTGTAGTTCCTTAATTTTTTTCTTTGTTCTATGCTCAAATCCTTCTTTAATCTTATATGTTTCAGTTCTTCATTTGTGTTTAGTCTCCAACTAAAATTAGTCACTGTCTCTACCACTGCCCTGGTTTTAATCTGTACCCTTATAGGTCTCATCTCCCCCTTCTATATCTACCTATCCTACGGACTTCCTCCACCTGCCCATCCCATCCACATCCATCTACATCAACAGCCTTCATGACCTCCTTCACTTTCTCCATATCTCTCACTTTTCTCACTCCATTATCATTCATATGAGCCTCTATATCTCCATGCATGATTCCTACCTATCCCTGTCCATGGCCTCCCTCACGACACTCTCCTTGTTCTTCATGACACCTACGACTGCACTCTCAATTTTGTTTTTTTGTCTTATTCATTTCCTCCTTTTGTTCTTTCACAATTTCCTCCAAATCCTTAACTTTCTGTTCACCTACCACCCGTCCATGCAGTTGACTCCTTCACCTACCACCGTCCATGCAGTTGACTCCTTCACCTACCACCGTCCATGCAGTTGACTCCTTCACCTACCACCGTCCATGCAGTTGACTCCTTCACCTACCACCGTCCATGCAGTTGACTCCTTCATCTACCACCGTCCATGCAGTTGACTCCTTCACCTACCACCGTCCATGCAGTTGACTCCTTCACCTACCACCGTCCATGCAGTTGACTCCTTCACCTACCACCGTCCATGCAGTTGACTCCTTCACCTACCACCGTCCATGCAGTTGACTCCTTCACCTACCACCGTCCATGCAGTTGACTCCTTCACCTACCACCGTCCATGCAGTTGACTCCTTCACCTACCACCGTCCATGCAGTTGACTCCTTCACCTACCACCGTCCATGCAGTTGACTCCTTCACCTACCACCGTCCATGCAGTTGACTCCTTCACCTACCACCGTCCATGCAGTTGACTCCTTCACCTACCACCGTCCATGCAGTTGACTCCTTCACCTACCACCGTCCATGCAGTTGACTCCTTCACCTACCACCGTCCATGCAGTTGACTCCTTCACCTACCACCGTCCATGCAGTGGACTCCTTCACCTACCACCGTGCATGCAGTTGACTCCTTCACCTACCACCGTCCATGCAGTTGACTCCTTCACCTACCACCGTCCATGCAGTTGACTCCTTCACCTACCACCGTCCATGCAGTTGACTCCTTCACCTACCACCGTCCATGCAGTTGACTCCTTCACCTACCACCGTCCATGCAGTTGACTCCTTCACCTACCACCGTCCATGCAGTTGACTCCTTCACCTACCACCGTCCATGCAGTTGACTCCTTCACCTACCACCGTCCATGCAGTTGACTCCTTCACCTACCACCGTCCATGCAGTTGACTCCTTCACCTACCACCGTCCATGCAGTTGACTCCTTCACCTACCACCGTCCATGCAGTTGACTCCTTCACTTCCTTCAATCGTCCTTCGTATTCCATCAGTTGCTCCTTTAATGCCACATTCTCTGCTCCCAATTCCTCTACCCTTTTTAATACCATCTCTACGTTCGTATTAGCTTCCAAAATAGGCCCACATTCACTTCCTTCACTAAGCCTAGGCCTATTCCCTGCCCCTGCCCCCCCCCCCCCCCCCCAATGCACCACATAGTTCGCACAATACCTTGATTTTCTCACTAATGTCCCCCTTCCATTTCTCCGTTTCACTCTTCCACTTTTCCAGATCCTTCACAACATTAATAATCTCTTCGACCTTCCTATCTGTACTCCTAAACCCACGAAATCGCTCTAACCTTTCTTCCGACTCAGAGATTCCCGCCGTTCCATCCGCCATGTTTGTTTACAATCACTACACTCCAGCTGACCCTTGTTAAACTACTCGTTTTACAATATAAGTTATTATATAACTCACCCCTCCACCACACCAATTTTTCCCCCTAGCACTTCACCAGTCCTTCCTCTCCTCGCTTGCTCAGTATGTTCTCGATATTCCGTTATATTTAATCTTGCACACGTTAATATGTCGGAGCTCAAAAACTACGTCCACCTCCCAACACCGCCTGACCGCTGTGGTGGTCAGGTAATATATCCTTTATTCTTCTCTGTAAAGTTTTGCATTACTGTATTTAGATACCGGTACAGCTGTACCTTGTATGACACCATGAGAATGAGATATGCCTTGCCTTATAATTCAGACAATGTGATCTCAGTTGTTGTTGTTGTTGTTGCTGTTCCCCAGGCTGCCTGGCCCCAAGGCCCCGAGCATGGCCAAGGCCATAACCGAGCGCCCCCACAGATCCCTCCGTGCCTACCACAATAAAGCCTGGGTGACCGAAGCCACTCCATGGCGGGGAGCTGAGGAGGGTGCAGAAACGCCCGGGAAACCAAAGCCCCATCCAGGGCCCTGTGCCCCTCAGCAATTATGAAGAGAAATTTGAGGGGCAAAGGAAAAAATGTGACGCTTTGGCTTCCAATCTGCCAACATCTAGGTTGGCAGATTGGGAGGTCAATCCACGGAAGAGACGCCGTCACTTGAGACCTAGAAAATATATAAGTAAAAGGAACAGTCAGAGTAAGCTATGGGTATGGCAGAAATCACTCAGTTCTCACTCTGCTAGACCAGCCCATCACCACATGACTAGAACCCAATCCTCTCAGCAACAGCTAGGAAAGGCCCTAGAAAGCCGCCTTTGGCGGGGGGGATAGCTCCCGTATTTCAACCCCTTTCGAGGTTGGGCACCCGCCATGCTCCTGGTCCAGCGTTTCAAACTTTCTAACTACAGCTACAAACTGCAACTGTGATCTCAGTTCCAGTTTGTAGCTGTAGTTAGAAAGTTTGAAATGCTGGACCAGGAGCATCAAGCCAGTTCATCAAGGAGAGGCTGGTTCACTGCAAAAAGCCACTCACAGATGCCATTACAAAGAATAAACTACCTCTATTCAGTACTCCACCATGAAGTAAAAATTGCAGCTGGACTCACTAAAAAGTGACTGCAATCTGTTTTCCGGACTCTATGTTGCCTGTCAAAACAGAAACTGTGATCTGGTTTGGTTCTTCACACATGAGAACAGTGCAGCTCCACTGTTACGGTCACAGACAGGCATGCTTCGAACTGCAAATAAGGCAGCTCTCTTGAAATGCTTGGAACGGGGAGACAACAATACCTCTGGCAATTACCCTTGCCATCAATGTCAAAGTGTTGAATGGTTCATTATTCGTGCAGATGGTCAACACTGGAACAGCAAGCACTCTCCAGAACTATGTTGAGCAGGTGTTTGCTCCTCACATAGTCTTGCAGCTCAGCTCCAAACCTGCAGCCGAATAGACATAATTTGAGATGCATATATCCCTAAGAGCCTGAAAGCTTTTACAAGAGAAAGAGGCTTTGGCACCCAGCGAAAAGTTCAGCCTTCAGCAAGGCTCCCAAATAAGTGGAAAAATATTCTGAGTGAGGATAAGAACAAGAAAGAACTCTTCACAATTATGTCAGAGAAAATAGTGACACTTGCAGCAGCAGAGGGAATAGAAGTGCATACCACTCAAGCAGAGTCAGTTGTGTGCTAAACAACAACGGCAGATCTAAAAGGCCTGGCACCGTGCTACCATGAAGAAGCAGACAGCCATATCTTCATACATGTGGCAGATGCTATCAGCAAGGGGTGTGCCAAGTTAGCTATTCGAACAGTGGATACAGATGTTGTGGCCATCGCAGAAGCCCATGTGGAAGTCCTCAATCCTTAGATCTCGGTGGCATTTACATTTCATAGCTGTTAATGAGATCACTCATGCAGTGGGGTATCAGAACTCTGCTGTGCTACCTCTCATGCATTCACAGGTTATGACAAAATCTCAGCATTCAGTGGCATAGGGAAGGAGACAGCTTGGGATAAGTAGAACATCGACCCCGAGGTTACCGACGTCTTCCAGGAGATGAGCAACACACAGAACATCTGAGAAAAGAAGAGTCCCTTATTGAGAAATATTTATTAGTGGTCCCTCCATCATTGACGATATGCCTTATACAGTAATGACTCTCTTTGACTTCCAGAGTCAGCTGTTCAAATCACCCACCCCGGAGCGAAGAGACCAATTCATCGCAAGCGTACGCTCATAATTACTTACGGACTCGCCCTTATGATGCGAAGACCACTACGAAAAAACGAATTAAAAAACTAATAAATAGATTAGAACTTTTATCTCTTTTACGCTTCCCGTAGTGCAGATTTTTTGCTTAGCGTGGGTTTGCATCGAGACACTGCACGTCATCTAACAAGAACAAGATCTTCGCGCGTCATCTTCCTTCCGCTCTGGGGGTCTGCGCTGAGTGGACGTGTGGTTTCCGACCTCTCTTCATTCGTCACTCTTCCGTCCGGATTGTGATTCTTTTGCTCATTTGTACTAATCAGAGATGTTCCATAGTAGGTTTAGATTAGTTAGGTCGGGCGTGCAGATTGGCGCAACCCCCAGGAGTTGTGTTTTAGGGTGCTTTTTGTGGTGGCGTCCCTTGGTCGTGATAAGACGGGGACGCCATTTTTTTGTGTTTTATTTCCCCTCTAGTTTTAGCCTTAACGAGAGAGGATAATAAAGTGTACGGAAGTTGCAATAGGAGAAGAACAGTGCGGTTTTAGGAGGGGAAGAGGTGCGTGGATCTGATGTTTGCAGTAAGACAGTTATGCGAGAAGTATTTAGAGAAGCATAAGGAGATATTTTGGGCTTTTATGGACTTGGAAAAAGCGTATGATCGTGTGGACCGTGAAGCAATGTGGAAGGTGTTAAGGATTTATGAAATAGGAAATTTTTAAAAAGCAGTTAAGAGTTTTTATGAAGGGAGCAGAGCATGTGTGAGAGTAGGAAATGGTGAGTTGAGTGAATAGTTTGAGGTAAAGGTAGGTTTGCAAGAGGGTTGTGTAATGTCACCATGGCAGTTTAATATGTTAATAGATGGTGTGGTGAGGGAGGTGAAAAGGAGAACTATGGGAAGAGGATTGGGTTTAGTAGGAAAGAATGGTAGAGATTGGGAGTTGATTCAGTTGCTGTTCGCTGATGACACAGCATTGGTGGCGGATTCTGATGAGAAACTGCAGCGGGTAGTCAAAGAGTTTGGTGTGGTTTGTGGAAGGAGGAAACTGAAGGTGAACGTCAATAAATGTAAAGTAATGGTGTGTAATAGGGGAGAGCATAGGGTGAATATAGATGTGAGGCTGGATGGGGAAATATTGGAACAAGTAGAGTGTTTTAAATATCTAGGAGGAACGCTAAGCAGGAGTGGAGGTATGGAAATGGAGGTAACACAGAGAGTGTGTGAAGGAAGGAAGGTTTTCAGAGCAATGGGAAGTATGTGGAAGACGAGAAATCTCTGAGTGAAAGTAAAAAGTGCACTGTATCAAGGAATTGTTGCGCCAACAGTGATGTATGGGGCTGATACATGGGCTCTGAAGAAAAAGGAGAAAAGAGGGCTGGATAGATGGAGATGAGCTGCTTGAGGAGTATGTGTGGAGTTACTCGTAGAGACAGATTGAGGAATGAAGAGATTAGTAGGAGAGTGGGGCAGCAGGAACATTTGTCAGCCAGAGTGGACAGAAGGGTGCTGAGCTGGTATGGTCATGTTGAACGAATGGGAGATGAAAGGCTTACAAAGAGAATATGTGAGTCAGGTACAAGGGGAGATAGAAGGGCAGGAAGACCCCCATTGAGATGGAGAGACTGTGTAAGAAAAGCTTTGGATGATAGAGGAATTACTATAGATCAGGCAGGGGAAGTGGTAGTGGACAGGAGTGAATGGAGAATGCTTGTGAATAGTTGAGTGAACACGTGGTCATTTGGAGTAAGGGGTCGGGCGCAAGTTGGACTAGATAATAGTCCATCAGGCGCCTGGCACGGGGAGACGATTAATATGAAGGGTGCGCCTGGAAGTGTGGTGGGAGGGCATGTCTTTGGCTCCGCTGCATGTCTGCCTGCCGAGATCGGAACCTCTCCGGGTGGTCGGGGGCCGGGGGAGTGCTGGAGCGACCTTGGTGACCCTGGTCTCTGGGTCTTCTCCTGGGTGACCTGGATGTGTGTGAGTTGGTGCTTTTAATCTGTGTTTATTCGTTGTTTTATGTTTTCCCTGTTCTTGCTCTGTCTTGAGTCGGCTACCCCCAAAATGGGGATTGGGCCTGAGCAAATAGATAGATAGATAGATAGATTATATTAAAAGGGCAGCACTTTTCGACCCCCATTCTGGTGGTTTACATTTTTTTTATTTTTCGTCAGCTGAAACTTCAGTTTAGAGCTGCTTTACTTAGTAAAGAGTTTTGCTTCTGGCTTTCCGTGTCGTCATCCCTACGTTTCTGTCGTCGAGATGGTTGGAGGGTGCTGGATCTTCCTAGAGGGAAGAGTAATTCGTCAAATTCGTCGTTCTTCTACTTGCCCTAGGCCTCGTGGCCAGTCTCTCAGTAGGGTCTGTTTATGGCTAGGCTATGTAATTTTAAGATTTATTATTACATTTTATGTATGCCATAAACTATGTGTCCCTCTTCTTCTAGACGATAAGATAGTCCTAGTTTTTGAAGGTGTTGGGCTTGTCCTGACTATTATACTATGGCTTGTCCTTTACTATGGCTTGTCCTGACTATTATACTATGGCTTGTCCTGACTATTATACTATGGCTTGTCCTGACTATTATACTATGGCTTGTCCTGACTATTATACTATGGCTTGTCCTGACTATTATACTATGGCTTGTCCTGACTATTATACTATGGCTTGTCCTGACTATTATACTATGTATTCTTCTATAATTGTCGAAGACTTGATAGTAGAATGGTTTTGGATCATATTTCCGGCGGGGGAATTGTCTCGCGAATGAGTTTCCCCCTCGCCGGGCGTCCCGCCATGTGACGTTCTGGTGTTGCACAGGATCCAATTAAACAGTTCGTCGTCTTGAACTAGAACGAACTCGCGGTGGAAGAGAAAGGCTTCCAAGGGATGTTTTGGCACAGCCGGAACGACTCGCCTATACTATTCTTAAATATTCCCAGTGCGGCGGGAAGACTACTAATCTGTCATCGCGGCAGACGAGTCAATTGCTAACCACTAATCACGGCGGGGTGGTAGCTTACTAGAAAGCACTTTCTAGTAAGCGCTTTGGTATAGGTCAATGATGGGCACTATCATAGGTAAGCAGTCTTAATCTCCTTCATGAGAAAACCGCATATGGGTTTTCCATAAGGATACACAAGAGACTTAGAGTGGTGCTGATTGCTACTTCTACTTTTCTTTTGTATTAAAAGGTAAGGTTAGTTTGAATGTCTCAGGTTATCCTTATGAGAATTGATTCTTGGAAATTTCTTTTCCAGACACAAGTCTCCACGGCGAGGAGCTCCGGACCGTTACCGATCCCGGCGGGGAGGGACTAATCATGGATCATATTGCCTTCTGTTCATATGATTCGTGTGCCAACCTTCCTGTAACCGGACATAAGCAATGTGTCAATGTGTCCCATGTTTAGACAGATCACGCGGCCAGTGGGTTGCTAAACGGTGCAATTTGTGTGTGCGGCTCAGAAACGGTTTCATTAACTCATAAGCTGCGCAGCTATGGTATTTGAAAGTGCCCGCCATGCGAAGGTATTCAGATTCATTCATGACTAAAATAGTCAATTTACCATATATATAATCAATACTTATCCATATGTGCCCATTTTACTTTTAATATGAACATATGGACATTGGAAAGCAATACTACAAGTGGTAACAGCAATTGGCTGGTGAAAATCGTATATTTTAGCCCCGCGGTCGTAATCTGACCTTGAACGATGAGAGACAAACACCCTCCCTCTCTTTTGTCTCGGATGGTACGGAGAAACAAGGGGAGCTCTCAGACTGGCTTGGAGGATTGGAGATACACTCCTCCACCACCCCTCTCTCTCCCATGCATGCAAATACTCGTTAAATATAGGGAATAGAGAAAATACCTGATAATTTAGGAGGGGGGAAAAAGGCGGGGGAAGAGGGGAAAGTGGGTGTAGGGACACATGTGTAGGAGTGGTAACAAGTAATGGAAGGGAATTATTTCACCTAAACACAAATTGCTTTGTTTTGAGTGCCACTGGGGTGTTTTTAAAAGTTTTTTTTTTAAGCCTTGGATTTAAGAGTCTGGCCGCATTCGCTCAGTAGAACCTCTTAAGAGTCTGGCCGCAGTCCAGAGGTTAACCACAAAGAGGAAGGGCGTCATTAACTGCCATCAAACTTTGTTTCGCAGAATATTGTAAAGATATGGCTCATAAAGCTCTGCAATGTGACGGCAAGCAGCTTTGGAACTTACTTCTTAAGCCCACATTTGCGAACCCTCCTAAATCGACTTCTTCTCATTCTGGCACAGTAACTAAGAAAAGACTGACGAAAGTAGTGTCCAAACCAATGATTAGTTCAGATGACTTTACAGACTATGCCACACAACCTAGTCCTACCCGCCGGTCGGTGAAGCGGCCTACGCCCGATTCGTCGATCCCACCGCAGTCAAGACGATGCTCACGTTCGAGGTCTCCACTGCGCCGGGCAATTTCTTCAGTGTCCATCAAGCAGGCGGCAAAGAGGAAGCGAACAGGAACGCCGGAGGACGCTACGCGATCCGACTCTAATGCTTCCAAGTCGCAGTCCCGACAGGCGGCTTCAGGCTCGAAGTCAAAGACCTCGCCTTCGCCGGCACCAGAACCTACAAGGCTGTCCCTGGCTGTTCCGAAAGTCAAATCCGGCCAGTCGGGGAAGGTCTGTAGGGGTACGGTGACACCGCCGAGGGAGTTGCCCAGTGGGATAACCAGCCATCTTGTGGGCCATGTGTCACCGTCGGTGAGGCCACGGCCCTACACTATCCCCCGCAGTCACACTCCTCAACGAAATGTGCCGTCACAAGTGCTCGCTGCAGAGCATATAGGGGTTACCCTCACGAACAAAGTGGGGCCCCTATCGAGTCATCGCCCATTCCCAACTTAGAATGGTCAGAGTTCGAACGTGATGTTCTAGAACCTGCTGTCCGGTCTGAAGGGGCTTGCCAATCTATTCGGGATGACGAATCTGAGCACTTAAGAGTCGGGGCAACAGGTGGTTTCAGGGGAGCATTCTGATGTAGAATCACAGTCTATGTCAACGGACCAGAACAGGGAGTTTGTGACAAATGAGGATTTCCAAGCGTTAATGGATGTAATTATTAGTAAGATGGAAGGGGACACATCTATGCCAGTTTCCACCGCTCCACCGCCGGTCGCGAGGCCGTTGAGTTCACTGCAGGTTACAGTTGAACAGTTACTTGTCAAAGTAATGTAACGCCTACCCTTGTTACTTCTAACATACGTTTGCTGGCAAACATTATTCCTCCTCCCCTTGACAAAACTCCAATTAAGAAAGGTCCCATGCCCTTGCTGTATGGGTCAGATAGATCCTGGACCCCTCTTGTTCCTCTAAACCCACAGGCCGCACAACCGACGGTGTCGGGTGAACCTCCGGTCCCCAAACATTGGAGTGTAGAGCTTAGTGAGTCAAAGAAACTGAGCAAAGAATACTTCATGTGAGGTGTTGGACGTAGTAGTAAAGGCCTTTCCTAATGTCTACACCCCAAACTATTTTGTATATGCTCCATCACCTGCTCTGCCACTGGCTTCGTCTGCAAGACTGTATTCAGACTGGTCAAAACTCGACGGTTTTAATGATATCAAAGCTCTATTCAGCTTGACGCCAGAATTAGACACCCAACCGATTCGTGACCAATCTGGTAATCCGGTCTTGCAAATTGCAACGGTTGGCACGGGTCCGTGGCTGGATTGGGAGTCGGAGGCTAAGAATTTCGCCAGCACTGTAACAAGTAAGTGAACCCACCAGATTCTACAGGAAAAGCATAGTTGGTTTTCTTTGCCAGTAGCCATTGTGGGAGGTGTTTCCAAAAAAGTTTTTGACTTGATTGCCCCAAAATTGTCATTTTCAAGTCCTACTCTATCTCAAATAGATAAGATTTTAAACTTAGGCAGAAAGCTTGGAGGGTGTTAACTCAAATCCTTGTCAGTCGCCAGTTGGCAGAGTCCCTTGTTCGGACGACTGAGGCGGTAATTGATTCCCAGGCTACCAAGGCCCTATCACTCACCCGGCGGCTTCTACTGCAGAATTCGGTGCAGACTCTTGGTGATATCCAGGTAGCTTTCTTGGAAGCTGTTCGGGCACGCCAAGATCTCACTCAGTGTTCTTTTTGGTTAAGAAGCTGCCGGAAGAGATTGGGCGTAGATTGATTTTGTCCCCTGTAGCCTACTTACATCCACCTTAGTGTCACAAGAAGCGTGGAGATCTGTGTGCAGTTTAATAGACTCAATGAGAACGACTGCCCCCACTCCTAGGAAAGAGTCGGTTACTAAATCTAAACCTAAATTTAGTCCTCAGAGTCACGCTAGTGGTTCCAAGTTTTTTCAGTCATTCAAGACTCCTTCCAAACCTGGCAGCAGTGGCTCCACGAGAGGCGAGAGTCAGGGGAAGGGACCGGGAAAGTGGTATAAAGGGCACTTCAAGGGGAGGTCAGGTCAGGAATCGCGACCCACTCTTCACAGCCCACCACACCCCAGTCAAAAAACTGAGGGATCACATAGCTCTCTCACTCCCAGGGCCCATGACGGGCGAGTTGGATACGAGTGTTGCTCTGCCGGACATGTCCAGTTGCGTGACTGGGGAATTCTGGACGTGCTACCGGGCATGGCCCCGGCAAACAAATTGGGCCAGGACAGTGGTACGCAAGGGCATAACCTGGCAATGGCTCCGGCGGCCTCGTTTACGTCAACAATTAGAGATAAACCATGTTTCTTTAGAGGTGGAGTCACTTGTCAAGGAAATTATCACCAAGCATATCATTGTCCCGGTCAATCCAACTCGCCCAGCTTACATGTCCAGATTATTCCTAGTGCCAAAAAGGGACAGCGCTCAGATGAGGCCGGTCGTAGACTTGTCTCAACTGAATCGCTAAATTCACAACCCATCGTTCAGGATGCTCACTGTGAATCAGATCAGGTTAACATTTCCGCCGCAAGGTTGGATGTATTCATTAGACCTGACAGAAGCCTATTGGCATGTCCCAGTAAACAAACGGTTCCAAAAATTCCTCGCTCTGAGGATCAGGCATCAAACTTTTGTTTTTCAGAGAATGCCTTTTGGTCTGAACCATGCAAGTGGAGAGTATTCCATCAATGGACGAACTTGAGACTTATACAGAGTAGCAACACCTTTAGAGTCCAGGAGATGTGATACACGTCGAATGCAACCAAGTTTCCATTCAGCATTCTTTGTGATGTCCTTTACATGGCTGGTGAAAGACAGATTATCATTAAATTTTACTCCTAGAATTGTCACTTGACTCTGCATCTGAACCTTCCTCCCATCAAGCTGAATATCTGGTGGTGTATATGTTGGAATATCTTGTCTCCGAGAGATTAGCATTACTTGAGTTTTCTCCGGAGCAAGGTTCACTTGCCAGCGTTTTGCCCAAGAGGTGATACTATGTAAGGCATTGTTGATATGAGTGACGGTGGCTTGCCTCTCATCTTTGTTACAAGTGAATGTTAGAGTACAGTCGTCAGCATAAGCAAATGCCTCGGGGATGAGCTGCAGAATGTCATTGAAATAAACATTCCACAACAAAGGTCCTAGAACGCTGCCCTGTGGGACACTGGCTTTGATGGCATAGTTAGCAGAGTTATGTCCATTGACAACTGTGTGAAGTGTTCTGTCTTGCAGGTAATCATTAATTAGGTGAAGTAGAGCATCACACAACCCTAGACTCCTCAGTTTGGTGGTGATGCCCGCATGCCACACCCTGTCAAAGGCACCCGCGATGTCAAGTGCAATTACATAGGTGTCTTTTCCCATGTCAAGGGCCTGGTTCCACGTGGTAGATAAGTGGAGTAACAAGTCTGCCGCAGATCTACCTTTCCTGAAGCCAAACTGCTTAGAGTTGAGTAGGTGATGTTTATCCAGAAAAGTTACAATTTTTGTTGCCAAGATTGACTCCAGAATTTCCCAAGAACAGAAAGAAGGGAGATTGGTCTGTAATTTTTTGGGTCTGTTCTGCTGCTTTTCTTGTGAATCGCCACAACTCTTGCTTCTTTCCATATTTTGGGCCACTGTTGCGAGTTGAGGCAATTCTGAAAAATGATGGTGAGTGGCTGGCATAGCTGATGTGAGCAACGCTTCAAGATATTTAGACTGATGTTATCTGGTCCAGTGGCCTTCTTGGGGTCAGCTTCCTCTAGTTGCCGTTTCACATCATCTATGGTAATTGTGAAATCTCGTAACTGAGCATTGGTCTGTGCTGGTACAGCCGGTGGTGAGCGGTCTGGGTCTGGTACATTCATTTTACTTGAGAAGTAAGATGCCAGAATCTCAGCCTTGTCCTTACTGCAGATAGCCATGGATCCATCACATTTGCTTAAAGGTGGGATGCAATCATCAGGAGCAAAACCTTGTTGTTGTTTAATGCTAGTCCACCATATTTTGCTCCCGACTTTCTTGCCTGTAAGCTTTGATTGTGGCTGTTAGGTTGTCAATAAAGTATAATATTGTTACTACAGCATCTCTCTTCTCTGCAATACTTTGTGATGTAGTACCGAAGTAGTTGAGAATGCTCTTCTTTCTTGTAAGTTCTGTTTTTAAGTTTCTTATGATGGTCACAAGTTCTCTGGGCTCAAGTTTAAGTAGTTCTTCATTCTCTTCCGACTCGGTTGAGGAAGGAGGTGTAAGAACATTCTGTGAAGTGTCCGTATTGGCACTTTCTAAGTATTCTACAGCGTCACTGATGCCCTGGGCAGCTCGAAGAATGCTGACTTCACTACAGTCGAAAGTGTCATTTCCTCCAAGGCATCTGCTGTGACATACGTTAGGACAATCTTTGGTGGTACAACTACTTGTGGGCTTCTTTACAGCAGTCTTACCACACACAGCACACCACTTCTCTGGTTCATACCCCGATAAACCCTCGGGACGCCCAATGAGTAAGTGGCGACTGTTGTTAGTCATTGTTTTCCTTTGGATTACTTGTGTACAACTGAGGATAAATGGTACTTGAATTTATTTGTGAGACTGTACAGAAGGGGTGAGGTAGCAAACAGTCTATCTTTAGTTAAAACATTCCTACTACACAGTACATAATAACTCTCTCTCTCGCTCTCGCTCTCTCTCTCTCTCTCTCATATGAAGGAAAATTAATTGAATCCCTAACATAATATTAAGGTCATCAGACTATGTCACATCTCTAATTTGAAGCACATGGCATAATGTGTTTTCAACTGCTACGGAGTAGCGGGATTTATTTGATATTATATACAATAATATACAGAACATTCTAAAGATTGAGTAGATACAGTTACATTAAACTCGTATGTGTGTGTGTATAATTTATATATATATATATATATATATATATATATATATATATATATATATATATACTGTATATATATTATTTAACATAGACTGTGTTCTTAAACATAGACGTAACAGAAAGGATGAATACTTTGTCAAAATTGATTCTCATTTCTTTCATAATTATACAAAGAATGCAGGGTAATATTGACATTAAGCAAATACAAAAATAGGTAGTAAGGAATAGATGATCAATATTTACTTGCATGCTTTAGAATCATAATAAATTGAATGACAGCATAACATATATTAAATATATGTTCAGGAAATTAAAAGAGCGTGGAAAGTTTCAGTAACTTAGAATTGGGGAGGGAGAGACAAGTGTGTGTGTGTGTGTGTGTTGGAGGGGATGGGGGGGGGGAGAGAGAAGGGGGGAATACTGGTGGAAGGGAACACGGGTGTGGGGAATCAAGGGGGATGGCGGGAGGGGAGGGGTGAGTTCAGGGGAACCAACAGAACACCTTTTTTTTCTCCTGGTAAAACAGGGGAGAGGGGAGATGACCACCTGAGCCGGAACATATGCTCTTAACTGTACCTTAGGCTTGGGACGCCACCCGTGTATGATCCCGACTTTTCCCGTGTTGTGGCCGACTTTGCAACTTTTGAGGTTACCGTGTCCAAACGAAACCTTGTATAAAAAACGCGTGTATATCGAGACCTGACTGTGTATCTATATATATACATACAGTAGATCTATATATATATATGTGCTCGTGTATATAACTGTACTGTATATGTATTTGTGTCCATGTTGATTTATGTATTTATATGTTTGTCCCTGATTGAGGTACAAGTATAATTCTAGTGGTCCATGTGGAGTAGCCTAGTATTTGAATTGCTCCAAACCAGTACTGCCTTTTTGTTGAGATATGTATAGACCCACACAACCTCTTCCTATAATTAAACTTTGTTTAGCTCAACCTGGCGTCTTTGCAACTTCCATCCCAATTATGCTAATCGCCTTAGAGTAATTATCAGCTACCTGCCAATAAGGATTAACTTTCCTTTAACAATTCTGACTGCTAAGCCTCCCTCCCATACCCCTTACTTCTGTCCACTGTACGTGCCCACGTACGTGGCTCTAAGCGTACATATGTAAATGTGGTGAGAGTATCCCTGGTGCACCCATGCGGGACAGCGTAGTACTGTACACATACTGTACATACAGTACATACATAAATTTAAAGACCGAGTGCTCCACACAAAGTGCGGTTCTGGTCTCACGTCATAAGGGCGACGTTCAAGGCAGCCCTGTTCAGAGCTACATCACTTGTCAGGTTTTTCAATTGAAGATCAGACCGTAAGGTCTGAACCCACGTCTTTCTTGGTCTGCCTCTTGATGCACCTCCCTCCACATTCATGGACTTGCATCTTTACACCCAACTTAGTTCATCCATCCTCTCCACATGTCCAAACCATCCAAGCCTGGCAGTAGGCATCTCTTCACTGATAATCTAAATATCTAACCTCCTAATTTTTTTTCACTGGATATCCTATCTTGCACTTTGGCACCACGCATCCATCTCACCATTCTCATCTAGTTGCGTTCCATTCTGTTGATCTTTGGACTTTTTCCTAGGTAGACGTCCCTTTATTCAAGTGCAGCGCCCCTTCCCGAGGTGTACCCATCAGCGTTAGATGCTACACTGTATTGAGTTCGCGCCCAACTACTACTCCCTCTCAGGCACAGGCCGAGAGCCTGCACATTCAACAGTTCTGCATTGAACGGTGAAGCCAGTGAGGTCTCGTTCCAGTCTAGGTGGGTACTGTATACTGTACGTCACTTTTTTCTAACTTTCCAAGCCCTAATCTACTGTGTAAACCTTGGTAGTATATATATTTACTTTTAATCCTGTACTTGCCATGCCCTCTCTTTTCATTTTTTTAACTTGTCCTTGGCATCAATCTGATGCCCAGCTTCCAGAGGAAGCGCCCCAAAAGGGATGGCCATGGCAGAAACTGCCTCCAGGCTCCCAGACATGCCTCCACTGACCCACTCCACAGTGCCATTTCTACCAAGTGGATTATGACCCGTAGCACTGAAGGAGCAGACCCAGAGCAGTCGACTCACCTGGATGGCAGTTCCACCACTGTTTTGCTATTTTATTTACCCCAGTGGGGCCCTGGCTGGAAGCATACTAAGCACAGGATTTTCTGAAGATAGGAACTTGAGGTCCACTGCTACAGAAGCTGATTGCACCACCAAAGTGGCGGGCGGTGGGGTTGCCGCATCCCTATGCCACTATGGTTTAATGTAATTTGTGGGTGGAATTATGTGGTTATAAAGATTGAGACTTTCGGAGAGAAAGGGACATTCTCATACATAATTTCATACATTAAAGGAGGCAAAACCTGTGTCTCTCCCCACAGCGACTCCCAGTGATAAAGTTATCGACGATACATGTTGATATTACTGTACAGTACATTCAAGAGAAGAAAACAGAACCTGCATAATTCTAAAAAGATTGGGTAAAACTGGTGATCTATTCCATGTGGTTATAAGTGCCCTATAAATATATTTACATAAACTATTGGTGACCCAAATTATCTACATACTCATTTGGTAACCAGACGCTCGAGGGTGGTGGCAATGTACAAGATACCTGTGGTCTACCTTCAGCCAACAATGGACCTTTTATATACTGTACCTCTACCAGTTCATATTTAGAATAGGCATTTATATGAATTACCGGTATTCTTCAACAATACACAAATCAATCTTTCATCTTCTCTCAATATTCTAGGTGTATCTTTTTCATCCAACCTTTCTTGGAAAGATCATATTACCACTCTAGCTAAAACAGCATTCCAAAAGTTAGGTGCTCAAACGTCTCCGTGGGTTCTTCACCCCCGCACACCTTCTTGCTCTGCGTCGGGGCACAGTGTGCCCCTGTATTGAGTATTGTTCGCATGTGTGAGGAGGCTCCACCCATACCGCACTTCTCAATCGAGTTGAATCAAAAGCTTTTCGCCTCATCAACTCACTTCCTCTTAACCCAGCAGCTGCAGGAAGACTCTTAACCTCTAAGCTGCGCAGCCCCTAAAGTATACACCATACCCCTGTGTGTAGGCATTCTGATTAATTCCTCACTAAAATAGTTAATTTACCATAAATATAATTAATACTTATCCATATGCGCCTATTTTACGTTTAATATGAAGATAGTAACCTGTAACAACAATAAAACCAGTGGGAATATTGTTTGGCCAAAATCGCGAAATATTACCGAGCGGTTCATTCATCAAATGTGAGCCAGCCGGCCGTACACCCTCTCCTCTCGAGGGCTGAAGCCTTACTGACTTACTCACTCACACTTGGCGGGTGCCCAACCCCGAAAGGGGTTGAAATAGGGGAGCAATCCCCCCGCCAAAGGCGGCTTTCTAGGGCCTTTCCTAGCTGATGCTGAGAGGATTGGGTTCTAGTCATGTGGTGATGGGCTGGTCTATCAGAGTGAGAGCTGAGCAATCTCTGCCATACCCATAGCTTACGTGACTTTTCCTTTAACTTATATATTTTCTAGATCTCAAGTGACGGCGTCTCTTCCGTGGATTGACCTCCCAATCTACCAAGATTGGAAGCCAAAGCGTCACATTTTTCCCTTGCCCCTCAAGTTTCTCTTCATAATTGCACAGGGCCCTGGGTGGGGCTTTGGTTTCCCGGGCGTTTCCGCACCCTCCTCAGCCCCCCGCCATGGAGTGGCTTCGGTCACCCAGGCTTTATTGTGGTCGGCGGGGAGGGTTCTGTGGGGGCACTCGGTTATGGCCTTGGAATTGCTCGGGGCCTTGGGGCTGTTCGGCCAGGCAGCTTAAGGAACAACAACAACAACTCACTCATACTTTCCCAGTCTCTCCCTTACGCAACACACTCGCTAGTCACATGACAACAGCATGGAACTGGCCTGTAGATGGCGACACGAAAATATACCAATGAATAAGGGAATAACAGGGAAAATAGGTGATAATTTGAGGGGGGGGGGGGGGAAGGGGAAGGAGGGGACTTTGACACAATTGAAAGAGTGATTGGAGGTATGGACGGGAATTATCTCACTTAACCCCTCCAACCCGGAAGGGCTCTTGAACGCCCAAAACAACCTCGGCCCGCGCAACCCGGAAGGGCTCTTGAATGCCCATTGCTTGCGTGCGTGCTTTCGAATGCCGCGCGTACATTTTCGGTATCGTGGGACGGTAGGTGGCGCCACCAGGCGTAAACTACGCCACAGCAACAGTATCTACCCCGACGCCATCATGGACAGTACGCCAAATAGTGATTCCGCTGTGTCCGATACCGTGCTTCCTACGACGCCCTTGCTTGTTCGTCGCGCCTTACCCCGACGCCATCGCCTAAATGTGTTATCTCCCGGAGGTATTGAGACGACATTGAGACTTTATGAGCGAGCTGATGCCAAGCATAATGTTGATGATGAAGTCAATGATGACTCCAGTAATTATAAGTCGAGTGATTATGGCCATGAGAGTGACAAAGAAGAGCAATTCCTGGGATTTGCGAGAGAACATGACAGTGATGAGAGTGATGAAGGTGATGTACCAGTTGTTGAGGAAGCTGGTTTACCTAAAGACAGTGAACTTGAGAGAGTGAGCGAGTGGGAGGGTTCAAGGTCACTCACCAAATTTCGCATAAGTGACACGACGCCAAGCCCTTCCCCAGGTAAATCGCCTTTCAAGCTACATTTGTATAAGCAGAAAATACTTGAGAAGGCGGCCGCGGCAGCTAGGGAACAAGCAAATCTACTTGGTGAGGAGGAGGCTGTGAGTGAGGGTCAGCGTGGTGACCCTTCTCGTCCGCCATAGTCTCCCTTATCTACCCACGCCACCCAAGATGACCCGGATGCCCCGCATTCTTCCCCACCACCCCCACCATTGCCAAGGGTTGAGGACCCCACACTTTCGGCCTATTTGCCTCCTAGGTCCCCCGACAGGAGACATACTGCTGCCGAAAAGGGGAAAGGTAGGAAATATACCAAGAAAATTAAGAAAAGTAAGAGTTTTGTTCGAGGCTCCCGCGGCGTCCACCCCGGCCGGCCCCAGCCATACGTCCCCGCAACTTTCCCCACGGTCCTCCCCACCTCTCCCGCCTTCAACATGTCTTCCTGAAGAAGTCTTTGAGCTCGCATCACCAATACCTGGGCCTAGTGACAGTGAAACATTGCTTTCTGTTACTCGTCGCAGGCCAAGGAGCCCGGGACCTCGGGGGGACACAGCCTCACCTGCCACTCCTTCCCCACCTCGCCCACCCGCACGCCGCCCACGCATCACTGGTTCCCCGCCAGATTATGTGGGGGCCACTGATGATGAAGGGCACCTCTCTGAAGACTCTGGCCATGATTACATAGGTCCACCGTCAGGGCAAGATGACCACTCTGACTATGACTATATGGACATCGACGACCCTCGACCCATCCGCTTGGCCCGGCGTCGTGCTGCCCATCGTGCTGCCCACCGCCCTGGCCGCCGCCCTCGCCGCCCTAGGGCGCGCGCCTCCCGAGTTGGCCGTGGGCGTGCTGGGCCACCAGCTGGAGCTCCTCGTCAGCGTAGACAAGACCCATTCTACGTTTTTCAGTGGCAAGACGTAGTTGATGAGGATGGATACAACCCTGATGTGCCAGCTTTTGAGGAGGTACTGGAGGGTTCAGGCGTTACCCCCAATTTTCCTGCAGGCCCCAATGCTCCACCACACGAACTATTTGAGGCCTTCTTTGATGAGGAGGTGGTAGGCTATGTTGTCAAAGAGACAAATAAGCAGCACCAATTCCAGGTCCACTTTTTGGGAAAGGTGACCAAGGGCCACATGAGGCAGTGGACCCCAGTGACTCATAAAGAGTTCATGGTGTTCCTGGCACTCACCATGCTAATGCCTCATGTCAAGAAGCATAGGTTGCCTGACTATTGGATCACCAATGATCTGATATCCACCCCTGCCTTCGGGAAATATATGTCTCGCGACCGGTACCTTGATATCCTCGCAGCGCTCCATCTTGTCACCAACCTTGACGTCCACCTCCCAGACAAGCTGTGGAAGATTAGGACGTTGTACGAGATGATGCGAGAACGCTTCACCTCCTACTTCAAGCCCTTCCGCAAGGTCGTCATTGACGAGTCTCTTGTGCTGTTCCGGGGAAAAACTCAGCTTCCGGCAGTACATCCCCTCAAAAAGACATCGCTTTGGCATAAAATTCTTTGTGCTGTGCGACTGCCAAACTGGCAATGTCCTGGACTTCCTGGTCTACAGCGGGAAGGAAGGGGACTTGCTTGTGGACCCCCTCATTGGCTTTGGCGGAGCAGTGGTGCAAGCCATGATGGACCGCTACTTTCACAAGAATCACGTCCTCTACACGGACAATTATTACACGTCCCCCACTCTCTCACAGTACCTGCATGAGCGCAAGACGGGGACTGTAGGCACAGTACGAGGGAAAAGGAAGGGCATGCCACCTTTCCCTCCAAAGACCAAAAAAGGTGATGTGTTCAAGAAGAAGTCGGGGCCCATTCTGGCTATCCACTGGCACGACCAGCGGAAGGTCAACCTCCTGACCACCATCCACAAGGGGGAAATGGTGGAGACTGGCAAGGTGGATCGCCGCACCCTGGCCAGGGTGACCAAGCCCGATGCTGTCCTGGACTACAACATCAACATGAGGCTGGTGGACAAGTCCGACATGCAGATAGGCTTCATTGACTGCCTGCGTACCTCGTGCAGATGGTACAAAAAGTTCTTTCTGCATATGGTGGACATGTCAGTTCTGAATGCCTACAACATATACAAGCTTCGGAATGTGAACACACCCATGAAGTTCAATAGCCTGCGGAGGTTCCAAAAGCAGGTGTTGACGGAGCTCCTGGAGAAGTATGCTATGCCACAGAGGGCAGTGGCACATCCTGGGCCCGCCGTTATTGACCGCTTGCAGTGTGCTCAATACTTGATTAGGCACAGGCTTGGTTCCCTGCCTCAGAATGAATCAGGAAGAACACAGCAGAAGCGGTGCCATGTCTGCTACAACAGCAGGGTGAAGCCGAGGTCAGGTAAAAAGTCAACCATGGAGTGTGTGGAGTGCAAGGTGGCACTCTGTGCTTTAGAGTGCTTCTTTGATTATCACTCCAAGCTGGAGTTCTAATAATCATACTGAAATTGCCAAATAAAATGACAATATGTACACTATAATTATATATAGGCAAAAAGTGGAAGAAAACCAATGTATTGTAATACAAAAGTCATGTATTATGAGAACATTGATACAAATACAATTACACCATAATAATATGTGAAAGTGACACATATGTATATACCAAGTGACATTCATATGATTAGAACCTATAGAAATATATAAATCAGTGAAAAAAGACAATAAATTGTATATAAAACGTTTACAAATCATATAACTAAGTGAAAGTGACACAAGACCTAATATTTGATGGCCAAAGTATAATAAATACCTGTGATAACGAATAATCAGTGCCTAATACAACAATAACCTACCTCAATTACTAATAAAATGTACGGTATCGAGTGAAAATGAGCATTATCAGTGACAGTGACACTCTCTAAAGCATATTTGTCAAAGTGAAAGTGACACAAGACCTAATATTTGATGGCCAAAGTATAATAAACACCTGTGATAACGAATAATCAGTGCCTAATACAACAATAACCTACCTCAATTACTAATAAAATGTACGGTATCGAGTGAAAATGAGCATTATCAGTGACAGTGACACTCTCTAAAGCATATTTGTCAAAGTGAAAGTGACACAAGACCTAATATTTGATGGCCAAAGTATAATAAACACCTGTGATAACGAATAATCAGTGCCTAATACAACAATAACCTACCTCAATTACTAATAAAATGTACGGTATCGAGTGAAAATGAGCATTATCAGTGACAGTGACACTCTCTAAAGCATATTTGTCAAAGTGAAAGTGACACAAGACCTAATATATGATGGCCAAAGTATAATAAACACCTGTGATAACGAATAATCAGTGCCTAATACAACAATAAGCTACCTCAATTACTAATAAAATGTACGGTATCGAGTGAAAATTAGCAATATCAGTGACAGTGATACCCTAATAAACATATTTTATATAATTGGCCTCAAAATAACTAGAAAATATCAAATAAACATCACATTCTCAATATCAAACACTAAAATCGTCTAAGGGAGATAAATACTTTGGCGCGACGAGCGGCTAGGTGCGTCGTAGCCATGGCCGGGGCGACGCGTCCGAACGCGGGAAGAATTTTCCGCCGAAAAGCACTCGTCTTCCCGCGCTCACCATTATGCAACCAGAGGGGCTAGAGACCTCTACTCAATGCCATTCGACAGAGGAAGGTTTGTGGAACATTATTCTTTTTTATTCACAACATTACACGACATATTCATTGACTTACAGAGTAGTTAACATAGGCCAAAGATCGTCAAAACACCCGGTACCGGAGCACAGTCGTAAGCTATAGCCCCCGGGGCTGGAGGGTTAAACACAATTTCTTTTTTTTTTTAAGTAGTGCTGGGGTGTTTTAATTTTTTTTGTTTTATGCCTAGGATCTTAAGAGTCTCCCCGCAGTCACTCAGTAAAACCTCTTAAAAGTCTCCCCTCAGCTGCCGGGTTAAGAGGTCCTACTGGGCAGCTGCGGGAAGACTCTTAAGATCCGAGGCCTAAAAAAAAAACTTTTAACCCTTCCCGCCCGGGCAGCATTTTAAAATTAAACCGTGGCAGATGGGCAGGAGCCCGGGTGTCATTTTAAAATCCGCAAGCTTGAAAGCCTATTAAGCGTGTTTTGAAAGCCGTGCGACCGACGTATGTAAACACAGCTGGTCGGAGGCGACGCGCGCACCTCCGAAAGCAAGCAGACATCGAAGCTTTGTTGTTGTGTGGTCTGCTAAGACAGATTTAGTGATGAAAAGTGTGTCATATTGCTAACATCGCCTCGAAACTCTCTCCACGGATATCGTCATCACAACTGAACCAGTTAACTTAAAGAGCTCTATACTCAATGCCAGTCTACAGATTGGAAACCGCTAACAAAGATACGGTAGCCTAGGCGTAGACTTTTTCGGCCATATCGCCCGGATCTCAACAACGTCCTTAGGATAGCGAGCCCGGGCCAGAAGGGTTAAAACACCCCAGTGGTACTAAAAAAAAAAGCAATTTGTGCTTAGGCGAGATAATTTCTCTCCATTACTTGCTACCAGTCCTACACATGTGTTACACCCCCTCCCCTCCCCCTTTTTCCCCCATCCTCAATTATCAGGTATTTTCTCTATTATTCCCGATATTTATCGAGTATTTTCGTGGGAGGACAAATGGGAGAGAGTGAGGAGGGTGGAGGAGTGTAACTCTCATTTCTTTTCAACCAAAACTTATAAATTACTATTTTTGCATTTTCAATGTCCTTAAAAAGAATTTCCCCGATGAGTTGATTTTCATCCTCTTGATAATAATAATAATAATAATCGTCTGGTTACTTATATAGCGCCCGTATCTCCTCCTTCGAGGATTCTCAAGCGCTTCACACTTCTTTAATCAACCAGAGACCATTACCCATCTCCTTTGCTCATGGGAAGACAGTAACCGCCGGCTATATCTCAGAAAAACTTTTCAATCTGAGCAGGGATTGAACGCGAGACACGTAAGATGGGAAGCAGGCACGCTACCAACTGAGCCAGCCGGACGGCTATTGTAGTACAATACTTGTGGCCATCTCCTCGCTGTATGCTGGGCAGTGCAGGATAAAGTGCTTCAGGTCCTCGTTTTCTTCGTTACACATGATGCATCCAGTATCTTCCCCAGTGAACCCCTTCCTATCCCCCAAGTTCAGGTTATTGGTCTGGCACTTGAAGAGAATAACTGAATATTCCCCGTTTGCATAAATCCCATCCTGCCCTCCAATCTCTTCTCTCCATTGTCTGTAGATGCTCAGGCTTGACTTTTCTTCCATCTGTTTTCTCCATTCCCTCGTATCCCACTCCCTCACTTTCCTCTTAATTTCTTCATCCGTCACATTCTCACCTCTTATCCCAATCATCTTTCTGTTATCTAATATACCTTTTAGCCATCTATTTTTCTTTTCTTTCATCTCTTCCACTATTCTTCTAAGCAAGTTGTTTCCTTCCGCTCTTATTATATATTGTAGGTATTTCAGTTGCTCTTCCATTACTCTTGCTTTCATACTAGATATACCTATCTTTCCCCTTAGAGCTGCCTCTTGTGCAAATCTAGGTGCTCCTAATATTTGTCTCTCCACACTATTTTCTATCCTATGTAATTTCTCAACCTCTTGTTTGTTAAAATCCACAAGGGTAATGAAGACGCTGAGAAGGCTGCGAAAGCTGCTGTTACCAAGACACTCTGGCAGCTTCATCTCCCTTTAGGTGACTGGTTGTCCTTGTTGAAGCCTTGTATCCTCTCTACATGGCAGTCTCTTTGGGAGGCTACTCCCTGTACTAATAAACTTTGTGCCTTAAACCTACTGTGCGCCCCTGGCCCTCCTCCTTTCAGTCTCATAGACGTGAGAAGGTACTGTTAACGGACTCCGAATAGGTCATTCACGTCTAACCCATGGTTACTTAATGTCCACCCCTCATGATCTGTCCCGTGAGTGCACCACCTGTCTTACTCCCCTTACTATTCATTCACGTCTAACCCATGGTTACTTAATGTCCACCCCTCATGATCTGTCCCGTGAGTGCACCACCTGTCTTACTCCCCTCACTATTCATCATGTCTTTAGTAACTGCCCTGCTTATTCCTGTTATCTGTCCCGTGAGTGCACCACCTGTCTTACTCTCCCTCACTATTCATCATGTCTTTAGTAACTGCCCTGCTTATTCCTGTTATCTGTCCCGTGAGTGCACCACCTGTCTTACTCCACCTCACTATTCATCATGTCTTTAGTAACTGCCCTGCTTATTCCTGTTATCTGTCCCGTGAGTGCACCACCTGTCTTACTCCACCTCACTATTCATCATGTCTTTAGTAACTGCCCTGCTTATTCCCGTTATCTGTCCCGTGAGTGCACCACCTGTCTTACTCCACCTCACTATTCATCATGTCTTTAGTAACTGCCCTGCTTATTCCCGTTATCTGTCCCGTGAGTGCACCACCTGTCTTACTCCACCTCACTATTCATCATGTCTTTAGTAACTGCCCTGCTTATTCCCGTTATCTGTCCCGTGAGTGCACCACCTGTCTTACTCTCACTCACTATTCATCATGTCTTTAGTAACTGCCCTGCTTATTCCTGTTATCTGTCCCGTGAGTGCACCACCTGTCTTACTCCACCTCACTATTCATCATGTCTTTAGTAACTGCCCTGCTTATTCCTGTTATCTGTCCCGTGAGTGCACCACCTGTCTTACTCCACCTCACTATTCATCATGTCTTTAGTAACTGCCCTGCTTATTCCCGTTATCTGTCCCGTGAGTGCACCACCTGTCTTACTCCACCTCACTATTCATCATGTCTTTAGTAACTGCCCTGCTTATTCCCGTTATCTGTCCCGTGAGTGCACCACCTGTCTTACTCTCACTCACTATTCATCATGTCTTTAGTAACTGCCCTGCTTATTCCTGTTATCTGTCCCGTGAGTGCACCACCTGTCTTACTCCACCTCACTATTCATCATGTCTTTAGTAACTGCCCTGCTTATTCCTGTTATCTGTCCCGTGAGTGCACCACCTGTCTTACTCCACCTCACTATTCATCATGTCTTTAGTAACTGCCCTGCTTATTCCCGTTATCTGTCCCGTGAGTGCACCACCTGTCTTACTCCACCTCACTATTCATCATGTCTTTAGTAACTGCCCTGCTTATTCCCGTTATCGTACTGCTTACTTTGGTAATAAATCCCTTGCTGACATTTTATCGGACTCTCCGACTTTTTCCTTATTTCCCATAATTCGGTATCTCCGCCATTTTAACCTTTTAACCGCAATGTGATTTAATCCTTCGGGCCAGCCCTGTGAGAGTCTTGTTCTAGACTCAGTGGTCTGGTTAAACAAACTTTTAATTAATCAACAGTACTCCAGGCAGAGCCATTCACTTCCAAAAAGTCTTACCTATTAATATCCTAGAACAACTTCTCGCAATTACCGAGTACAGTATGTCATATTCGCCATTCTTACCGCCTTTTCTATCATCAATTACTGAGTACAGTATGTCATATTCGCCATTCTTACCGCCTTTTCTATCATCAATTACTGAGTACAGTAGGTCATATTCGCCATTCTTACCGCCTTTTCTATCATCAATTACTGAGTACAGTATGTCATATTCGCCATTCTTACCGCCTTTTCTATCATCAATTACTGAGTACAGTATGTCATATTCGCCATTCTTACCGCCTTTTCTATCATCAATTACTGAGTACAGTATGTCATATTCGCCATTCTTACCGCCTTTTCTATCATCAATTACGGAGTACAGTATGTCATATTCGCCATTCTTACCGCCTTTTCTATCATCAATTACTGAGTACAGTATGTCATATTCGCCATTCTTACCGCCTTTTCTATCATCAATTACTGAGTACAGTATGTCATATTCGCCATTCTTACCGCCTTTTCTATCATCAATTACTGAGTACAGTATGTCATATTCGCCATTCTTACCGCCTTTTCTATCATCAATTACTGAGTACAGTAGGTCATATTCGCCATTCTTACCGCCTTTTCTATCATCAATTACTGAGTACAGTATGTCATATTCGCCATTCTTACCGCCTTTTCTATCATCAATTACTGAGTACAGTATGTCATATTCGCCATTCTTACCGCCTTTTCTATCATCAATTACTGAGTACAGTATGTCATATTCGCCATTCTTACCGCCTTTTCTATCATCAATTACTGAGTACAGTATGTCATATTCGCCATTCTTACCGCCTTTTCTATCATCAATTACTGAGTACAGTATGTCATATTCGCCATTCTTACCGCCTTTTCTATCATCAATTACGGAGTACAGTATGTCATATTCGCCATTCTTACCGCCTTTTCTATCATCAATTACTGAGTACAGTATGTCATATTCGCCATTCTTACCGCCTTTTCTATCATCAATTACTGAGTACAGTATGTCATATTCGCCATTCTTACCGCCTTTTCTATCATCAATTACTGAGTACAGTATGTCATATTCGCCATTCTTACCGCCTTTTCTATCATCAATTACTGAGTACAGTAGGTCATATTCGCCATTCTTACCGCCTTTTCTATCATCAATTACTGAGTACAGTATGTCATATTCGCCATTCTTACCGCCTTTTCTATCATCAATTACTGAGTACAGTATGTCATATTCGCCATTCTTACCGCCTTTTCTATCATCAATTACTGAGTACAGTATGTCATATTCGCCATTCTTACCGCCTTTTCTATCATCAATTACTGAGTACAGTATGTCATATTCGCCATTCTTACCGCCTTTTCTATCATCAATTACTGAGTACAGTATGTCATATTCGCCATTCTTACCGCCTTTTCTATCATCAATTACTGAGTACAGTATGTCATATTCGCCATTCTTACCGCCTTTTCTATCATCAATTACTGAGTACAGTATGTCATATTCGCCATTCTTACCGCCTTTTCTATCATCAATTACTGAGTACAGTATGTCATATTCGCCATTCTTACCGCCTTTTCTATCATCAATTACTGAGTACAGTATGTCATATTCGCCATTCTTACCGCCTTTTCTATCATCAATTACTGAGTACAGTATGTCATATTCGCCATTCTTACCGCCTTTTCTATCATCAATTACTGAGTACAGTATGTCATATTCGCCATTCTTACCGCCTTTTCTATCATCAATTACTGAGTACAGTATGTCATATTCGCCATTCTTACCGCCTTTTCTATCATCAATTACTGAGTACAGTATGTCATATTCGCCATTCTTACCGCCTTTTCTATCATCAATTACTGAGTACAGTATGTCATATTCGCCATTCTTACCGCCTTTTCTATCATCAATTACTGAGTACAGTATGTCATATTCGCCATTCTTACCGCCTTTTCTATCATCAATTACTGAGTACAGTATGTCATATTCGCCATTCTTACCGCCTTTTCTATCATCAATTACTGAGTACAGTATGTCATATTCGCCATTCTTACCGCCTTTTCTATCATCAATTACCGAGTACAGTATGTCATATTCGCCATTCTTACCGCCTTTTCTATCATCAATTACTGAGTACAGTATGTCATATTCGCCATTCTTACCGCCTTTTCTATCATCAATTACTGAGTACAGTATGTCATATTCGCCATTCTTACCGCCTTTTCTATCATCAATTACTGAGTACAGTATGTCATATTCGCCATTCTTACCGCCTTTTCTATCATCAATTACTGAGTACAGTATGTCATATTCGCCATTCTTACCGCCTTTTCTATCATCAATTACAGAGTACAGTATGTCATATTCGCCATTCTTACCGCCTTTTCTATCATCAATTACTGAGTACAGTATGTCATATTCGCCATTCTTACCGCCTTTTCTATCATCAATTACTGAGTACAGTATGTCATATTCGCCATTCTTACCGCCTTTTCTATCATCAATTACTGAGTACAGTATGTCATATTCGCCATTCTTACCGCCTTTTCTATCATCAATTACTGAGTACAGTATGTCATATTCGCCATTCTTACCGCCTTTTCTATCATCAATTACTGAGTACAGTATGTCATATTCGCCATTCTTACCGCCTTTTCTATCATCAATTACTGAGTACAGTATGTCATATTCGCCATTCTTACCGCCTTTTCTATCATCAATTACTGAGTACAGTATGTCATATTCGCCATTCTTACCGCCTTTTCTATCATCAATTACTGAGTACAGTATGTCATATTCGCCATTCTTACCGCCTTTTCTATCATCAATTACTGAGTACAGTATGTCATATTCGCCATTCTTACCGCCTTTTCTATCATCAATTACTGAGTACAGTATGTCATATTCGCCATTCTTACCGCCTTTTCTATCATCAATTACTGAGTACAGTATGTCATATTCGCCATTCTTACCGCCTTTTCTATCATCAATTACTGAGTACAGTAGGTCATATTCGCCATTCTTACCGCCTTTTCTATCATCAATTACTGAGTACAGTAGGTCATATTCGCCATTCTTACCGCCTTTTCTATCATCAATTACTGAGTACAGTAGGTCATATTCGCCATTCTTACCGCCTTTTCTATCATCAATTCCTTCTGTACCTTAACACAATTTCTACTGTCATTTACTGTTATTCCTAAGTATTTTATCCTATTAATAACTCTTATTCCTGCAATATCCTCTTGCTTTTCTTTCATATTAAATATTATTGCCGGACTCTTGTGCCTATTTATTTCCAGTCCACATTCTCTGCTTATATTTACAACCACATCAATCACTCTCTCTGCATCCTCTATACTGTTGGCTAATAACATTACGTCATCAGCAAAAAATAAGGAAGTTATTTTAAAAGCCTCATCCTTAAATCCTTTATCCAGTTCCTCCAACTTCTGTATAATCTTGAATGCTACTATCTTAAACAATGTAGTTGAAGCTGTACAGCCCTGCCTAATTCCACTTGTTACTAGTGTGTCACTTCATCCTCTCCAACTCTCATCGTGGCTTTGTCTCCGTCATACAAGTTTGCTATTATATTTATCACCTGTGGGTTTACTGCATATTCCATTAACAGCTTTATCAATTTATCCCTCCTAATGCTATCAAAAGCCTTGGTGTAATCAATAGAGATCCCAATCAGGCTTGTCCTCATCACAAAAGTCCTACATATACAGTACTTCAGGATTAGTAAGTTATTTTCTACTCTTCCACCAACAGTAAATCCTGCCTGTGTATCCTTACCTAGATCATTCTTATATTCAGAGAGTGGAGAGAGGGCATGGCGAGCAAGGGTTTAAGAGTCAATATTAACAAAACCAAGGTTATGCATTGTAGTTTTGAGACTAGGTAATGTGGAAAAGAACGGTGCATACCCATGTGCAGTGTGTGGAAAGGGAGTGGGCGTTAACTCAATTCAATGTAGCATCTGTCGATGTTGGGTACACCATGGGAGTAAGCGCTGTAGTAGAATAAAGGGGCCCCTGCCGAAGGATAAGTCAGAAATAGTGAAATTTGAGTGCGTAGTGTGCAAAGGCGAGCTTGTGTTAAGTGATGATCCTGTGGCTGTGAATTTTGGAAAGGAGTCTTTGGAGCTGGTGAACAAGTTTTGTTACCTAGGAGATACCATCTCTGCCGGTGGTGGGGCCGAGGCTGCCACTGTTGCTAGAATTAGGTGTGGCTGGGGGAAGTTCAGAGAATTGATGCCAATCCTGACCATGAAAAGAATGCCTCTTCCCCTGAAGGGAAAGGTGTATGCCTCATGTGTTGAAGTGCAATGACGTATGCCTCAGAAACATGGGCCGTTAAAGTAGAGGATGTCAACAGAATGGAGCGTAATGAGATGAGAATGGTGAGATGGATGTGTGGGGCCAGGCTACAGGATAGAATAACAAATGTTGAGCTGAAGAGACGTTTAGGTATAAAGAGTATTAGCGAGGTGATGCGTACAAGTAGACTGGGATGGTATGGACATGTGGAGAGAATGGATGAACAAAATTGGGTGAAAAAATGCAGGTCTGTGATTGTGGAGGGAGCTGCACCAAGGGGTGGACCGAGGAAGACCTGGGATCGGACTATACGCGCCGATCTCAAATCCAAGAACTTGACGAGTAAAGCAGCCCTTAACAGGGTTGCCTGGAATGCCACCATTAGGACAAGAGACTGAAACTGCACTTATGTGTGGAACACTCAGTCTTAAAATTTTATGTATGTATGTATGTATAATGTTCTTCCAAACTCATTCTAATAACTACCATAGTAAGCTTATATCCTACGTTGGTAAGGGCTATGAGTCTTAACTCATTAGCCTTAGGTTTCTTAACTTTGGGAATCACTACCGTTTGTGACTCTCTCCATCCCTCTGGTATGTTCCCTGTACTCATTACCTGCCTCAATACTTGTACCAGTGTTTTCATAAATTTTTCACTGTCCATAAATACTTTAAAAAATTCAGTTTTTATCCCATCTGGACCTGCAGCCTTTTTATTTTTCATCTTTAATAGGCACTTCCTTACTCTTTCTTCACTTATAATCTCTTCTTCCATATATACCATTACCCCCTTTATTTTTAATGCCATTTCTAAACGCTCTCTTATTCCTTCTCCACATATATCTGCATACCGGTACTGTACTGGTACATTGGTGTCTCCGTCTTCTTCCCTGTCTCTCTTTTATCACCTTCTGTTCTTCTCCACTATCTATTTTTACTCTCTTGTTTTCTATCTCTCTCTCATATTCTTGTTTCCTTTCTGTATACCATACTGTACTAATCTCGTTTGTATGCCTCTCATATACTGTAGTCTACAGTGCTCCAAAACAAATTCACCTCATTCTTCACACCTTCCTTATCTAATTCTTTACCATCTTCTCCATATATATTTTGACTTTCCTTTCCTTTCTCTTTCTCCCCCTTTAACATTCTTATATATTTCCAGGTATCTACTCCATTACCTTTATCTTTCTTGATAACCCTCACTATTTTCTCCTCATGTGCATATATCTCCTTTTTAATTAGTAATTGTACCTTCACCTTTTGTGTTTGATATCCATTCTTCAATCTTTCACCCTCCTCTCCATTTGTTACATTCCTCCTATTTCTATTTAGTCTCCTCCTTTCCTTTATTTCCTTTCTTATCTCCTCTGTAATCCAAGCTGGTTCCTCCTCTTCTTTATTACTACCTACTTCTTTCCTGTATTTACCTTTTCGTTTGCAATTAGCAGTATTTTATAAATCACTAATATTGGTCACTTCATTCATGGTTATGCTTCTCTCCAGTTCTTCCTGGAATGCTTTTAATGAGTCCTTATCAGTTTTATAATAGTCCCTTACCACCCAATCCTTCTAATTATTAACTTTCCTTCCTCTCTTTACCTTCACTTCTATTTCAATCAGGTTATGGTCAGTTATGTCCACTTTTTCCTGTTCATCATCAATTTTCATTCCTAGAAAATAATCATAAATATTTTCTGTTACTAGTGCATAGTCAATCACACTTTTCAACTTATCTCTACTCCATGTATATTCCCCTTCGCATTTGATACCATCATTTAACATTATTAATTTATATCTTTCCATCCAGTCAATTATCGTCCTTCCATTTTCATCTCATTTTTGTTCCCCTTTGAATCCTACATGGCCATTATAGTCGCCCACTATTAGTATAGGATCTTCTGCGCTGGCATCCTTTGAATCCTACATGGCCATTATAGTCGCCCACTATTAGTATAGGATCTGCTGCGCTGGCATCCTTTGAATCCTACATGGCCATTATAGTCGCCCACTATTAGTATAGGATCTGCTGCGCTGGCATCCTTTGAATCCTACATGGCCATTATAGTCGCCCACTATTAGTATAGGATCTTCTGCGCTGGCATCCTTTGAATCCTACATGGCCATTATAGTCGCCCACTATTAGTATAGGATCTTCTGCGCTGGCATCCTTTGAATCCTACATGGCCATTATAGTCGCCCACTATTAGTATAGAATCTTCTGCGCTGGCATCCTTTGAATCCTACATGGCCATTATAGTCGCCCACTATTAGTATAGGATCTTCTGCGCTGGCATCCTTTGAATCCTACATGGCCATTATAGTCGCCCACTATTAGTATAGGATCTTCTGCGCTGGCATCCTTTGAATCCTACATGGCCATTATAGTCGCCCACTATTAGTATAGGATCTTCTGCGCTGGCATCCTTTGAATCCTACATGGCCATTATAGTCGCCCACTATTAGTATAGGATCTTCTGCGCTGGCATCCTTTGAATCCTACATGGCCATTATAGTCGCCCACTATTAGTATAGGATCTTCTGCGCTGGCATCCTTTGAATCCTACATGGCCATTATAGTCGCCCACTATTAGTATAGGATCTTCTGCGCTGGCATCCTTTGAATCCTACATGGCCATTATAGTCGCCCACTATTAGTATAGGATCTTCTGCGCTGGCATCCTTTGAATCCTACATGGCCATTATAGTCGCCCACTATTAGTATAGGATCTTCTGCGCTGGCATCCTTTGAATCCTACATGGCCATTATAGTCGCCCACTATTAGTATAGGATCTTCTGCGCTGGCATCCTTTGAATCCTACATGGCCATTATAGTCGCCCACTATTAGTATAGGATCTTCTGCGCTGGCATCCTTTGAATCCTACATGGCCATTATAGTCGCCCACTATTAGTATAGGATCTTCTGCGCTGGCATCCTTTGAATCCTACATGGCCATTATAGTCGCCCACTATTAGTATAGGATCTTCTGCGCTGGCATCCTTTGAATCCTACATGGCCATTATACTCGCCCACTATTAGTATAGGATCTTCTGCGCTGGCATCCTTTGAATCCTACATGGCCATTATACTCGCCCACTATTAGTATAGGATCTTCTGCGCTGGCATCCTTTGAATCCTACATGGCCATTATAGTCGCCCACTATTAGTATAGGATCTTCTGCGCTGGCATCCTTTGAATCCTACATGGCCATTATAGTCGCCCACTATTAGTATAGGATCTTCTGCGCTGGCATCCTTTGAATCCTACATGGCCATTATAGTCGCCCACTATTAGTATAGGATCTTCTGCGCTGGCATCCTTTGAATCCTACATGGCCATTATAGTCGCCCACTATTAGTATAGGATCTTCTGCGCTGGCATCCTTTGAATCCTACATGGCCATTATAGTCGCCCACTATTAGTATAGGATCTTCTGCGCTGGCATCCTTTGAATCCTACATGGCCATTATAGTCGCCCACTATTAGTATAGGATCTCCTGCGCTGGCATCCTTTGAATCCTACATGGCCATTATAGTCGCCCACTATTAGTATAGGATCTTCTGCGCTGGCATCCTTTGAATCCTACATGGCCATTATAGTCGCCCACTATTAGTATAGGATCTTCTGCGCTGGCATCCTTTGAATCCTACATGGCCATTATAGTCGCCCACTATTAGTATAGGATCTTCTGCGCTGGCATCCTTTGAATCCTACATGGCCATTATAGTCGCCCACTATTAGTATAGGATCTTCTGCGCTGGCATCCTTTGAATCCTACATGGCCATTATAGTCGCCCACTATTAGTATAGGATCTTCTGCGCTGGCATCCTTTGAATCCTACATGGCCATTATAGTCGCCCACTATTAGTATAGGATCTTCTGCGCTGGCATCCTTTGAATCCTACATGGCCATTATAGTCGCCCACTATTAGTATAGGATCTTCTGCGCTGGCATCCTTTGAATCCTACATGGCCATTATAGTCGCCCACTATTAGTATAGGATCTTCTGCGCTGGCATCCTTTGAATCCTACATGGCCATTATAGTCGCCCACTATTAGTATAGGATCTTCTGCGCTGGCATCCTTTGAATCCTACATGGCCATTATAGTCGCCCACTATTAGTATAGGATCTTCTGCGCTGGCATCCTTTGAATCCTACATGACCATTATAGTCGCCCACTATTAGTATAGGATCTTCTGCGCTGGCATCCTTTGAATCCTACATGACCATTATAGTCGCCCACTATTAGTATAGGATCTTCTGCGCTGGCATCCTTTGAATCCTACATGGCCATTATAGTCGCCCACTATTAGTATAGGATCTTCTGCGCTGGCATCCTTTGAATCCTACATGGCCATTATAGTCGCCCACTATTAGTATAGGATCTTCTGCGCTGGCATCCTTTGAATCCTACATGGCCATTATAGTCGCCCACTATTAGTATAGGATCTTCTGCGCTGGCATCCTTTGAATCCTACATGGCCATTATAGTCGCCCACTATTAGTATAGGATCTTCTGCGCTGGCATCCTTTGAATCCTACATGGCCATTATAGTCGCCCACTATTAGTATAGGATCTTCTGCGCTGGCATCCTTTGAATCCTACATGGCCATTATAGTCGCCCACTATTAGTATAGGATCTTCTGCGCTGGCATCCTTTGAATCCTACATGGCCATTATAGTCGCCCACTATTAGTATAGGATCTTCTGCGCTGGCATCCTTTGAATCCTACATGGCCATTATACTCGCCCACTATTAGTATAGGATCTTCTGCGCTGGCATCCTTTGAATCCTACATGGCCATTATAGTCGCCCACTATTAGTATAGGATCTTCTGCGCTGGCATCCTTTGAATCCTACATGGCCATTATAGTCGCCCACTATTAGTATAGGATCTTCTGCGCTGGCATCCTTTGAATCCTACATGGCCATTATAGTCGCCCACTATTAGTATAGGATCTTCTGCGCTGGCATCCTTTGAATCCTACATGGCCATTATAGTCGCCCACTATTAGTATAGGATCTTCTGCGCTGGCATCCTTTGAATCCTACATGGCCATTATAGTCGCCCACTATTAGTATAGGATCTTCTGCGCTGGCATCCTTTGAATCCTACATGGCCATTATAGTCGCCCACTATTAGTACAAAGGAGTACAAAGGAAATCAAGCAACAACAGATCTAGTGACCCTTCTAGGTTGCTTGTCCTCCAAAACACTGAGTATCAAGTGTCCAAACAGTGGTTTAGAGTGGGTAAGGGAACATTGGAAAGGGAATTACTGCCCTGGAACTATGTCCGTGGCAGGATTAGGAAGTTAGTAGGGGACAGATGGGTTAGTAACTGAGGGGGGGATAAAATAAAGTTATTCATTTACAAACGCAGTCAGTCGCGGGTTTGATGCGAGATATTTGTCTAGGCGGAGTTTAAATGAATCAACGGTGATGCAGTCTATAACGTTTCGGGGAAGCCCATTCCACAAGTTGACAACTCGATTGAAGAAGAAATTCTTAGATTCGTGTGAGTTAAAAGATTTACCAATAATTTTGCAACCGTTTCCCCGCGTGTAATTAGATTGGTCGATAGTGAAGTACTTACTACAGTTCATATTGTCGATGCCTTTGATGATTTTGAACACTTGAATTAAGTCACCTCTTAATCTGCGCTGGGTTAAAGGAAATAGATTTAATTCTCTAAGACGCTCTTCGTATGGTTTGTTCTTTAGGCTAGGTATCATTTTGGTAACTCTACGTTGAACTCGTTCTAGCTTGTTTATATCTTTTTGGTAATAAGGGCACCAGGATTGAACGCAGTATTCCAGAAGAGGGCGGACTAAGGAATTGTAAAGGGTTAGGATAACTTCTTTGGATTTATGCTCAAATGACCTGCCTATAAAGCCAATTATTTTGTTTGCCTTCTTAACAACTTCTGAACATTGTTGACTCGGTTTTAGGTTACTCGATATTGTTACTCCCAGATCGGTTTCTCTGTTTACATTCTTAAGCTGAGTGCCATTCATCGAATAGTTTGCTTTCTCATTTAGGTATCCGATATGTAGTACTTTACATTTATCCGCATTGAAACTCATTTGCCAAATTTGGACCCAACATGACAATTTATCTAGATTGTGTTGCATATCGTCAACTTGTTCTTTTGAGAGTACGCTATTTGCAATTTTTGTATCGTCAGCAAATTTTGAGATTGTACAGGTGAGACCCTCATCTATGTCGTTGATGTAAATTAGAAAGAGAATTGGTCCTAGTACCGATCCCTGGGGTACCCCGCTACTTACATTGGTCCATTTTGATGCCTTACCGTTTATGACTACTCTTTGCTTTCTGTCGCTGAGCCAATTTTCTATCCATTTCAACACACCGTCTTGTATTCCATGCGCTTTTAGTTTTAGCAGTAAACGTTTGTGGGGAACTTTGTCAAAGGCCTTTTGAAAATCAAGGTATATAATATCTACAGCTTTACTCTCATCGTAGAGGTTGAGGATATCGTGGAAGAAGTCTAAGAGGTTTGTTAAACAGGAACGTTTTTTACGAAAGCCGTGTTGAGTATCTTTAAGTATGTTATTTTCCTCTAAGTGATTTACGAGTCTGTCTCGTATGACCGTTTCTAGCATTTTACATACAACTGAGGTTAAGCTAATTGGACGATAGTTCCGGGGTAGGGATTTGCTGCCTTTTTTTAATATCGGTGTTACGTTGGCTAGCTTCCACTGATCGGGCATAGTTCCAGACTGCAAGGATTTATTGAATAGTAATGTCAGTGGTTTAGAGAGCTCATCCTTAGCTTCCTTTAGAACTCTAGGCGAGATTGTATCAGGTCCAGGCGTTTTATTTACCTTGAGTTTATCTAAACAATTCAATACTTCTCTCTCTGTAACGGTGATATTGCTTAGAACATCTGAATTATCAATCTGAATCGGCGATGGTGTAGGGATATCACTGAGGTCTTCTGTTGTAAAAACTGATGCAAAGAAGGTATTGAGGGCATTACTCATTTGTTCTTCGTCTTTGGTGTATTCTCCATTTTCATCGACTAACGGTCCAACAGTTGAAGTAACGACTTTTTTCTTTCTGATATAACTATAGAATTATTTCGGGTTTGTTTTACTTTGATTCGCAATATGTAACTCTAAGGTCTTTTTACTTTGCTTAATTAACTTTTTGGCTTTGCGTCGTAGCTCTACAAATTTCACCCGTTCTTCGTCATTTTGTGAGGATTTTAATCTATCATTAGCAAATTTTTTAGCAAGCAGGCAGTTTGAAATATCTTTATTCCACCATTTGGGCTTATTATTATGGCCTGGACGCCGAGTTTTCGATGGTATGCAGTCTTGCACTGCTTTTAGGTAAGTGGCTTCGAATAACTTCCAAGATGTATTTATGTCGTTATTGTGAATTAAAAAGCTCCAGTCAGTTTCTTTAAACATAGCTCTAAGTTTATGGAAGTTTGCTTTCTTGAAATTAGGGACTTTTTCGATGCTACTATTTGGTTAGTTACTAGTAAACTTTAAAGTGAAAGTTATCGTACGATGGTCGCTGTTACTGAATTCATCACCAACATTCAAATTCTCTATTAATTCTTCTTTTGTTGCAAGTACAATGTCAAGAACGTTATTACCACGGGTCGGCGTTCCAACAAATTGATAAAGCGAACTCTCTTGCAAGTTCGTATACAAGTCATGTCCGGAGTGTGAAGTAAGAGTATCGCCCCACTTGGTCACAGGTAAATTAAAGTCACCAAAAATTACGGTATCTTGTGAGTTACTTACATCTGCAATTTGTTCGTAAATTTCTCGGTCAGTTTGCACTGATTGAGCTGGAGGTCTGTATATTAATGCAAGTATTATTTTGGTACCTTTATTATTCTTTATTAGCACAAAAGATGCGTCGACGTTCACAATTTGAGGTTTTGACAAGAGGGTAGGGTTAAGACTTTCTTTGATATAAAGTAAAACGCCACCTCCATTTCGATTTATTCGGCTTTTCTCAAACATTACATAACCGGGAAGTGAATACTCTGCTAAAAAGTCTCTATCTTCTGTATTGAGCCAAGATTCTGTTATGCCAATCACATCATAATTTTCTGTAAACACTAGCTCCTCTAAATCTGAAAATTTATTGCGTATGCTACGAGCGTTTGCATAGAAAACCTTTAAATTTGTTATTTTAGAACTCACGGAACGCTCTTTAATAATATTTTTGGTTCTTGTCGGATCTACATTTATGTTCATGGCTGTCCTCGGTCCTCGCTGTCTTCGGTCCTTATCGCTGGTGGTCCTCGGTTGCCTCTGTTTTTTTCTTGGCGTTGGATGATTTATGTCACTGCTGCTTCTTCTCGGATGGCGTTTTTTGATCCATGGCTGCGGACTGCTTCGTGTAGGAGACGACCCATGCGTGCTGAACCCACAGGGTTTAGATGAGTGCCATCCTTGCGGAACAGAGTAGGCTGGTTGTAGAAGTTGTCCCAGAGGTTGATGAATTCAACTTCTTCCCTCAGACACAAATGTTTTAGTCGGCTATTTGTGCTGAAAGCCTTGTCGTAGAATTTGTCAGGTGCGTCGATCTTGGGGAGAATGCCTGAGATGATGATATTCCTAGTATAGGATCTTCTGCGCTGGCATCCTTTGAATCCTACATGGCCATTATAGTCACCCACTATTAGTATAGGATCTTCTGCGCTGGCATCCTTTGAATCCTACATGGCCATTATAGTCGCCCACTATTAGTATAGGATCTTCTGCGCTGGCATCCTTTAGAATCTTTTCTATCTCCTCCTTCATAATTTTATTTCTTTCCTTATCACTAACACTAAAATATACCACTATCATCTTGAATTCCCAACCTCTTATATTCCCTTTCACAAATAGCATATCTTTACTTTTTGTCTCTACCTTGTTAAAAGTTATACCTTGATTGTCTTGATGTAATATCATTAGTCCTCCTCCCTTCCTGTCATTTAGTTATCTCATTCCTTCTACAATATTTATATTTTTACTAAAATTTACATCCCTAATTTTCTTTTGTCTCAGTTAAGCACAGTACACTATTACTATCTACCAATTCTTCAACCTCTCTAGCTTTAACCTTTGATAATCCTTGTATATTTATTACCTTAATAATAATGCTTTCCTCCTTGCTTAACTTCTTTTCTTTCTTTACCCTATTATGTCACACTGTATTCCTGTATCTGCCATTCTGATTATCTTGTTGTACTATTTTGCCTTTCTTTATAATCCATTTACCCCCTTCTTCCCTTCTATATTTTAGCTCTTCTCTAAGTTTGGCATCCGCTTCTCTTTCTTTTTTTGTTTGGTCAACAGCAATACAAATGTTGCTGATTACCGAGTCTTCTTGATCTTTCAGCTCTTTACCTGTTTTTATTACCTCCCACTTCACACCTACTGCATTCAAAATTATACACATTGGTCTTTCCTTTTCTTTCGCAAATCGTCCCATCCTGAACACTTTCTCTACTTTAACTTCTTTCACATCCAAAATGTCTTTAAACACATAGCCTACTCACATAGCTTTCTGTCCTCTTGCTCTCTCTCTTTCGGTTCTTCTTTCTTGCTTTCTGGTACATTAAACATAACCACATTGCTCTTCCGTTTTTCTCGGTCTTGCATTTCTTCTATGTTCTCCACCACTTTCTCAGTAACCTTTCTTACCATTTCATTCTCTCTCTCCATCCATTTATTATCCAGGTCTTTAATTATGTCCCTTACCTCATCATTTGCTACCTTCAATATTCTTAATTCCTCTCTCAACTCATTTATTCCATCCTTTTCATCTTCATTCTGACTTGTTTTCCTACTTACCGACCCATTATGTTTTGGTTTAGGCCTATTAATCTTACTTTCTACATCCTCCATCCTTCTATGTGCTGCCGAGATCGCCTGATTGGGTGGCACTGCAAAGGGGGCTGTGGATGGGGGGGGGGGGGGCCCCTGTGGACGGTGGGAGCATTGGCCCGGGGGGTGGAAGCCTATTGGCTGATGATCCCCTCCCCAGCTGCCCTCTCAGAGACAAATCTCATCTCACCCTGGCCCCTTTGGGGGTCTGAGCTAGCATCTGGAGCGGCTTTGGTCTACCGGACTCGGGACTGTTCGGCCAGACAGTCTGGGGAAATACAATAACAACAACCCTTTCAGTACAGGCGACATCATTTAAATTTTACGCTGGCTACTATTACACAATTTCATTCGCTTTAAAGACTTCTAGCAATTAAATGGCTACAAACTGTTGTAATTTACCCTTACAAGTACGGTACCACAGGTCTTTCCTAAGTTGCATAAAATTGTTTATATATAGCCGGAATACATTGAAAAAGAAACATAGTACAGTATATTGAGAGGATTCACTTGCCTGCAGAGATGTGCGAGGGTCTGGTTGATGTGGTGAGGTTGGAGAGGTTGAGCGGTGTTGACGGTGAGGCCCAGTTCCTGGTCCCCCGCCGGTCATACGCATCGTATATCAGGGTGTCTCTGTTGGCTGGGAAGAGCCACTCGCCTCCCTGCCCGCTCATGTGGCTGAAAGATAAGGATGAGATGACACAAGAACCCTTTTACAGCTAGCCAGGTTCAAACAGTCGCAGCTCTGCCCGCTCGTGTGGCTGAACGATAATTACAGGGTAACTCTAGTGCTCTTTATCCAGCTAGCTAGGCTCAACCAATCACCTCCATGACCGCTCATGTGGCTGAAAGATAGGGCTGGGATAACACAAGGGACCCTTTTACGGCTAGCCAGGTTCAATCACTCTTCTCTCTGCCGTAAAACACATACCTGTATAACTCATAAATGACTAGAGTTATTGAGCTACTATTACTGTAATTTGCGAAGGGTCAGCCAGGAAACAGGTGTGGAAACTTACAGCCCATTTGCTAAAGCCCTTTATGAGTTACAGAGGTTAGGATTCACGTTTTCTGGCACACCAATTTGTAACAAGGTATAGTGTTCGTGTGCTACTGACACCCGCTCAGTCTGTGCTTGCCAAATATTTCAGGTCTTCGAGGATGCTCTTTCTCTCTATTATGGCTAACATTAAATGATTTGACTTAGGTTTGGAAGGCCCTCTGGGTAATAACAGGGTAAAATCTATCACAATTAATCCTCTACGGTAACTCTCACAATACCTTCATACAGTATACTGAATATAATAGTCTACTGATAGCCAGGATAAAAGGAAAAACGCATCCTCGTATCTTGAAATTGTTAACACCTCCGTGCTTTTAACTTTAAGCTGGCTACTATTATGTGATTTCATTCAATTTCTAAAAGTCTTCCAGCAATGAACAGGCTTCGACCTATCTCACGTAACCCATTTTACTAGCACAGACCCTTCTAAAACTGCACAAAATCGTTTAAAATTGGATACCTACGAAGGTTGAAGTGTATTATGGCGAGATAGAAACTCCAACAATCTCGTGTAACTTGTCGAGGAGGACGAATCTAATATCCGAAGTGTTGTAAGTAGTCGAACCATCTCCCCGATCACTCACATCCAGCCTATAATCTAAAAACGAATACAGTACTGGATTAGCAAATGCCAAAGTTTAAAAAAGAATGGATTAATCAAACATAGAAGATAAAATAAACCAAATAATTAATTAGAGGCTGAATGGAGGTACCGGTACTGGTACCACAAACAATGTTAGGAATTCTATGGCTGTGCAAATTCAACCTAGGAACTTTATGCATCAGGGGATTAAGGGTAAAAATAAAAGTATGGGGATAAGTACAGTTAAAAAAGTGAAAAGATCACGCATAGCCAAAGTATTCGCGACAGGTTTTAAGCCAGGAGTGACGGCATCCGACTTGAAAGAATATCTCTCCAATAAACTCAGTCTTAGTATGGATGTTGAACCAATTATTCCCTGGTCTGATAGGCACACATATATTTCATTCAGAATAAACTGCGAGTGTCCAAATCCCGAGGTGTTTATGGATGAAGAACTTTGGCCAGAGGAAGCATCGGTGTACTGGTGGAGAGAACGTAGGGCACAGGTACCGGTATCAACAAATGAGGACTCTATAACTACGGTAACCCACCCTCCCAACAACTCTTAATCATGGATATAAAGTCTACTTCATCTCCCAACAATTTGCGTATTGCTACTTATAACTGTAGGGGGCTCCCTAAAACCAACAGAGGGCTTCTCCTACGCCCTGATGTAGTAGACGTATTTAATACCAGTGATATTGTGTGCCTGCAAGAGACTTGGTATTTTAAACAGGATTTGGGTAACCTCAGTACTATCTGTGATAATTTTCATGGGTTTGGGGTCTCGACAACCGATGCTATGGATGGTCTAGTAGCAGGTCACCCACCGGGAGGAGTAGCTATTTTGTGGAGGGACTCTTTAGACAGCCGGGTTAAACCACTTGTAACAAATTTACCATGGTGTACAGGCATAGAAATAGAAGATATCCAACGGAAAGTAGTTATTCTTAGTGTGTACTTGCCCTACCAATGTAATGAAAATGAAGAACAATACCTGGAATGCCTTGGAGAGCTAAGTGCTCTTTTACAAGAACTAAATACCACCTGCTACTCTGTAATAGGGGACTGGAATGCTAATCTGAAGGACATGAGTAACTCTCTGTTTGCTAGTCATATGACTAACTTCTGTGGTGAGCATGATCTAATTATCTCTTCTCAGCTCATGCTCCCTCATAGTAGTTACACATGTGTCAGTGCAGCATGGGGCTCAACGTCTTGGCTAGATCATACCGTAGCTAGTGCTGATTTCCATGATATGATAACAAATATGGAAATTCAGTATACATATACAGATGAAGATCATATCCCATTGACCTTAACAGCTAGTTTGGAAAGAGCGCCAGAATTAACCCAGTCAAACAATAGTGTAAATCCAAAACTGCCATGGGGCGGGCTTGACGAGGAGGAGTGTGAGCAATTTTGCACTTTAACACACACTCTCCTTTCTGAGCTTGATCCTGGCAGTGAGGATGCCATTACCTGTGAAGACCCCAATTGTGTTAATGCTAGTCATCGAGAAGAAGTCAGCAAGCTGTACAATAATATTATATCTTGTCTTACTAAGGCTAGTGACATAGTATTTCACAAGCATAACAAAAATTACTCTTTTAACAAACCTGGGTGGAATGACCATGTTTCAGAACTATACCAGGCATACCGAGATGCTCGTAGTGTATGGCTGGATCATAACAAACCGAGACAGGGACCCATTTTTGACATGTTCACCAGACTAAAGGCTAGATGCAAGTATGCAATCAGATATATAAAAAACAATGAAAATGTATTAAGAAGAGAAGCATTGGCCAAAAACTTTGCTAGCAAAGACACATTGGCCTTCTGGAAGGATATTAAAAAAATGCATAATAGCTGCACACCTCTACCCGTTAGTGTAGATGGGATCTCTGGTACTAATAACATAGCCAATCTTTGGAAAACACATTACCAAACTTTGTTTAACTCTGTTGGGCACCAAGGAAATACCATTGCTGCTACAACAGAGTGTAACAAAGAAGAAAAATATGACACAATTAAAGTTACAAGTGAAAAAATCAAGGCTGCAATAAGTAGGCTAGATGCTAACAAATCCTGTGGTTTTGATGGTATATATGCTGAACATTTGAAGTACTCCTCCACTCTCCTCTTGGAGAAACTCAGCAGTTGCTTTACCAGCTTTCTAATCCATGGTTTCCTACCAGAATCTATGATGTCCGTTACCTTGATACCAGTAATTAAAGACAAGGCTGGCAAAATTACATCAAAAGACAACTATAGACCTATTGCCCTTGCCAGTATTGTAAGTAAGATACTAGAGTTAATCATTTTAGACAGAATCTCAGTGTATATCTCAACTAATAGTAATCAATTTGGTTTTAAAAAGAATCATGGTACGGACCAGTGCATCTACACTCTGAAGGAGCTAGTGGATGGGTACATCAAAATGAACAGCTCTATTTTTGCATGCTTTCTTGATGCTAGTAAGGCATTTGACAGAGTCTGCCACAATATCCTGTTTGATAAATTAGCAACAAGGGGAGTGCCATCCTATATACTGAGAATCTTGAAGTACTGGTACGCCAATCAAACATTTAATGTAAGATGGGGTAACATTATTTCGGATTCCTTTACAGTAACCAATGGAGTGAGACAGGGTAGTATTCTCTCACCTTACTTATTCAATGTATATATGGATGAATTAAGTGATAAATTGAATAAAGAGCAGATTGGATGTTATGGTGGGAATAAAATCATCAACCATCTCATGTATGCTGATGATCTGGTCATTATTGCACCGTCTTCTGCGGGTCTGAGCAAACTTCTTGATATATGTGAATCTTTTGGTAGTAAACATGGTGTTAAATTCAACCCACTGAAAAGTGCTGTTCTTATATTTAGATCAAAATTTCTGTATAAAAGTAAACTGCCAAATTTCTCACTCAATAATCAAATTATTCAAGAAGTAAACAAAATAAAATACCTGGGACACATTATCTCAAACGATTGCTCAGATGATGCAGATATCGGCCGTCAGCGCAGACAGCTATATTTACGTGGTAACACCATCTTGAGAAAATTCCACATGTGTAATTGGGAAACTAAAGTCACTTTGTTCCGGACATATTGTTCCTCTATGTACACGGCCCATTTGTGGTGGAAGTATAAGAGAGCCACCATAAATGGTCTGTGTACATCCTATCATAATATACTCAAGATGTTCATTGGTCTCTCTAAATATGAAAGCACTAGTATGGTGTGCACACTGTTGGATGTGCAGTGCTGTCGGGCTGTCATCAGGAGACTGGTGTACAGCTTTTCGCAGCGACTGCAATCCTCCAGTAACACGCTGATTGTAGCTCTTTGGTCTAGTGATCATATCTATGAATCCCGTATTATATCTCACTGGCAGAAGCTGCTGCACACATAGTATGTACTGTAATGTAATATATAGGTCTAATTGAACTATGAGCAATGATCTGTGCAATAGGTGTTAACCAACATTGAGCAATAGCCTTAGTTAGCCTATCTGTGTTATATTGTGACAAAATGTGATATGTGCTCTATTCTGTAAATAGGCCTACTGTATTTTTTATTTTATTGTGTCTTTATTAATATATCTTTGTGTATAATTATTATCTGTGCTCTGACGAGAAGTGTATGTGATATGGACCATTAGGTCGTACTGTATTTATACTGTATCTATCTTATGTGTCTGGAAAAAAGAATTATTATTATTATTATTATTATTATAATAAAGCATGACAAGAATGAATATAAAATACCTAAAATATATACGGTAATAAACCGAACGGTAGTTAGAGATTGCCCCAATAGAGGGCATGGATGAAATAAGTCTAGAAAATGAGATAAACTAAAAATATATGGAGTATAATATACAGTACAGTATATACTCCATCTACTGTACTTATATACTGTATATTATACAATATATGGAGTATAATATACAGTACAGTATATACTCCATCTACTGTACTTATATACTGTATATTATACAATATATGGAGTATAATATACAGTACAGTATATACTCCATCTACTGTACTTATATACTGTATATTATACAATATATGGAGTATAATATACAGTACAGTATATACTCCATCTACTTATATACTGTATATTATACAATGTATCAAAGTTTAGAGATTGTCAAGGTCTAAAAATGAACGACACCATCCTAGAAATTAAGAAATAATTAAGAATAATACTGTAGATTAAAAACTCAGAATTTAACAGAGAATGGTAGAAACATGACTAGAAGATACAATAAACCGAATGTATGTTGTCAGGGACTGACATTTCTTTCAATTACCCTGTAATTGGGAAAATTCCGCTAAGTAAATATGCATAAGATGTGAGGAGAGGAAATAGTACAGCCGAGATTTCTTCAACTAATTCCGGCATCTAGAAATCAAGAGGAACAACCAGTTAGGATTGCTAGCATAAGCACCTGCAATCCTACTCGGCCACAATTCAGCAAGGGAACCGATTCAAGGCAAAGCACCAAAGAAAATGCGCCTATGAGGGGGAACTATTTTAAACTCCCAGAGATCTTCCCCCACTCCACTTCATATAGATTTCCCACAACAACCAATAACGCCTGAACAACCAACTTATCACCACACAACCGCCTCCAACCAGTGCACCAGTAGCAACCATCCTGCATTAGATCTGCAACCTGCAACACGACCGAAAGTACGAAAAAGTAGCAAACACGTGGAGTTGCCCATTTCAAAGAGCCCCACACTTCGCAAGGAAAGTCAGCAGCAACCACAACACCCTGCATCACCAAACTTCAACACCAACAGTGATCCAAACCAGTGCACAATAGAAAATTACCTAAAACCAATTCCAACCACTCGTGTACCAAAACAGCCAAGTGAAATGAACAGGCCAAAAGTGGAGAAATTGTCCCTAAGTTCTATCCTTAACCCCTCTATTATGTCTTGAGGAATATAGAAAGGCGGGAGTCCTCCGTGGTGTCCGGTTTTATTAAAAAAGCCTCGTTCCTTATTATAAACGTCAGGACAAACAAAAGAGCATCATGTGATTACAACTGATACCAGTAGTACAGTATTGGAACCTATAACTGAAATTAACTTACACGGGTACCAGTACAGTATATCCTTTGATTAAACCAAATAAAGGTAATAGCTGAATGTTAATACATAACACCTCTTTCCCCTAATCATCTCACTACCACTTGGTACTGGTAGACATTAAACAGCACGAAAAACAAAAACAAAAATAAAATGATAAATACAAATATAAAATTCCTTATTCTGCAACCAGACTCTTTACAGATTAAGCCTATCTGGAGGTTTCCCCACTCTCTGGGAACGTTTCGGTGCAGGTGTCGAAGGAGGAGAGAATACATTTACTGGAGACCCCGGCGGAGGTGAAGACACACTCACCCTAGGCTGCATATGTCCCCCGCTCATGCTCTCAGACAAAATCACCTCCCAGTCCCCTTCTGGCCTATCCCCGGGTGGTCTCTCAACAAAACCGGTCTTTTCCCTTCCTCCTGGGACACTGCTACCTGCTCCAAGGCCCTGCCTACCATTTGCGTCCGGTGTAACCAAAAATCGGGGCATAATTTGATCAGCATGCCATTTCCAAATCCTGTTGCCATAATCTTGTATCTGGACTTTAGTTTCTTACCCCCAAAACCTCTACAATTTCTCCCTTTCCAAAGTTTCTGACAAACACTGTATGGCGGATTTAAGGAAGATAAGTTTACTCTAGGCTACCTAAGACTGAAAGGTCCGCTCATATAATGTAAATAAATAATAATACCGGGAGTGTAACTCACTTATTAAATCACCATAAAATACAGCTAGGCAAGGTGGAAATGCTGATGGAGGTGCTGATAGATGGTAGGCAAATGGCTGTTATTCAAACACCATTGGATGTTTACCTTAAGGTGACCACGAGGATGCACCTGAACAATATTGAATAAATGAGGTTAAAGAAAGTTAAATCATGATAAGGCTTAGCTGTCAGCCGGTCTGTCTGTAGGATGTAGTTGAGTTTAAGTTAATGATGAGAGCTAGATGAAACCGGAACCAGGATCGCGGCGAACTAAAGAGTGGAGTTGTTGCTTGGATGAAGTATAAAAGTGCTCTGATGCGGTGCGCCACAATCCAAGACGTCATCGTCTTACGCTACGAATCTAGCGGCTACTGCTAAGTTACTAGCGAATATCTAGCGGTAAATATCGCACCGCTTTCATAATATTACAGCATGGTTTAGAGTATATGATAAATCATATATGCATTCCTAAAGACACTTAAATACTATACTTTCGTATAATAGGCCTTATCTAACTTATTAAGCTTACATACTGTACAAACTGTATCTAGGGTATGATACATAGAAAATGTAGGTTATACCACTGACTATCGTGAATCCACGATACACTGCATCACCAATCTGGAAAAGCCCTTTTTCCCCACATAAGGCCGACCCACCCAGCTGATCTAATGCTAACTTTGTCAAAGGTTTTTGCTTGACTGAAGCAATTGGCACTTTAAAGCTGCGGTTAAACATTAATTCAGCTGGTGATCTGCCCGTTGTGGAGTGAACTGTCTTCCTCTGATTATACAAAAACCGACAGATTCTGGTGTTCAATGTACCCTCTTTAAATTCCTTCAATGTTCGCACCGCCCGTTCGGCCAGACCATTAGAGGAAGGATTATAGGGAGCAGGAGTCATATGTTGTATACCATTCTTCTTCAAGAATTGCTGCATTTCATGAGACACAAAATAAGGGGCATTATCCGAAACCACTACATCACATAACCCAAAAGTACAAAATTACTTCCTCAGTAATTCTATGTGTGACGCTCACTGCTTCCCCCAGAACCGCATGGCTTACTCACTAGGACTCGCCAGGGCAGAGGATGTAGCTACAGACTACCTATCATTGTGTACTTTCCTTCTCAAGAAAGCTTGTGTTGCAGACAGTTCAGAACTGTTCTTTGTTTTCGTCTGTCACAATCCTTTCTATTTTATTTAGTCAATTGAAAGTATTGTGTTAAATAGTTGAATGATGGGAAGGCGAGCGGGAGAGAGAGAGAGACCAGGTGGTGTGACTTGGTGGTGAGTGTGGCGCGTGGCTAGCCCCCTTACATAGGCCTCGCGGGATTCGTTGCCTCCTGCCTAACATGGCCTACTAGGCGGCTGCTTACTGGGCGACTGTCGCGCGCCCTCGTGCCATTCCTGCAAACTGGGACTCCACCCATGCGGTCCCTGGAAATATCCTGGTCAGATCCGTCCCAGATAGCATACACTAAGCATCTCCCTTGAACTGTTCCACACTCTTGTCTTAGAATCTTTCTCTTCTACCGCCTCTATCATTTCCACTACTTCCTCACCTTTTATTAATATCAATCCCTCTCTGGTTCCCTGCATCCACACCTTGAATTGGTGGCCAGACTGTATTATATGCTGGATCTCACATTTCTTATGTACTAGGCTAAGGTTGAAGATAGTCATTGTCTTTTTGGGAGATTGTATTGCTCGGACTGTCTCCATCAATCACTAATGTTTCTACAGGGTTAAATAATGCTAGACTAGGGATCAGGTACCTTGCTGTTGGTGTTTTCACTGTGTGTAGGCTACTTTTGAGCTGCACGACACTACGGATTCTGTGGGTTACCTGGGTGGATCTTTTGTCTGTGTAAATTAGAGTTTAGACTGTGTAGTGCGTGAGGGCTGCTTGCCTAATCCACCCAACACTGTTCTAACTCTAATTGCTTTTACTTTTGAGGGTCGCCAGGAGGATACTCGATACTTGTGATCGAGAATCCTCAAGAGAGCACCCCTTCATATTAACATAATCAGGCCGCACAGACCCAAGGTCCACACTAGGCTAGGAGCTGCCTTGCTCCACCAGAATTCTGTACCTTTGCACATCCCAGCTAGACTTTATTAACCCGGGTAGACATTAGCTGGATTAGATCATATACTCTTTTATGCATACCCATTATTTCTACACAAGTATTTTGAGGTCTAGGTTGCTGTAGAGAGACACAACCAGCATAGACCGGTTTTGTTAATAGGAGTACTACTTTTTCGTGGCGAACATTATTACTGTTGCCCCGCTTATAATATTCTTGTGTCCAATAACATTATAGGTCCAACCTTTTTGTGTATTTAGCCTACACGTGCATTGTCCTGCCTCCTGCTATTTTGTGGTTCCATTTCCGATACGTTCTTCTTAGTAGCATCCGACATTATTCAGAAGATTCCTTGTTCGGTGCTGGAGGACTTTACAACACTTTCTTTCATAAAGGAGTGACCGATATTATTGATTAACGTAACGTTAAGTAAACCTTCTTCTTGTTTGCATTAGATCACTCTTGTGATTTAATTAAGTTAACTATCTTTTCCTTGTGTACCATAACTAAGCAACCATATGTTATAGGTAATAGGCTGTTTCAGAGAACATCAGCCTATAGTAGAAGCACATAGATACTGAGAGTTAAGATACCCCGCTATCGCAGATATAACTCTGGAGGGTATATGTGTTCTTTGTTCGACGGGATTATATATCAGGGGTTGGATCTAGCGTTTCCGTTGTTGCATTTATGCCAGTCTAGTCCAATGTATAAGAGTCACTGATTTATACGAGACCCGATCGTAACAAATGGCGACCTAGCTCAGGATTTGGTGAACTGACATATAATTGCAGGTTATTGTGCAGATTTTTCTCACAGTTTAGGCAGTGAACATTTGTTGATTTTGTGGAATATTTTTTTGAGGACATGCAAGAATTTTTTTTTTTAGCAAAGTAATATAGCACTTAAGCTGTCTCCGAGAATTTTTTATTGTGAATATTGTGGTATAAGAGTTTGGGGTACTTCTTTTTTGTGTATCAAAGTGAAAAATCTTCAGTGACCATCATGTCTTATAGCGGATCAGTGCAGGATGAAGACACAGTACGTGATGTAGAAGCTGAAGAGCAGCAGCATGGGCAGGTTGTTAACTTGGTGAACAGTGAGGAGGATGCAAGGATTTTTTTACAATGGCCTGTTACTTCCGACCGGTTGGTGGGTATGAATCGGTACGGTCTCCAGTGCTTAGCCGCAGCTATCGGTCATGTATGTACTAGTGGCATGACCAAGGATGACCTGATCACGTGTGTGCTGGGTGGGGTGACTGGCGTACGAGGTAGGGGGAGTGCTCAGAGCCCTTTGGCCGAGCCTCCCCTTCACTCGACTCCCAGTCCTCCTATTGGAGTACCGACCCTGAGCACGCTTCCGCAGGTGGGTAGTGACTGGCAGGGTGGTTTGCCCCTGGGGGGATCACCGGGTATTTCTAACATCATTGCATCCCCTCCTCCTCCTCAAGGTTTGACCCCAGAGATGCTCTTTCAGCTCGAGATAGCTAAGATGGTATTGTTGAGAAAAGAGCTAGCTAAGATAGAAGAGAGAAAAGAGCTAGCTAAGATAGAAGAGAGAAATGAGCTAGCTAAGATAGAAGAGAGAAAAGAGCTGGCTAGGATGCAGCAACAGACGAGGGAAGCTGAGCTTAGGACTGAACTAGAATCTACAAGATACTGTGCCGACATGGATTTAGAGAAGTCTCGTGTTGAGACGACGGGACAGCGACTCGGTACTGGAAACCGTGCACATGATCAGTCTCTGTTGCACCTTCTCAAACTGGTCCCTGTATTTGACGAGTCTGGTGTCGGAGTTTTTCAATAGATTTGAGGAGAAGTGCCGGGAGCATCAGTGGCTTGAAGTTAAGTGGGCGGCCCTTGTGTCCTCTAGACTCGTAGGTAAGGGGCTCAAAGCTTACGATGCACTGCCTTTGGAATCCTGCGTTGTTTATGAGGAGCTCAAGGAGGCTGTCCTGCAGGCATATGAGCTACAACCCGAGACATATAGGTTAAAGTTCCGGGGTGTGACTAAGGGGCGAGACAGTACCTTCTTGGAGCACGCCCGGGACCTGTCCGACACTATGGGAAACTGGCTCAGATCAGAGAAGACAAGAGCCTCTCATGGAAATGGTCCCGGCGACCTCGCTTATGTATCCTCAAAGAATTAACTCGTGTTTCTTTAGAGGTGGGATCAGTCATCCAGGAGTTGGCAATAAAGCAGATCATTGTCCCAGTATCATCCAATCAGCCCATGTTCACTTCCCGAATATTCTTGGTGCCAAAAAGAGACAGCGATCAGATGAGGCCGGTCATAGACCTGTCTGCTCTGAATTGCTATATTCACAATCAGTCATTCAGGATGCTGACGGTGAATCAGATCAGGCCGACACTGCCGCCGCAATGTTGGATGTGTTCCATAGATCTGACAGATGCCTGCTGGCATGTCCCTATAAACAAACTATTTCAAAAGTACCTGGCTTTGCGCCATGGGAATCAGAAGTTTGTTCTTCAAAGGATGCCCTTTGGTCTAAATTTTGCATCTTGTATTTTCACAAAGATAGTCCGACGGGCTCTGCTACCATTGCTACAACAGGGAATCATGGTGTTATGGTATCTGGACGATTGGCTAATAGTAGCAGATTCTAAAATTGCATGCCTTCACAATGTACAACAGGTAAATGTCTCCTATCACCACCCTGGGGTTCAAGGTGAACTTGCCAAAGTCCCACTTGACTCCGACGAGGGCCATCCAATGAGTGGGCCTGCTTTGGGACACCGAACTTCTTACTCCGAGTCATAGTGCAGCCAACCGTCAGCGCTTCCGCAAGAAACTCTTTCGGTTTCTGCATTCTCTGACCACCACGAGGAGGATTTTGGTTGTCTCTGGTAGGTTCACTCAACTGGATCAGGTTGACGGTTACGTTAGGTCATCTACGGGTGAAAAAGGCTAATTTTGGAGGGAAAAAGAGTGCTTTCCGTTGTTGCCGCCGGAAACACTATGGCGAATCCCGAAATTACTCCACAACCTGCTGGGGGCTTGGTCGAAGCCAGAAGTGTTACATTCCTCTTTGACATGGACAACTCCTCCACTGACGGTCTGGATCGACACAGACGCATCAGGTACCCTGGGATGGGGTATGAGTCGAACCTGGGCCATCAAGATCAGGGTCTATGGTCCAGGTACAACCACCTTCACATAAATGCCAAAGAGTTGTTAGTCCCCCTGTTTTTCTTAAAGGAGCACGGCTCAGCTTTGGCGGGAAAGTCCTTAGCCTTCAGGATGGACAATCTGACTGCAGTAACATGCATTCAGAAGCAAGGGTCAGTGAGATCTCGAGTGTTACAAGGGTTGTTGGATTTTTTTTTTTAGTTAGCTGCAAGGCTAGAGATTTATCTTCATGCAACATATCTTCCCGGCATAGCAAATGTCTGGGCAGACGCTGTCTCGGCAACAGAGCACACTAGTAGAGTGGTCTCCCAAGCAAACCGTCTTTCAAAAGATGATTGCCGAGCCATACCTACCACAAGTGGACTTGTTCGTGTCAGAGGCAACCCACAAGTTGCCTCAGTTCCTCACACGCCGGAGTCAAACTCCGGCGGGAGGACCGGATGCATTTCTGGTGGACTGGAACAAATGAAGCTCCATTTATCTGTTTCCGCCTCCAGACGCATCCTTAATGTGCAGAGTAGTTAACAAACTACGCGATTATCGGGGCATGGTTTCGATGATTGCGCCGCTATGACCGGCCCAAGTGTGGCACAACCAATTGAAGACGTGGTGCGAGAACCCGGGTCACTCCCGATCTCTTACTTCCATTTAGACACAATTGGAAACCTCAAAACCTCGCTGACTTTTGCCTTGTGGACATTCAGAAGACCAAGTAGTTAACGACATTTGGGGAGAGCGTGACTCACAAGTTGATTTATCAGTATACTAAATCAACCCAAAGACAGTACCAATCCCACTGGAAGGCATTTACTACCTGGATCACAGAAACTGACCAACAACAGTCCTCAGTGGCTTTTGTTTTTAATTATTTGAACTATCTTTTCGAAAGATCATTGTCAGTTATTACATTAGGGAATCACCTCACGGCTATTAGGAAGCCATTATTTTTATTTAACTGGCCTTTCCATACCTGAGGCGGAGGAGAAGGGTTTCATGCGTGCATGCTTCCAGCTTCGTCCCCCACCGCGACAACTCATGCCCACCTGGTCACTTGATTTAGCCCTCACTCTACTTCACTCTCCAAGGGTATTGTCACAATCCTCCGTTCGAGTTAAAGTTAAAGAATGCTGTTTTTCTTATGGCCCTGGTCACGGGTAACGGTATCTGAGTTGGTTGGGAGGCGTTCTGAACCGTCTTGCCTTAGGTTCTCCAGGCATGATACGAGTGTCCATATAGCTCCTACACCTAATTTTGTGGCGAAAAACGACCATGCTGACCATGTTTTTACAGAATTTGAGGTGCCAGCCCTCAAACACGGTGATAGGCACCACCATTTAGGTCCGGTGAAATCACTGATCATATATATGCAGGAATTTCGACCAATTCAGGCCGGGTCCCTCTGGGTCTCTCGGACAGGTACACGCCTTCAAAAGCGGCAGTGGGCAGCTTTATTGGTGGAAGTCATAAGAGAAAGTAATCCGGGTACTCTTGGGCGGGCACACGATATTCGAAAGTGGGCAGCTTCACTCCGATTTTTAAAGAACTACCGTAAAACCGAGTCGCATTGGAAATTTTTCGAGTTTTTTTAACAATTTATCCTGACTGTAAACACATTATAGAGATTTAACTAGGTCAAGTGATGTGTGGTGATAGTGCGCCGTAATCCAGGAAGCCTCCTAGAATTATCCCCCATAATAAGCGAGCTATCCTTATCCTAAATGATGTTCGAAGTCATCTTGAAAAGTGGATAACTTCGGATATGTATGGATAACTTCGGACATACAGTGATTTCGTATGGGAAAATGATCGCCAAGAAAGCTAGGATAAGTTCCGACAAACGGAGAAGAACTTCGGACGTACGTTCGTGGCTTTATTGCATTCATTTTTCGGCTCCTACTATTTTATATGAATATTTTATTATTGCTGCTTATTCCTGTCCGATGTTTTAGTGGAAAATGCACAGTCAATATTTTAGGCCTGTATAATTAGTATAGGAGGGGGTTATACAAGATGTTTAACGATATTCTTTTTGGATCTGTTCTCGTTAGGCATTGAACTCACTCTTAGAAAATATTTAGCAGGAAAAATAACCAATGCTGTCAAATCAATAACTCGAAAATTAACTAGGCCTAGTGAAAATATATAGGTATGTATAGTTGTATACTCTATCACTGCATATACATTGAATTTGAGCATTTTTATAGGTATAACGTATATGTTGGAGTTTCTTTCGGCAGATAAAAAATAATAATTGGACAAGATATATGCCTCTCCTAATTTATATATATTATATATCCAGAATTATCCTAAATACATAAATCGGTTAGCATATCATAATATTATTTGTATGGGTTTTTGGACTCCGAGAATTATTATTTGATCTTTAACCACCATTTTAATGATGGACAAGTATTATGAATTATTTTCATAGGGCAAATAATAAAACACGACTGTTTTGTTCCATGTCCGAAATTAAAAACAATTTCTTTGGAAAACACAATTTGTTAAATTATAGCCTAGTGTTCTAGATAGAGCGTTATACAAGTGTAACCAATTTCCTTTGGTGGATGTTGTCTCTGGTAATTTTAATACAAAATTATATCAGTCACAACATCATTCATACAAACAAATTTCTTCAGGGTGATAAAGGGTTGGCAGGGTAGCGAAAAATTTAAATATTTTCGTCATATATATAATATTTTTTTTTTGTGTAGCCTACATATATTCATGTCAGTTCCATAGAGCTTTTACATGCCATTTCTCTAAATGGACCCAACAAAAAAAATACAAAAATACAAAGCGTTTCCATTATATAATGACAATGGCTATTTACTTATTATCGCCGGTGTCCGAAGTTATGACCGCAGTCCGATGTGACCCGGATTTACGGTACTCTCTTGATTACATGCAATGGACAAACATTTATTAGTGGCCCCTCCATCATTCACGATATGCCTATTAGTATAATAGCCCACTTTCAAGCGCCCGCAGTTCGCCAGTTTGAAACTACCGCGCGGGGAGAAAGAGTTCTAACATCATAAGTGCAATGCTAATTCTCTTATGGAATGTCTTATGATTGGGTACTCACTACGAAAACACTTTATAAAAAATAAAAGAGAAAATTAACTTAATACTTGTTATATAAATGCTTTCCATTGCGGTGGATTTCTTGCGTGGATTCTATCCCTGACGTTGCTCATAGAGACGCCATTCTCCCTTCCTCTCCCCGCGTCCATCAAGTCTGGGTGTGCGCGGCCTGTGCTTCGGCTTCATTCTGCGTTCGCTCTCTTCTAGTGAGTACCTGCTCATTTGTATATATCGGAGTTGTATTGAACAGGTTTTAGATTAGCTAGACCAGGCTGCCCCATTGGTATGCCCGCAGGAAGTGTTAAATTAGGGTACTATTGTACAGGCGCCTTTGTGTCCCCCAGGATCAGCGCCTCATTGTTTACTTTTGTTTTTCTGCGCTTTTTTTTTTTTTTTGTCTATGTGATTGAGGGAGGCAAAAGGCAGAAATGCCTAAAGCGAGTGCCTCCCCCATAGTTGAAAGAGTGACAGGGCCAAAATCAAGGGACGATCGAGCCAAAATGCCTGGACACACAGAGTTTGAAGCAATTTAAGTCATAGGAAGAGGGAAAGACTGATTCTGGGAGAGAGTTCCAGAGCTCAGTTGTTGAGTAGATGAAAGTTTGAGAGTAATGTTTCACTCTTGGGTTAGAGAGTTGCACAGAGTAGGGGTGGGATTGAGTTGCAAGACGGGTACCACGTGCCCTACGTAAAGGAGGTGGTATGCACTGGGAAAGCTCTGAGGAACACTGATTATTATAGTAGTGATAGAATAGCGAGAGAGATGCAACATTGCGGCGGAGAGAGAGAGAGATTGCAGAGAGTTGGTGAGTGGACGGGAGTTAATGATACGAAAGGACTTCCTTTCAACTTTGTCAAAGAGAGCGGTGTGAGAGGAACCTCCCCACACATGTGAACAATACTCAATACAAGGACGCACTATGCCCCTGTACAGAGCAAGAAGCTGTGTTGGGAAAAGAACCCCCTAAGGCGGTTGAGCACACCCAGTTTCTGGGAGGCTGCCTTAGCAAGACTGGTAATATGGTCCTTCCAAATGAGAGCAGAAGAAAAAGAGACACCAAGAATATTGAGAGAAGATGAAGGGTTGATTTTTGTATTGTTGAAGAATAAGGGATAGTCCGCTGGGAGATCCTGACGGGTAGATAGATGGAGAAATTGGGTTTTGGAAGCATTAAAGGTAACAAAGTTTTCTCTGCCCCAATTGGGGATAGTATTTAGATCAGAATTTAAGAGTTCTATGGCTTCATTACGTTTGTCGTTAAGGGATTGCTGACTGGGGCGTTCTGAAAAACTGATGGAGTAGTGTAAGGTTGAGTCGTCTGCGTATGAATGGATGGGAATTAAGGTACAGTTAAGGAGATCATTTATAAAAATTAGAAAGAGAATAGGAGATAGGACAGAGCCCTGAGGAACACCAGAGTTTATAGGGTGAGGAAGTGAACAATGGCCATCCACAACCGCGGCTATGGAACGGCCGGAAAGGAAATTAGAGACAAAGGCACAGATGGAGGGATAGAAACCGAAGGAGGGTAGTTTTGAAATTAAAGATTTGTGCCAGACTCTATCGAAAGCTTTCGATATGTCTAGTGCAATAGACAAGAGCCTTGGCTCTTGTCTTACTTATTAATTAGGAGACTACTATACCCGCAGGAATATGCTTCAGGCCGTCTCTATGAGGTAGTTGCATTATCTTTGCTTAGCAGACGCTCTAGTTCAAGGGTTGCCACACGTGGTGCGGAACCTTCTAGGGTCCGAGCCTGCTCCTGCCCTCTCTCGTGGGCCCCCCTTCACCGGATGCTAGGGCTGTGTCTTCAGGAGGTAGGTTACCAGCCAAGATGATGATTCTACGAGCCTCGTGGCCAGCCTCAGTAGGGGTCTCCTTAGTGGTCTAGGGGTATTATTATTGATTAATAAAATTATATACTTTTATAGCCCTAAGTTATCCCTCTTTTTATGCATGTAGTGTTTTTTACATGTATAACAGGTAGTCAGGAGACGTCCTGTTGGTGTTGTGGGTTTTTAGGGTGTCTGACTTTCCCATATAAGTCAACTCCTCTGAAAATTTTGGTTTGTTTTTCCGGCGGACTTTCGGTGTATTGCCGCCACCTTCTCATCTCGCAGACGAGTAAGGAATAAACCAAATGTCCCGGCGTGGTGTGCTATACCACGAACCTCCCGGCAGAAATGCTAATTCCTAAGGGAGTTATCTCGGCCTGCCGAGTGAACTCGCCCAGGCTGATAGCCTCACGCGGCATGACTTTAGAACGCACAGCGCAACAGTCTAAGTGTGAAATACTATCTATCTAGTCCAAATAGTCAATGATAGTAAAGACTTAGTCTTAGTGGGCCAGCGACACGGTCACAGGTAAGCAGTTCTGGAGTTGAAAAACCTAAAGTTTTTCACATTCGAGTCCAGCGGAAGGTTAGAGTAGCAGTGGCTATAGCTAATTTTCCGGCGGACTTGAGGTAGGATGTGTAAAACCTCTCGGATTATCCTTATAAGCATTGATTCCTGGAAATTTTCTATTTCCAGATCACAACACATCGGTAGCAACACAGGCAGCAGGTGAGGAGCCGATCATGGCGGGGGGGGTCTTATTAATCTCCATCATGATGCTGTTCACTCTTTGCCCTACCCCTACCTGCTCTCTTTTACCAGTATTAGCACAAAAACTATGCGTAAGGTGTGTAAAGTGTGACAAAAGAGACCAATCATGCCTCATGGCACTGACAGAGATTAAGAACTTATATAATGTTTACGCCAAAGACGTTGCCCATAAGGCTTTGCACTGTGATGACGAAGCCCTTTGGGATTATCTTGTTATTAAATCTCCATCTGTAAAACTATTGCCGTCCAAGTCAACTCCTAAAACGAAAGCGAAGTCTAAAGTATTATCCAAAGAGCTAGTAAGTAGTGTTTGCTTTTCAAGGTTATTAAGAGCCAGTGACACTTTGTCACAGGTAAGCAGTTCAAAAGACGACGAGACTTTAGCGTTTTATTCGCAGACAAGTACAGCGGAAGGTTAGAGTAGCAGTTGGTCTACAGCTAATTTTCCGGCGTATTTATGAGAGTAAAGGGTTAGTCTTTTAGACGAATGGTTAGTTTGCTTTTCAAGGTTATTACGGGCCAATGACACTTTGTCACAGGTAAGCAGTTCAAAAGACGACGAGACCTTTAGCATTTTTTTCGCAGACAAGTACAGCGGAAGGTTAGAGTAGCAGTTGGTCTACAGCTAATTTTCTGGCGTATTTGTGAGAGTAATGGTGTGTGTACCTCTCGGTTTATCCTTACGAGCATTGATTCCTGGAAATGTTATAGTTCCAGATCGCAGCACATCTGTAGCGGCACAGGGTCGGCAGGGGGAAGGGGCCAATCCCGGCGGGGGGGGGGGGGGGTTAGCTCCATCATGCCTCTAGTTGTTCTGTGCTACGCCTACTTGCTCTCTTATACCCGTTTTTGCACAAAAACTTTGTATCAAATGTGTAAAGTGCCTCGATAGATCACGAGGCATTGAGGTATCCAAGAAGTGCGCCATTTGTTCCGAACTCGTTCAAATTTATTTGGTAAAAAAGATTATTCATGTCTTTTAGCACTCAAGGAAATAAAAAACTTTTAATGCCTACACGTAAGACATTGCCCATAAGGCCCTGCACGGTGACGATGAGGCGCTTTGGGAGCACTTAGTTATCAAGTCGCCTGTGCTTAAATTAACGCCGGCTAAGTCCACTAAATCTATACCCAAAATTAAGAGTCTATGAAAAGAGCAAGTGAGTAGTGATGAGAACAGTGATTCTTGCAAGGCCAAACCCCCCCCCCCCCCCCCCCCCCCGGTCAAGGACCCCCCTCAGGCAGTCTAGATAGTCATCGGTAGAGTCTTCAAGGTCTCACTAGAAGCGCAAAGATGACGAGGTGACATCCAGCCACAGAAAATCAGAAAAGTGACAAAAATTCCCGCAAGGAGGAGACGCAGTCGCGGCACCGGCTAACGCCGGAGTTGCGGCCATTTCCCTCCACCCCAACCTCCACCGTGCCTAATGTTCAATCTGGCAGCTCAGAGGTGGGGACGGAGGGGACTGATTCAACTCCCAGGGAGGAATCTAGGGAATCCTTAAGTGTTAATCAGGACGTACATTTTGCTATACCAAAATTGAACCTAAACTTACCTGTCAGTAGGCACCCTATAGTGTCACAAAGAGGGTTTGCTGATCAGGCAGACATCAGGACCTTGACAGTTCACAGGTTAGTCAAGTGATACCTGATTCTCAACCTCCTAATCAGGGTGGAAGTGTATGGAGACAATCTGAACCCTCAATACTGGAGAACAATGTGCATTTTCAAGACCGTGTCAGGGAGAGTAATGATATTAACCCGGGAACTGCAGGGAGACTCTTAAGAGTTCCCCCGGCGGACTGCGGGAAGACTCTTAAGAGTAAGGCTTTTAAAAAATCCATTTAAAACACCCCCAATTTTTTTTTTTTTTTTTTTTTGCCCCTGGGCCATGCCAAATATCACTCCTCCACCTCCCCTCCTTCCCCACTTTCCTCACCTCCTTCAGTTATCACCTATTTTCCCTGTTATTCCCTTATTCTGTGGTCTATTTTCGTGCTAACATTAGCGAGTTGCAAGCAGGGCATTGTCATCACTGTTACCAAGCGAGTGGAAGAGAGAGAGAGAGTATCGATCGACAATCTCTCTCCAGACTTGGGAAAGAGTGGTGGGGTGGGAGGTTGCCTCAGCCATACATTATGTAACTCCCGGCCTGTATCGCCGATTTTGACCATCCAAACGCTGTTTCCACTTGTTTTATTGTTGTAACAGGTTAATACCTTTATAATCAACCTATAATAGGCGCATATGGATAAGTATTAATGCTATTTATGGTAAAATAACGATGTTAGTGATGGGAACAGCTCAAATACGTCAAGACAGGAGTGTGGGGTCTCATACCCCCCATGCGCACTTCTTAGGTTAAGAGTATCCCTTCCTTAGTGCCGGACTTAACTTGGCCGGCTTTTACCCCACGGTCAGAACAGTGGCAACAACCGCCGGAACCGTTAGAGGTACAGGAAGAGCCGGAAGTCATAGAACTGTCTTCGGCACAGCCAACACATACAGAGGAAGGTTCGGAAGTGGGGTCAGAGTCTTGCAAGGAGTCACATAGTAAATATTTACCTACTGATGATTTAGATTATATTTGACATAAAGTTATGCGCCAATACAATGTACCTAAAGCTCAGGATACCCCCATAGCTCCGCCGGGTGCTCCCCCGATAGGGTCGGCTGTGCGGCCCCCAGAACCTTCCAGGCTTGTTCCTAATAGATCACTCCTCCAAGGTAACGTATTCCCGGTGAACACTACGGCAAGTGGCACTATAGCGCCCGCCTCCGTGACCACTACCAATGTTCGCATTATCACGGACGTTACCCCTCCCCCTCTAGACAAAACCCCCCATAGAAAAGGCCCTATGCCTCTTTTATATGGTCCCGACTGCTCGTGGATTCCAGCAATTGCTAAGAACCCGGGCTTAGCACAGACAACCGTATCGGGGGAGATCCCAGTGCCCAGTGAGTGGGTGATAGAAGTTAGTAAGAGTAAGAAACTAAGGGCCAAAGATTCACAAGGGCAAGTATTAGATGTCACTATCAAAGCTATTCCAAATGTGTATTCTCCTGAATTTTTTGTATACTCTTCTACTCCGGCATTATCTCCCGCCTCATCTGCTCGACTTTTTGCGGATTGGACAAAGTCTGACAGCGTGAACGATATTAAATCGCTCAATTTGCTAACGCCGGAGTTGGATAAAACTCCAGCCCTAGATCAGTCTCACAACCCAGTTCTGCAGGTGGGGCAGGTAGGTGTTGGCCCGTGGGTGGACTGGGAGGCAGAAGCTCAACAGTTTGCAGCCACTATCACTTCAAAATTCTCCCACCAAATTCCCCAAGATAACTATCTAGGGTTTTCCATGCCCATCAATAAAGCCGGAAGTGTGTCCCCAGCTCTTTTTTATTTCTTGTCGGCTCCTAAATTGTCTCTCTATGACTTACAGGAACACTTCTCAACGCCCCCTCCTGCACACTTAGACAGAGATTTTAAATTAAGAAATAAAGCTTTTAGACTATTGTCCCAATTTCTGTTGAGCCGCCAAATAGCCCAGTCCCTCATGAGGACCATAGCCGCTATTTCTGACCAAAATGTACGGAAGGCCACTGAACTATCTAGAAGGGTTCTGTTACAGAATTCCATCCAATCTGTGGGTGACATCCGGATAGCCTTGTTGGAGGCTGTCAAAACACGCCAAGACTTAAGAGTGTACATGGTTAAGAAGTCACCGGACGACATTGGTCGCCAGGTAACCCTTTTCCCAGTTTTAACTTCTTCTTTGCTCAATCTTGAAACGTGGAGGGCAGTTTATAATATGGTTGACAACTTGCAGCAGAGTACCTCCCAAGCTAGAAAGGAGAACTTCAAGAAACCGTACTCCAAACCTAAAGGTGGAGGTAAGTCACATCCTTCTGGGGCTAAGCAGCCCTTTCAGGGCCCCATGTCTCCCCCAGCACAAGGAGGTACTCAGCACAAGCCTAAACAGGGTAAGCACTCAGGTAAGTGGCATCACAAGAATAAACCACAATATAAGTCAGGACAGGGAACGACACCAGCTAAAACCAGCCAACCGTCCACTCTTACCCCACCACCAGCAAAACACTAGTCAGTCAAGCTCTCGCTCTCCCAGGGCCTATCGAGGGCGAGTTGGATCCGAGGGTAGTGCCGCCGGACAGACCCACTCAAGTAACTGGGTCTTTTCGGGCGTGTCACCGGGCCTGGCCCCGGCTAACTTGGGCAAGGACAGTGGTACGCAAAGGGATTACCTGGCGGTGGCTCCGGCGACCTCGTTTACGTCAGACTCAAGAAGTCAATCAGGTTTCTTTAGAGGTGGAGTTGCTAGTCCAGGAAATGATCACCAAGCATGTCATTGTCCCGGTTGATCCAACTTGCCCTGTATTCACGTCCAGACTTTTTCTAGTGCCAAAGAGAGACAGTGTTCAAATGCGACCAGTAGTAGATCTCTCGCGTTTGAACGCCTATATTCACAATGTACCCTTCAGGATGCTCACTGTGAATCACATCAGGCTAACCCTTCCACCACTAGGGTGGATGTGCTCATTAGACCTGACAGACGCCTACTGACATGTCCCTATCAACAAACGGTTCCAAAAACTCCTCGCCTTGAGGATCAGGCAAGAGACTTATGTCTTTCAAAGAATGCCATTCGGGTTGAACCTGGCATCGAGAATATTCACAAAATTAGTCCGGCAGGCCCTCATGCCAACGATAAATCAGGGGATCAAGGTGTTGTGGTACCTGGACGATTGGCTGGTAGTGGCGGAGTCAGAGTTTATGCAAAACCCATGTCAATCTCGTTATCAATCATGTACAATCCCTAGGGTTCAAGGTCAACTTGGCAAAGTTGCATCTTGTTCGCACAAGAGCGATTCAGTGGATAGGGCTGGTCTGGGACACGGCCAATCTTACTCTCAGTCAGAGTGTGGACAACCGCAATAGATTTCGAAAGAAATTATTTGTGTTTCTCCACACTCTGAACACGACGAGGAGGATCTGGGAGTCTCTGGTCGCGGTCGGTTCTCTCAACTAGATCCAACTAACTGTAAAGTTGGGCCGGTTGAAAGTAAAGAGATTAATCTTGGAAGGCAACAAATATTTCCCGCTATTGCCGGCGGGAAAATTGTGGAAAATTCCTCCCTTAATTCACAACTTACTGTCGGTCTGGGTGAAGAGAGATATTGCACTCAACAATGATGTGGGTTTCTCCCCCACCTACAATATGGGTAGACACAGATGCTTCGGGAACAATAGGCTGGAGTTATCAGTCAAGACTAGGCCACCAAGGGCAGGGGCACTGGTACCAAACCAAGAATAATCATATCAACGCGCAGGAACGGTTAGTCCCTTTGTTTTTCCTTCAAACTCACGGCTCCTCATTGCGGGGGAAATCAGCAGCGTTTTGAATGGACAATTTGAATGCGGTGCACTGCACTCAAAAGTAGGGGTCAACGAGGTCTCGGAAATTGCTAGAGTTGTCAGAGAAGATTTTTTTTCTGGCCGAAAAGCTGAGCATTCATCTCCACGCTTCTTATCTCCCAGGCGTTGCGAACGTCTGGGCAGACGCACTGTCCCGGCGACAGAGCAACACAGTAGAATGGGCTATCAAGCAGAGCGTCTTCAACAAGATGATTGCAGAGCCTTACCGTCCACAAGTGTATCTATTAGAGTCCAAAGGGAACCACAGACTCCCTCTCTACCTAACCCACCGGGTAACAACTTCGGCGGGGGGTCCAGACGCATTGACTGAGGACTGGAGCAAGTTGAGTTCCATCTATCTTTTTCCACCTCTCGACGCTTCACTCGTGTCAAGTAGTTCACAAACTACGGGGTTACCGAGGCCTAGTCTTTATGATCGCGCCTCTTTGGCCGGCTCAGACGTGGTACCACCAGTTGAAAACATGGTGCGAGAACGCCTTCGGGGATCACGGCGTCAGGCAATAGATAGATAGATAGATGTATACTAGAAGAAACTGTTTAACTCTCCGATTTATGCTGTGACGCCTACCAGCGTTGGCAGAATCGCCTCTCGGTAGCCACTAGCGCTCGCCAGGGACATTGAAGTGGGCTACAGTTATCAGAGAATGTTGTTCTTTCTTTCCTAGCAATCGTATTGTCACAGACAGTCCAGTGGTGGTCTTTATTTTCATCTGTGACAACGGGAAGTGCTTTATATCATTAATAGAATATAACATGCATTACATATTGTTAAGGAGAGAGAGCGGTGTAGGCAGTGTGGTGGTAATGTGTGCGTATGCATGTGTTGTCTCCCTTGCTCGGAGGCTCGCGCGCGGGCTTTCTCACGCCCCTTGATTGGCTGGCGTGTCTGGCTGTGTCACGTGACACCTGCTGCCTTGTGACGTCTCGGCCTGTGATTGGCCGACCACCGCATCTTTGTGGGCTCCTGTGTTCGTGGGTGTCCCCAGGAGCTGCCGTCCTCAGAGCAGGCTAACATCCTTTTTACAACTGTCCCCCATATCTCCACCATTCTGATACGGTCTCTCTCACGCAACTTCCTTTCTTTCATTCCTCTAATCTTTTAACGTCACAGCACTCCCTTTGGGTTCTGTACACGATTTCATATCGGCCCATCGTATTGTGTGCGTCGATCTCATATATATTTACATGTATTAGAATAGGCTATAAGGGTTCTTAGTCTATGGAGTTTTGAGGACTCTGTGTGTGTCTCCCTCAGTGTCCTTAGTCTATGAAGGTTTGATGACTCTTTGTGCGTGTCTCCCTCATTATCAGTAGTGCTCTGCTCCGTTATTTAATGCTAGACTGGGATGAGGTTTCTGTTGTCGTTGTCACCGATGTGGGTACGGTTTGCTTATACCTACACGACTTAGACGGTTTCTGTGGTAGCCTAGGTCGTCCTTTTGGTTGTGTCTTTTGCGAGTGCAGCATCGTGTTGTAAGAGGGCATTAGCCTACTACCTTATAACACAATGCTGCCTCTTTGCTTGACTTTAGAGGGATTGCCAGGGTAGAGCCAGATACTCTCGATCTGGATCCACCAAGAGAGCATCCCCGTCATTAACGTAACTTTAATCATACCGCCTTAAGGACAACGCTAGGCTATGAGCCTGTCTTGCTCAGCCACAGTTTCCTAACCTTGATATCCCAGCTAGACTTTATTTGCCTAGCAGACACTAGTTAGGACATAAGCTCTTTTGATATGTATGCATTATTATTCACAGTATTTATTAGTCTAGGTTGTTGCTGAGTTGCACATCCATAGTAGACTGTTTCGTTGATAGGAAGTACTTCTTTTAGTGTCGAGCATTACTACCGTTCCGCATTTATAGTATTCTCGTGTCAGTTAACATTATATGTCCTATCTTTTTGTGTATTCGCTTTACACGTGTGGTGTCCTGCCTCCTGCATTTATATAGTTTAACTCTCTCCGACATATGACGCGATTTTGAGCCTATCGGGGATACTTTAAAGCCTTTGTTACCATCAGGGGCATTTAGAAACTTTTAATTTAGTTACTTCAACCTCTGCAGTTGTCTTTGAGTTAGCTGTGGGCAGAAAACTAATCTTGGAGAGGTCATTATAAGAGTGAGAGAACTCTATTTCTTATTGCTAATCTGGCAACCTCTGCGTCATAAATGCGTGAAAGGGTTAAGATACGAGCATCTTCTGAGCATCAGACTTTCTTCAGAAGTTTCCAGGTCTATGCTGTAGGACTATACTTCACTTTCTTTCAGATAGGAGTGAAGAGTTTATTGTTGTTTAGAGTAACTGTATTGAAGTATTTTTTTATTGTATTAAATCTTGCAGGGATTTAATTGATCTTCCCATAGATTCTTGTTTATGCATTTTAACGTAACTTGCATCCTGTGTGTTATCAGGCTATACCCAGTGTGGGTTAGCCTGAAGTAGAGTACATTTATGCCCAGTTAAGGATACCCCGTTATCGCAGATTAACTCTGGAGGGTATAGGTGTTTTGTTCGCCGGCATATAAGTTCAAGGGTTTGGATCTAGCGTACCGTTGTTGCATAGTGCCCTATTACTAGTCCAAGCATTAAGTGCCCTTGTTTTATTCGCAGTCCCGGTCGTAACAACGCGAACCTCTTGCTACCATATGTTTGTTTAGCCGGCTCGATTGACATACTTCCTAATCTGTTAAGAGTATCAGTGATTCAGATTTACCTATGTATTTCTTGTTAACATTTTATAGTTGATCATAGCGCATTTTATGGCATATTTGATTTCATTCAGTTGTTAGTTTAAGGTCTCTAATATTTGGGTCTTGTCTGTAAAGTATAAAGTAAGTCATTTATGTATTGACATCATCCTAACTTTTTTGCCTTTAGTTTAACAAATGTCATAACTTTAATAGCATTAGCCTAATCCAATTTGATAGCCCTCTTTTGATTCGTGCTTGATTCTACTTTGGTGTAACGTGTCCTTTGAGACCCAGTTTTGGGAGTTTTGTCAAAGTTACATTTAACTACCTTTAATATATAATTGTAGTGGTTGAATAATTGCTTTTGTTGTTTTGCTGATTTATGTATGTATATACTGAGGCACATACCCGATTGCTGGGGGTGGCCGACACGAGACAGAGCCCGAACGTAAACATTTAAAGTTCCTATTCTCAGGGTCCAGGACCACTTTCGCGTTCTCTCGCCCGTTTCTCTGTCACTTCGGGTAGGAGAATTATACAAGGGGAGGAGGATTCCTAGCCTCCTGACTCCTGATTTAGAAGTTCATTAATTAGTATTCTTCTGTGCTAAATGTTTTGCTTGGTAATCAATTTGGCAACAAATAAGAATATTTGTGTTGGATATAGAGCATTGTTGAGTGAAAATTACATTAGTGTTTTTTGTTCGCAGTTAATCATCATAATCATCATGGACACCATCAATAAAGATGCATTACCGGAACCATGTTTGAGTTACTCCTTTCACTGTCATTAGAACTCCCTTTTACGACCTCACTGGTCTATCCATACCACAGGCGGAGGAGAAAGGGTTCATGAGGGCGTGTTTCAAGCTTCGCCCACCACCCTGTCAGCTCATGCCTACCTGGTCACTGGACAAAGCCTTATCCTTGCTTCATTCGCGCAAGTATAGTCTTGCGCCGGATTTTGACTCATTATTAAAGAAGGCTGTGTTCCTTATGGCCTTGGCTACAGGAAACAGGGCATCAGAGCTGGCGGCGATGAGCAACGAACCTAATTGCCTCAGGTTTGGTAGACTAAATGAACTGAAATACAGGAGAAACAAGAGAACCCCAAGAACACCAACAAACAAACAAGGAGAAACAAGATCGAGAGAGACAGACAAACACACACCCAAAGAAACAAAGGAGAAAGCAACACCACCCACAACAACAACATCAGGGTCAAGGCGAGAGATCCCGACCAGCAACGAAAATTGTCGCATCGCAACAATAGAAAAAGCCAAACGAAAACGAGAGAAAGGGGATGAAAGGCAGAGAAAGAAGAAAGGAATATGCCGTGATAATCCCCGAGCCAAGGCCACAGACTCCAGCCAGGAGGGATTACTGCCCCATCACCACAAGGGGACAACGAGCCCCAAAATGGCCGACCCAAGATAACGACAGGCCAACCCCCTCCCCCCGAGAGTTGTATATTCACAACCATTCTGAAAACCCTCCCTTTACACTATGTTAAATACCTAGAATAATTATTGTATTTAATTCTATATATTAACTATGCAACCACCCTCACGAGAGGGATACAAGAATGCCACTTCGTATCTCTTTTCTTTCTCCAATTTTAGCAACTATATAAATAAAACTTATAGGAAGAAAAATTCCTATCTTTTCTTTCTCCAATTTTAGCAACTGTATACCTGTAAGCCTCACGCTTCTTTTGTTCGGTCTCCTAACTATACGTGTGCAGCCATATATTTCACTAGGACCTATATTATTATTGAAATGCACCAGGAACGAAATATGTAATGATCATGTCAGTTCTTCTTTATTGTGTAATCGGTGTAGATATATTATTAGGTAAAACCAATGTCGCCCACACGTGTCACGTACGTATGATGTAACAATCATTTCACCACGAAGGTGGTGATCCTTGACATGTTTGATGTATTGATTAAGTGTGTATTTAATTATGTAACAGCCATGCCCCACCATATTAATATGACGAAGTGATAATACCTTCATTGTGTATGTTGTTAAGTATGTAAGCACCAGGCTTTCTTATATACATAAATTACCTAGATTTAGGTATAACTAGTAGAATAAGTAAATTCGCAGATGATACTAAAATGGGGAGATCAATTGATTCAGATAGCGATATAGAGTGCCTCCAAAGGGATCTAGATACCTTACATGAATGGTCAGTAAATTGGCAGATGAAGTTTAACATTGACAAATGCAAGGTATTAAAGATAGGGAAGATGCAAACAAATGTTAAATATAAACTAGCTAATTTAGAATTAGAAAATTCAGACTGCGAGAAAGATCTAGGTGTGTTTGTTAGCAATGATTTGAAGCCTAGAAAACAGTGTATAGGCGTTCGTAATAAGGCAAACAGGATTCTCGGGTTCATCTCTAGGAGTGTGAGTAACAGAACTGCTGATGTTATCTTAAAACTTTACTTGTCATTAGTGAGACCCCATATGGATTATGCTGTCCAATTTTGGTGTCCTTATTACAGAATGGACAGATTCATTGGAGAGAGAGTACAGCGTAGAATGACAAAAATGATCCATAATATTAGAAATCTTCCATATGAAGAAAGGTTGAAGAAATTAGGTTTACATTCGTTAGAGAGACCCAGAGTTAGAGGAGATATGATAGAGGTGTTCAAGTGGGTTAGTGGGATTAACAAAGGGGACATGACAAATGTACTAAAGCTCAGTGATAGCGAAAGAACTCGTACCAATGGTTTCAAATAAGATAAATTTTGTTTCAGAAAAGATATAGGCAAATATTGGTTTGGTAACAGAGTTGTAGATGGGTGGAATGGACTACCAAGTGCTATAGTGGGATCTAAAACTGTAGGGAGCTTTAAGATAAAATTGGATAAGCATATGGACGAGAAGGGTTGGGTGTGAAGGGGGATCAGCCGGGTTGGGCCAATCAGCGCTCTGCAGACCCCCATAATCCTGCGATAATCTCTAACCGTTTTGGTAAGATGATCCTCAGGGTATTAGAGTGTTGAGCCTATAATTGGGCTTTGTAATTGATTTGGGGTTGTGTGGGACAGGGATCTGCCTTGCTAAGGCCAATCGGCTTTCTGCAGACTCCCATGTTCTTATGTTCTTATGTTCAGGCCCTCCACACGTTCGTTACGCATGTCTATGCATAGGAATATGTCATGATTATGCCAGTTTTGTATTTACTTATGTAACAACCATGCCCCACCATATTAATATGACGACGGCTATAATACCTTCATTGTGTATGTGTTCATTATGTATAACTATCTTTATCCGCGATTTTGTTTCTCTCTTCCATTTACTTCCACACATGTTATACGTCTTGTATACTAGAAGATCATTGTTGACAAAACACATTATTCTACTTCGTGGCCTCATGCCCAGTTGTTCCCTTCAAGTAACTAAGTGCATAGTTTCAAAGCCAAAGGCGGATGTTGTGCACAACAAACTCACTTGCTCTCGTGTTCCCGATTTCGACTCCTCTGAATTCTCAACTTTATGGCTCAAACTTTCCTGTCATTCTCTTACTAAATATTTCTGTGCTGTCTATCTTTCCCCTAACTCTACCAACTTTCCCAAATTCTTTGACTATCTAAACTCTACAGTGGAACACATTCTATCCATTTCTCCTTTCTCAGAAATCTCCATCTTAGGAGATTTCAACGTTCACCATCGCCAATGGCTCTCCTCTCACACTACTGATCCACCTGGTGAACAAGCCTACATCTTTTCTATCCTAAATGACCTAGAGCAGTTAGTTCAGCAACCCACCCGTATCCCGGATCGCATCGGAGATCGGCCCAACATTCTTGACCTGTTTCTAACTTCTAACCCTTCTTCTTATACTGTCGATCTTTTCTCTCCTTTGGGCTCCTCCGACCATAAACTTATCTCCGTCACCTGTCCTATCTCTCCAGTACGGCCACCCGATCCTCCTAGCCGGCGGCGCTTGTGGCACTTTGGCGCTGCCGACTGGGAGGCTCTTCGGCAGTACTTCTTTGATTTCCCATGGAATGATTTCTGCTTCCATGGCCGAGGAATGCTGAACGCATTACCGAGGTAATCCTATCGGGCATGGAAGCATACATTCCATTCTCTTTCTCTCAGACTAATGCTAACAAATCTTGGTTTACTCACGCCAGTTCTGCTGCTGTCCGCAATAAGGAGGAAGCATTCAAACGGTACCGATGCCTTAAAACTCAAGACTCTCATTCTTCATATGTTTCTGCCCGGAATCAAGCCAAATCTGTTCTTCAACTTGCCAAACACTCTTTCATCAATAATAAATGCACTGAACTGTCCAACTTCCCAAGCTTTCTGGCATCTAGCCAAAAACCTCTCCAACAATGTCTCTTCCTCGTCTTTCCCTCCCCTTTCCCACTCTGATGGCACAACCATCACTTCTTCCTCTGACAAAGCTAAATTCTTCGCTCAAACTTTTGCTAGAAACTCCACCTTGGATGATTCCGGTGCTATTCCTCCCTATCCGCCCTCCTCTCTCTTACTTATGCCTAATAAACACTGCAATTTCTCTGAACCAGGACCTTTCTAGAATTAATGAATGGGGACAAGAGAATCTAGTTTCCTTTAATGCACAGAAAACCACGTACATTCAATTTTCTAACCGACAGAATCTCACTGACTCCCATATATTTTTTAATGATGTAAATATTCCCACTTCCCCTAGTATTGACATTCTCGGTGTAACATTAACTACTAACTTGAGCTATACACATTATGTTAGAAGCATTGCTAAGAATGCCTCTAAAAAACTGGGACTCCTGTACAGAGTTCGAGAATTCTTCACTGACGAGCAGTTGGCCGTAATATATAAAAGTCATGTGCGCTCTCAGATGGATTACTGTTCACCTCTGTGGGGTGGAAGTGGAGTGGTTGCATTGAGGCAGTTGGACAAAATTCAAAATAAAGCTATTAGATTAATCAATAACCCTGCAATCACACAGGACCTTCCTACATTAGCCATACGAAGAAACGTTGCATCCCTTGCATTATTCTACAGATATTTTCACAGCAATTGTTCCGAGGAACTTGCTTCAATTGTGCCGCCTCTCCACATCTTTCCCCGTAGAACTAGGGCAGCTGAGAGCGCCCATGAATTTACACTTTCTCCTCCACAATGCAGAACTTCTGCTTATCAGAATTCATTTATCCCCAGAGCTACTACTCTTTGGAATTCACTTCCCTCGAATTGCTTTCCACAAACTTACAATCAACAAATGTTTAAATCCAGTTGTTACAAACATTTTATGAATGGAGGATGCCTTTAGGCACATGGACCTTTTTGTTTTATCTGTGTTTTTCCTTCCTCCGTTCATTGTCTCTTTAAAAAAAAAAAAAAAAAAAAAAAAATATCCTAATCTCTTCTAAAGATGTACTTTCTACCCTCTCTGGGCTTAACACTAATAAGGCGTACGGTCCGGACGGTGTTCCTCCTGTTGTTCTCAAAAACTGTGCTTCCGTGCAGACTCCCTGCCTAGGCAAACTCTTTCGTCTCTGTCTATCCTCTAACGTCTTCCCTTCATGCTGGAAGTTTGCTCACATTCAACCTGTCCCAAAGAAGGGTGACCGCTCTCAACCCTCCAACTATCGTCCAATTGCTCTTATCTCTTGTCTTTCTAAAGTTTTTGAAACTATTCTTGCTTCCAAATTTCTTAAGCATTTCTCTTCTCATAATCTGCTCTCAGATCGCCAGTATGGCTTCCTTAAGGGACGCTCTACTGGTGATCTTCTTTCATATCTTACTAACTCTTGGTCATCCTCCTTTCGGGACTTCGGTGAGACTTTTTCTATTGCACTAGACATATCGAAAGCCTTCGATAGAGTCTGGCATAAATCTTTAATTTCTAAACTACCCTCCTTCGGTTTCTATCCCTCCATCTGTGCCTTTGTCTCTAATTTCCTTTCCGGCCGTTCCACAGCCGCGGTTGTGGACGGCCATTGTTCACTTCCTCACCCTATTAACTCCGGTGTTCCTCAGGGCTCTGTCCTATCTCCTATTCTCTTTCTAATTTTTATAAATGATCTCCTTAACTGTATCTTAATTCCCAACCATTCATACGCAGACGACTCAACCTTACACTACTCCATTAGTTTTTCAGAACGCCCCAGCCAGCAATCCCTCAACGACAAACGTAATGAAGCCATATAACTCTTAAATTCTGATCTAAATACTATTTCCAATTGGGGCAGAGAAAACCTTGTTAACTTTAATGCTTCCAAACCCCAATTTCTCCATCTATCTACCCGTCAGGATCTCCCAGCGGACTATCCCTTATTCTTCAACAATACAAAAATCAACTCTTCATCTTCTCTCAATATTCTTGGTGTCTCTTTTTCTTCTGCTCTCATTTGGAAGGACCATATTACCAGTCTTGCTAAGGCAGCCTCCCAGAAGCTGGGTGTGCTCAACCGCCTTAGGGGGTTCTTTTCCCCTGCACAGCTTCTTGCTCTGTACAGGGGCATAGTGCACCCTTGTATTGAGTATTGTTCACATGTGTGGGGAGGTTCCTCTCACACCACTCTCCTAGACAAAGTTGAAAGGAAGGTCTTTCGTATCATTAACTCCCGTCCACTCACCAACTCTCTGCAATCTCTCTCTCTCCGCCGCAGTGTTGCATCTCTCTCGCTATTCTATCGCTACTATAATAATCAGTGTTCCTCAGAGCTATCCCAGTGCATACCACCTCCTTTACGTAGGGCTCGTGGTACCAGTCTTGCAACTCAATCCCACCCATACTCTGTGCAACTCTCCAACCCAAGAGTGAAACGTTACTCTCAAACTTTCTTCTACTCAACAGCGGAGCTCTGGAACTCTCTCCCAGAATCAGTCTTTCCCTCTTCCTAGGACTTAAATTGCTTCAAACTCTGTGTGTCCAGGCATTTTGGCTCGAACGTCCCTTGATTTTGGCCCTGTCACTCTTTCAACTATGGGGGAGGCACTCGCAGTTATAGGCAGTTATGCCTTTTGCCGCCCTCAATCACATAGAAAAAAAAAAAAAAAATGTAGTTAAGCCAGAGTTATGTTCCACCATTCAGATTGAAGTTAAGGTACACGACAGAATTGTTGTGCTACGAGGTATACATTTGACGACGACTGTATAACCTTTCTTGCACCCCCTGTACCTCTTAAACTTAAACTCGCCTCACCTAGTTTTTCTGGCATATCGGGCTCAAACCAGATTCGCTTGATCATCACGACCAAATTAGCAGAGGGTCAGGTCGCCTGACAACCAAGACCCCCTAACCCCCCCCCCCCCCCCCTTTTCACTTCCCCTTTTTCCCCTCCACGCCACAGAAAGCCCCATCCCAGGATAATGCATAACCCATCTCAACCAAAAGTGTTAGATCTAAACCATCTCAAAGTAAGAAACAAATCCTTAACTTCCAACTCTCCCCTGAATAAAACTCCTTAAGACACAGAGTCATGCAGGTGTCCGACAAGAGCACAGCCACGTCAGGTTACGGAGGGACCCCCACTTGTCCCCCCCGGCCGACCCCGGAATAGCGACGTGCTCCGCCCCCTCGACCCCGACACCATTTCACATTATCCCAGAGACGTAGGATAAGGGAGGAGCTGTCCAACCCCCCTCGTCTTATACCAACAATACACGGTTGCCTCCACAGGAAAGTAACTTGCTTATAAATTCAGGCACCTAGCCAGCTAGCCTTAACGAGCAGAGCGCCCCGCCCCCACTGACCGCGAAAACAACCCGGTGAAGAACCTCTTGCCAACACCACTTCCATCACATGTCATTATATGTTAGATGTACCGGTACCGGTACATATTAACTCTGTTATCATTCTGATCCAGGACACGGAAAATAAGGAACGAATTACCCAGGCGACTAATCCGCAACAGCCCCCATGCACAGCTGCCCCCAAAGATTAAAGGGACAACTCCCAGCCGAGGCAACACCCCGACTCCAACTTCCCCCACACCTCCACCATCTTGCCAACTTGAAAGCCTGTTACCTCCATCACTAAAAATTGTTAAGTCTACTTCCTCCTTACTCAATTAAGTGAGCCCCACCATAGTGTTCCACATGTAAAGCTGAAACTCCCCTCTCACTTTTCTAGAAAACCCAGATAACAGCAAATCCGCCAACCACCAGCCCCGGCAACACCGGGCAGCCCTGATATATAATAGTCCGGGAGCAACCCTACCAAATTGTTAATTTCCGTCGTCCATGTAAGTGAAGGTAAAAAATAGTTTCAAATTACTAATTAGAAAAATAGACAACTTCGAAATATATGTACCTTAACTAAATATATGGGGGCATTCACATACAAAATATATTATTTTTTAGACTTGCCATTTGAGCAAATTCGTCTTCCCTTTTAATTCGTAACAATTCTAATTTCTACATTATTTGATTTTTACAGTACTGCCATTTTTGACCAAATAAACTGTGTATCATAACAATTGTCTTGTAGTTTACAATTAACCTATATTCAAATAACTTTGTGAAAATTAAATAATTGTGTTACCACTGTTTTGGCTACGAAAACTCCAGATGAAGCACAGCCATATGTGCGGAGCTGTCCTTAAGCCACGTGCGTGGCTTAAGGACACCTCCGCACGTATGGCAGTCAGTATATACCACTCGGTAGTAGCAGGTTAGTACCGCTCCGCACCCAAGTCGGGTACTGAAGGGTACTAAACAAAGAGGTCCTTTCTTACACTACCTGCCTTGCAGATTGGACCGCTCCGCAATAGTGGGAAGGGTAATAAATACAGCAGACCTTTATAATACGCTACCTGCCTTGCAGATTGGAGCCAGGAGGCTACAATTATACTGCTTCAGTCACCCATAATAAGTAATAACAACCAGTTTTCTTCTATATTTAATTTAACTAATATCTTAAAACATTCAAAATAGCGTCTTCAAATGTAACTAATTAGTCATGCTAAAATATTATCTATAAAACTGTAATACAAAAACGCAACATTAACAAGTAATTAGGAATTTACATCAAAGAATGTTTTTGAGGGGGAACTAAAATATTCAAAATAGTTTTTCCCATATATCTCTTAAATACAATACATTTCGAAGTTACGATTTGTGCATTATATGTCTAAAAATTATACTCTTTATATATAACTTTACAATTTTCAGTCACAATGGTATGGATGAGGTTGATTTTATCTAGACACAATTTGTGGCCTTTCCTCCCGGACTATAAACCCTGGGAAGAGGGAAACTCAGTAAGTAGAAATATCGCTTCTGTACGATCGGCAACCCGCTCTCTGACTGAAGACTATTTAATACCCCACTCAAGACTAGTTATTGACGAACGGCAACCCAGAGTCTGTGATACTATCAGTGACATATATATTAATTTATGGATCTTTATTAATCGTGGCGACCCATCTGTTAATATCGAGACCTTAAAATAATATACATATACCCCAAGTAAGTGTATTACAAACTCATTGCTGGTATGGTCTCTTCCACTTGAGTTTTATAATAATTTATATAGTGCAACAAGATCTACATACACATAACTAATTATTTCTGGCCACCCAGGATTTAATATAGTTATTGATATTAGTGTCTTATCTAACCTAATCTAATACAAATATTGAAAGACGAAGGCCTCCCTACCTTTCAATACATTATTATCTTAGACATCTTGCTTAGTACTTAACTCAGAAGAAAGACCTGTGGAGTTTAAATAGTGGACCCGTAACTATATACGGATAACTGATTATTTCTGGCCACCCAGAATTTTAATATAGTTATCCATATTAGTTTCTACTCTAACCTAACAAGAATATTGAAGGACGCAGGCCACCCTACCTTTCAATACACTTGTTATCTTAGATAGTACTGGCACTTAACCCACAGAGATCTAGGATAGAAAGATCGTTTGTGTTAGAAGGGTCTATGCAAGATACTCTCAGGAGCACTTAGTATGTCTAGATCCTAGGCACATCTTGTCTGTGGCAACCCACCAGGATTTGTGACTAAAAGGGTAAAACTGCCGGAGTTCTTTCAACCTCTTAAAAAGATTAGAGACTGTCAAGAAGAGTTCCTTGTATTGACTCCTCTTGCGTTGGTCCGATGGTGTGTTAATCCGGCCTCAGCCTGAAACATAACATTTAAAATCCTAGCCCCAAGAGTACCTGAACGGAACTTCATCACCGGTTGATAGCCCATCTGTAACTTCTTCACACGACTGGACCCCCTGGACGGCCCACGGAGCAGCCCAGGAACCCTCAACGACAACAGATCGAGAACCTAAGAAGATAACACAAAATTATAATTAATAGTGCACTGTTGGATCAGTGAGGAGATACCTTACCACAAAATCACTTACTCACCTGTGCTCCCCGTTAAGTTATTTGCTAACCATGACGAGTGTTTTAAGTTCGATTCCTAGAGCTCCCTGTTCATTGCCAAAGAATTCGCACCAGTAAAAGTTACTAAGAGATAATTATCACAACAATATTTACCATCAGCCACATAACGAGTACTTCCTAATTGGGAGATTATGGTATAGATATTCAGAGATCCCAAAAGCTTGCGGGATAGGTCGTAAAGTAAATTAATCTCCGTGACGAGTTCCAACACTTGCATTACAGTAAAATAAGTATACAATTCTTGTTGTCTACTCACTCTCTCATATTCCGTGAAAACCAAGACCGAAAGTTAGCTACAAGTCAAAATAAATAACTAAGCATCAGGCATAAACAATCTATCTATCTATCTATTGCCTGACGCCGTGATCCCCGAAGGGGTGGCCACGAACGAACTGCCCCATGCACCTCTGTCCCCAGTCAGTCGACGCCCCACCCCCCAACCAGCACCGCCTTCGTTCATGTACTTCCTCACTCCATTCTTCCACCTCTCATTCGGTCTACCTCTCCCTCTCTGTCCCTCCACCTCGCTCTCAATGAACTTCACAATATACTTATGAGAACTTAACCAGTGCCCCTCGAGTGACCCTCTTCTAACCTTGAATCTTGTGCTTATCTCAGAAGAATAATACCTGAGCGTTGAAAGTGATAGTGCACGCTCCATTCAGATCCACGATCGTGCTAGGAGAATTGAAAGACCAAACTTGATACTGAATCTCTTGCTCCTTCTTATGTTTTTCCAAAGTGAATTAATTTTGGTTCTATACCAGTGAGTGCAAATTAAATAAAGCTGTATTACAAACCACATTCCGAAATTATATCAATGTGTTCTATTGATTCCTTATATGCATGTGCATGAAACCTGATATTCCAGTCTCGAAGAACTCACCTCAATCAATCGTTAATCCGGTAAAAAATCAGGGCATAACATGAACATATGCAAATTGCCCCATCTCCCACGTTCGTGGCAAAGAATGAGCATAGCGAGCGTGTGTTCTCGGAATTTACAATCCAGACTCTCAAACGAGGACATACACATCATATTTTATGCCCGGTGCAGGCTCTAATCAAGTTTATGAGGGTGTCACAGCCTCAACAACAGGGAGCCCTATGGGTCAATAATACAGGTACGCGCATCACAAGGAGAAAATTAGCTTCCTTACTCGTAGATGTAATCCGGGAAAGTAACCCTGGAGTAGTGGGCAGAGCTCATGACATCAGGAAATGAGCAGTCTCTTTGCAGTTTTTACAAAATTATTCAATAGAGGATATTGCCAATACCAAATTGTGGCCTTCCAACCATACTTTCTTAACTCGGTACCTGTCCGTGGCCCTAGATAAACCAAAAATGACCTGTGTGGCCTTGCGTCAGCGGGTCTAGTAGGTCTATGTGCCATTTTAATTTAAGTAGTCTTAATAGTGAAAAGAAGGGGGAGGGAGGGGGAGGGAGGGGGGGGGGGGGTACTGGAGAGCTTAAGACATCTAGACCCTCCGCCGGACTACCGGTATGTGATAAGATCACGAACTGTGATAGGCCTACTTAACCCGGGAGCTGCGGGGAGACTCTTAAGAGTCAGAGAAAAAAAAAAATCAACTTTTGACATCGAAAAAAAAAAAAAAAAAAAAAATTGGCCCCTGGGCCATGCAAAATCTCAGTCCTCTACCTCCCCTCCTTCCCCACTTTCCTCCTCTCCTTCAGTTATCACCTATTTTCCCTGTTATTCCCTTATTCCGAGGTATATTTTCGTGCTAACATTAGAAATCCGATTGGAGGGTGTGGTCATCACTGATAGCAAGCGAGTGCAAGAGAGAGAGAGAGTATCGATCGACTGTGTCTCAGTGGCCTTGGGGGAAATTGGCGGGAAAGCAGATTGCCTCACCCATACATTATACAACTCGCGGGCTATATCTCCGATTTTGACCATCCAAACGCTGTTTTCACTCGTTTTATTGTTGTTTCAGGTTAATACCTTTATAATCAACCCATAATAGGCGCATATGGATAAGTATTAATGCTATTAATGGCACAATGAATATTTTAGTGACGGAAACGCCTCAAATACGTCAGCACAGGGGGACGTTTCCAATTACCCCCATGCGCACTTCAGAGGTTAATAAGTCGAGCTGGTTCTACAGCTCAATACATTTGCATTTTGTATATATAAGATAACTATCATAGTGGTAACTAGATAACTATCATAGTGGTAACTAGATAACTATCATAGTGGTAACTAGAGGATAACTATCATAGTGGTAACTAGAGGATAACTATCATAGTGGTAACTAGAGGATAACTATCATAGTGGTAACTAGAGGATAGATAACTATCATAGTGGTAACTAGAGGATAACTATCATAGTGGTAACTAGAGGATAACTATCATAGTGGTAACTAGAGGATAACTATCATAGTGGTAACTAGAGGATAACTATCATAGTGGTAACTAGAGGATAACTATCATAGTGGTAACTAGAGGATAACTATCATAGTGGTAACTAGAGGATAACTATCATAGTGGTAACTAGAGGATAACTATCATAGTGGTAACTAGAGGATAACTATCATAGTGGTAACTAGAGGATAACTATCATAGTGGTAACTAGAGGATAACTATCATAGTGGTAACTAGAGGATAACTATCATAGTGGTAACTAGAGGATAACTATCCTAGTGGTAACTAGAGGATAACTATCCTAGTGGTAACTAGAGGATAACTATCCTAGTGGTAACTAGAGGATAACTATCATAGTGGTAACTAGAGGATAACTATCATAGTGGTAACTAGAGGATAACTATCATAGTGGTAACTAGAGGATAACTATCATAGTGGTAACTAGAGGATAACTATCATAGTGGTAACTAGAGGATAACTATCATAGTGGTAACTAGAGGATAACTATCATAGTGGTAACTAGAGGATAACTATCATAGTGGTAACTAGAGGATAACTATCATAGTGGTAACTAGAGGATAACTATCATAGTGGTAACTAGAGGATAACTATCATAGTGGTAACTAGAGGATAGATAACTATCATAGTGGTAACTAGATAACTATCATAGTGGTAACTAGAGGATAGATAACTATCATAGTGGTAACTAGAGGATAGATAACTATCATAGTGGTAACTAGATAACTATCATAGTGGTAACTAGATAACTATCATAGTGGTAACTAGAGGATAGTAAATGAAAGTGTACAAACTATATACTATGTACAAAGTTATTTTAAAGACATAAAAACATATTCATATAATTGATGTGCCTTGAACAACAACCCTAATGAATCTCAATGTGATATTCTTTCTAATGTATCGGAATGGTCATTTTAAGCAGACTTTCTAATGTATCGGAATGGTCATTTTAAGCAGACTTTCTTTGAAGTAACGCACTGCTTTCTTTCCCATTTTTCATTTTACTGTACATGTAAGCAATAAACACTTAATTTGTTTTATGATTCTTTGTCTCTACCTATACTGTAGGTATTTGTTAGTGGTATGATATTGTCACGAATGTCCCCCTCCAGTCTTGAGATATCAGGCATATCGTCAATGATGGAGGGGCCACTAATAAATTATAGATTTGAGTCCCGGAGGGAAGAATGAAAACCTAATATTTAGTAGTGGCCCAGAAATCATTGACGATGTAGGACCCTCCCTTCCATCCCCTTCCCATTCGTTTGATGCCTTAAGTTTAGTCTTGATATATCATTAAACAAAGAATGGAAAAGTTTTATTCAGCGTCTGGGTTAGAATCCACATAAGACATGCACGAGAAAGCCTTAATTAATATATCAAAGTTTAAGTTAATTTTAATTTTTAATTTTTTACGAAGTTTTTTCGTAGTGAGTACCCAATCATAAAGACGATTCCATAAGAGAATTAGGTTGCACTTATGATTAGGACTCTTTCTCCCTGCGGCGGGGTATTCAAACACGCAGACTGCGGGTGCTTGAAAGGGGGCTATTATACTAATAGCCATATCGTCAATGATTTCAGGGCCACTACTAAATATTAAGTTTTCATTCTTCCCTCCGGGACTCAAACCTATAATTTAGTACCCTGCCGCCCTAGAATGGTGTTCGGTGAGGTACTAACTTGCTAAGGCGGAGCAGTACATGCCGACAGGTATACCTGTGGACTAGTTCATGATCCAAGTAAATAGCCTACCTTCTTCTTCTTCTTCTCCTCTTCTTGGAGTCGCTGTCCTCGTTTTCGTAGCTCGCCTAATTACCGGCTTTCTCCAGAAAAAGCTAGAGCTAGATTAAGATATAGTTTAGAAAATTAGTACCGGTAGTCATAGAAGGGATACCGTAGTTAAAGAAAAGTAATGAAGGAAAAAGCTGAAGCGGAATATTTTCCTTTGTTGTAATCTCCTATTTGCCTCCTTCTCCACCCTTTCAATATATTTGTGATCTCCTTACTGTCCCCCTTCTCCACCTCTTTACTATTTAATCTCATTAATCTTCCTCCCCTCCTCTGATCACCTTCTCCTCCCTCACCCTATTCTACTCTATTTATTTTTCTCTTCTGCCACACCTGCTCCAGGAAGCTTTTCACTACCTTCATTCTTTTCTCCACTTCCTCGTCTCCCCCCTCTTCTGTCCCGAGACCGAACACAAACTTTACTCCGTCATCCTCCTCTGCTTTCTATTCGGAAAATTTAAACTCTGGGCTATATCTTCTATAATTTTCGAGGGGCGGAAATGAAAGATATCTCAAAAGGAATCAGATACATTCCTCTTTCAATTGCAACCATTAAATGCATCCAAATAACCTCACAACATGTTCAAAACCGACTCACAATCATAATACCTCTCAGTTCCTTATTCGAAATAGTCAATCAATGGGCTATATTTGCTATACTTTTCGAGGGTTGGAAATTAAACATATTTCAAAATGAAGCGGATAGATTCAGCTTTCGAATGAACCCATTACATTACAGTAATTCAAATAACCTCACAACATGCCTACAACCGACTTACAATCATAATAATCTCAATGTTTGAAGGAGAAAAGACACACCTTACCATTCCCGGAGCTATATTTTCTATATTTTTCGAGGGGCGGAAATGAAAGCTATCTCAAAAGGAAGCCGACACATTCAGCTTTCGAATACACATATTTAATGCATCCAAATAACCTCACAACATGTCCACAACCGTCTCACAACCATAATACCTCTCGGTTCCTTATTCGAAAAAGTCAATCAATCGGCTATATTTGCTATAATTTTCGAGGGGCGGAATTGAAACATATCTCAAAAGGAAGCCGACACATTCATCTTTCGAATACACCCATTTAATGCATTCAAATAACCTCACAACATGTCCACAATCGTCTCACAACCATAATTGATCGATTGACTTTCTAGGATGATGAACTGAGAGGTATTATGGTTCTGAGACGGTTTTGAACATGTTGTGAGGTTATTTGGATGCATTTAATGGTTGCATTTGAAAGAGGAATGTATCAGCTTCCTTTTGAGATATCTCTCATTTCCGCCCCTCGAAAAATATAGAAAATATAGCTCCGGGAATGGTAAGGCGTCTCTTTTCTCCTTCAAACATTGAGAGTATTATGATTGTAAGTCGGTTATAGGCATGTTGGGAGGTTATTTGAATGACTGTAATGGGTTCATTCGAAAGCCGAATGTATCGGTTTCCTTTTGATATATGTTTAATTTCCGCCCCTCGAAAAGTATAGCAAATATAGCCGATTGATTGACTTTTTCGAATAAGGAACCGAGAGGTATTATGGTTGTGAGACGGTTGTGGACATGCGAGGCTATTTGAATGCATTTAATGGTTGCATTCGAAAGCTGAATGTATCAGCTTCCTTTTGATAAATGTTTAATTTCCGCCCCTCGAAAAGTATAGCAAATATAGCCGATTGATTGACTATTTAGATTCAGATAGAGATATAGAGTGTCTGCAAAGGGATCTAGATACATTACACGAATGGTCAGTAAATTGGCAGATGAAGTTTAACATTGACAAATGCAAGGTATTAAAGATAGGGAAGATGCATACAAATGTTATATATAAACTAGCTAATATGGAATTAGAAAACTCAGACTGTGAGAAAGATCTAGGTGTGTTTGTTAGCAATGATTTGAAGCCTAGAAAACAATGTATAAGCGTTCGTAACAAGGCAAACAGGATTCTCGGGTTCATATCCAGGAGTGTGTGTAACAGAACTGCTGATGTTATCTTAAAACTTTACTTGTCATTAGTGAGACCCCATATGGATTATGCTGTTCAATTTTGGTGTCCTTATTACAGAATGGACATAGATTCATTGGAGAGAGTACAACGTAGAATGACAAAAATTATCCATAATATTAGACATTTTCCGTATGAAGAATGGTTGAAGAAATTAGGCTTACATTAGTTAAGAAAGACGCAGAGTTAGAGGGGATATGATAGAGGTATTCAAGAGGTATGATAGAGGTATTAGTGGGATTAATAAAGGGGACATGAAAAATGTACTAAAGCTCAGTGATAGCGAAAGAACTCTTACAAATGGTTTCAAATTAGATACATTTCGTTTCAGAAAAGATATAGGCAAATATTGGTTTGGTAACAGAGTTGTAGAGGGTATGGAATAGGCTACCAAGTGATATAGTGGGATCAAGAACGATACAGAGCTTTAAGATAAAATTAGATAGGCATATGGACGAGATGGGTTGGGTGTGATGGGGATCTACCAGGTGTGGGCCAATCGGCGTTCAGCAGACCCCCGTAATCTTGTGATAATCCCTGACCGTTTTGGTGGGGGCAGTACTCAAGGTATTAGTGAGTTGGGCCTTGTTTTGTTTTAATTTTTGGTTAGGCTATCACCGCTGATAACCTATTTGTGTGTATTTCAACATTTTTGTTTTCGGTTAGGCCTATTTAAGTAAGTGAAGCGACCTGAAGGGAGTGAAGTGTTTTTAAAGCGAGTTTAGTGTTTTTAAAGTGAGTTAAGTGTTTTTAAGTGAGTGAAGTGAACTGAAGAAAGTGATCGTCACCATGCCTCGTGCCTGTACGAACTGCGCCGGTAGGTTTGGTGCTTCCATGTTTGCTCCTGCCGATCCACAAGTCTGCCGACTCTGCCAGCAACGAGAGGATTTGACAGCAAAATTGGATGAAGCCCTCAACAAGATCAACGCCCTCACCAGGAAGCTGGAATCACTCCAAGAGTTTGTAACACTCAACGTTGGAGTATCACTAACTCAAATTGTTTCAACTCCAGCATCCACCACCGCCCCAACGTCATCTGCCAACAATCCAACACCTGCAGTAGACACTGCAGCAGATGCTTCTGACGAACCTGAGCCGACATCAAACCAGGACAGCCGCCCTGTTCACCTTAGTCTCTCCCCCACTCCTCGTGCAAGAAGCCTGCTAGCACGAACAGTACCAACCCCCCGTTCTAACCACTCCTCTCCCCGACCTGTACGTAGAGTCCCGCCACCACAGGTTTCCGGATTTACACCAGTGAGGAACGGTGCACGGCCAACGCAGAAAAGGTCTCATCTACCAGTCACAATGTCCAACAGATTTGAGATATTGGTAGAGATGGAAGACGAACCAGAAGAGACCAGGCTCGTTGGGGATTCCATCCTACGAGGACAGGTCGAAGAGTTCTGCGACAGAGTCCCAAATCAACGAAAAAGATTTTGCATCCCAGGAGCTGGACTGGACGACATTGTGGAAGCCTTCGAAGATACCACAAAGGATGCAAATGAAAATACCCTTTTTGTCATCCATGCTGGTTCAAATGACGTCATGCGCACCAGATCCGAAGAGTTGATGGAGAAATATCGCAAGATGATCCAGCACTACAAAAACAAGTCAAGGAATCTAACGCACGATAGGCTATAAATAGTCATGTTTTATCATGCATGAACATTGGCCTACCGATTTAAATTTGTATTATGTGCTCGACCAGACCTTCATAAATTGTGTCTAGTCATCGTAGCCTACTTGACACTTGCTTGCTCATCAAAACAAGCAATTAAGGTTCTAATCTAAACTAACTGATAAGCCATATCTTTAGTATTCGTATCGTGATTTCACAGTTGGATGTTTTTATCTTGGCTATCATTGAGTCATATAATTATAGGCTTTAAATATGGGGGAGGCGATAGCACATGTGTGGATAGACTATAGAGTGGTGGACTGCAGACCTAATGGGCCTCAGATAGAGTCCACGCCAATCGTCAGGGTTTTTTCTGAGGTGATCTGATCGTTCCTGCATTCTACAATTATCCTGGCTACACCGACACGTCAAGAAAATACCCAATATATTGTCACCAATTCATAGCATAGAAGAATTTCAACCATATTCGAAGATGCTGTAAAGTGTAAACGACTGTATAGCTGTTCTCTCCTATCAAGTGTGGCAGAAAGGGAACATCCAAACGCCTTGAAGCTCCACTGGCAACATAAAACACTCAATATATCTCGAAGCTTCAATCGATAATATCGGGGCCTCGTAAGAGATACAGGCTACTGAACAGCCTACAGTCCTGAGGTTGAGAAAAAATAATAATAATATATATATATATATATATATATATATTCGTGTCTATGTGTATAATGTGTGTAATAATATGGTTTATGGCAGAAACTCGATGGGGCTGGAAATACACAATTCTCTCTCTCCTAAGTGGTCAACAGCTTGACCTTGGTTCCTACAGATAAGCCTAAGTAGCCTACCCCTGAGGAGGCAGGAGGTGGGCAGGAGACTTGTTTATTGATCTCCAGTCAGACTTAAGGGTGGGGGGGGGGGAGGGGGGAGGGGTTTCTGGTTCCCTTTCTTCATGTTTAGCCCCATCAGTATTGAGATTATAGACGTTCGGCCCATTAGGTTGTCGATTTTAACACCTTTCACCCCATTTTGTTGTCAATTTCAAGACCATTCATGCCATAGCTGTAGTTGTGGATGGCCTTCGTTCACTTCCTCATCCTATCAATTCAGGTGTTCCTCAGGGTTCTGTCCTATCTCCAATACTCTTTCTAATTTTCATAAATTATCTTCTCAACTGTAGGACCTCCAGCCCTATCCATTCATATGCAGATGACTCTACCTTACACTATTCAATTAGTTTTCCAGAATGCCCCAGCCAGCAATCCCTCGAAAGCAAATATAATGAAGCCATGCAACACTTATCTTCTGATCTGACTGCCATTTCCAATTGGGGCAGAGCAAGCCTTGTTGCCTTTAATGCTTCCAAAGCCAATTTCTCCATATATCTACCAGTCATGAACTCCCAGAGGACTATCCCATATACTTCAACAATACAAAAGTCAACCTTTCATCTTCTCTAGTATTCTCAGAGTCTCTTTCCCTTCTGCTCTCACTTGGAAGGACTACATTACCAGTCTTGCTAAGGCGGCCTCTCAGAAGCTGGGAGTGCTCAACCGCCCCAAGGGGTTCTTTACCCCTGCACAGCTTCTTGCTCTGTACAGGGGCACAATGCGTCCTTGTATTGAGTATTGTTCACGTGTGGGGAGGATCCTCTCACACAGCACTTCTAAACAAAGTAGAAAGGAAAGCCTTTCGTATCATTAACTCCCGTCCACTCACCGACTCTCTGCAATCTCTCTCTCTTCTTCTACAACCAGCCTACTCTGTTCCGCAAGGATGGCACTCATCTATACCCTGTGGGTTCAGCACGCATGGGTCGTCTCCTATACGAAGCAGTCCGCAGCCATGGATCAAAAAACGCCATCCGAGAAGAAGCAGCAGTGACATAAATCATCCAACGCCAAGAAAAAAACAGAGGCAACCGAGGACCACCAGCGATAAGGACCGAAGACAGCGAGGACCGAGGACAGCCATGAACATAAATGTAGATCCGACAAGAACCAAAAATATTATTAAAGAGTGTTCCGTGAGTTCTAAAATAAAAAATGTAAAGGTTTTCTATGCAAACGCTCGTAGCATACGCAATAAATTTTCAGATTTAGAGGAGATAGTATTTACAGAAAATTATGATGTGATTGGCAGAACAGAATCTTGGCTCAATACAGAAGATAGACTTTTTAGCAGAGTATTCACTTCCCGGTTATGTAATGTTTGAGAAAAGCCGAATAAATCGAAATGGAGGTGGCGTTTTACTTTATATCAAAGAAAGTCTTAACCCTACCCTCTTGTCAAAACCTCAAATTGTGAACGTCGACGCATCTTTTGTGCTAATAAAGAATAATAAAGGTACAAAAATAATACTTGCATTAATATACAGACCTCCAGCTCAATCAGTGCAAACTGACCGAGAAATTTATGAACAAATTGCAGATGTAAGTAACTCACAAGATACCGTAATTTTTGGCGACTTTAATTTACCTGTGACCAAGTGGGGCGATACTCTTACTTCACACTCCGGACATGACTTGTATACGAACTTGCAAGAGAGTTCGCTTTATCAATTTGTTCGAACGCCGACCCGTGGTAATAACGTTCTTGACATTGTACTTGCAACAAAAGAAGAATTAATAGAGAATTTGAATGTTGGTGATGAATTCAGTAACAGCGACCATCGTACGATAACTTTCACTTTAAAGTTTACTAGTAACGAACCAAATAGTAGCATCGAAAAAGTCCCTAATTTCAAGAAAGCAAACTTCCATAAACTTAGAGCTATGTTTAAAGAAACTGACTGGAACTTTTTAATTAACAATAATGACAAATACATCTTGGAAGTTATTCGAAACCACTTACCTAAAAGCAGTGCAAGACTGCATACCATCGAAAATACGGCGTCCAGGCCATAATAATAAGCCCAAATGGTGGAATAAAGATATTTCAAACTGCCTGCTTGCTAAAAAATTTGCTAATGATAGATTAAAATCCTCACAAAATGACGAAGAACGGGTGAAATTTGTAGAGCTACGACGCAAAGCCAAAAAGTTAATTAAGCAAAGTAAAAAGACCTTAGAGTTACATATTGCGAATCAAAGTAAAACAAACCCGAAAGAATTCTATAGTTATATCAGAAAGAAAAAAGTAGTTACTTCAACTGTTGGACCGTTAGTCGATGAAAATGGAGAATACACCAAAGACGAAGTACAAATGAGTAATGCCCTCAATACCTTCTTTGCATCAGTTTTTACAACAGAAGACCTCAGTGATATCCCTACACCATCGCCGATTCAGATTAATAATTCAGATGTTCTAAGCAATATCACCGTTACAGAGAGAGAAGTATTGAATTGTTTAGATAAACTCAAGGTAAATAAAACGCCTGGACCTGATACAATCTCGCCTAGAGTTCTGAAGGAAGCTAAGGATGAGCTCTCCAAACCACTGACATTACTTTTCAATAAATTCTTACAGTCTGGAACTATGCCTGATCAGTGGAAGCTAGCCAACGTAACACCGATATTCAAAAAAGGCAGCAAATCCCTACCCAGTAACTATCGTCCAATTAGCTTAACCTCAGTTGTATGTAAAATGCTAGAAACGGTCATACGAGACAGACTCGTAAATCACTTAGGAAAATAACATACTTAAAGAGACTCAACACGGCTTTTGTAAAAAGCGTTCCTGTTTAACAAACCTCTTAGACTTCTTCCACGATATCCTCAACCTCTACGATGAGAGTAAAGCTGTAGATATTATATACCTTGATTTTCGAAAGGCCTTTGACAAAGTTCCCCACAAACGTTTACTGATAAAACTAAAAGCGCATGGAATACAAGACGGTGTGTTGAAATGGATAGAAAATTGGCTCAGCGACAGAAAGCAAAGAGTAGTCATAAACGGTAAGGCATCTAAATGGACCAATGTAAGTAGCGGGGTACCCCAGGGATCGGTACTAGGACCAATTCTCTTTCTAATTTACATCAACGACATAGATGAGGGCCTCACCTGTACAATCTCAAAATTTGCTGACGATACAAAAATTGCAAATAGCGTACTCTCAAAAGAACAAGTTGACGATATGCAACACAATCTAGATAAATTGTCATGTTGGGCCCAAATTTGGCAAATGAGTTTCAATGCGGATAAATGTAAAGTACTACATATCGGATACCTAAATGAGAAAGCAAACTATTCGATGAATGGCACTCAGCTTAAGAATGTAAACAGAGAAACCGATCTGGGAGTAACAATATCGAGTAACCTAAAACCGAGTCAACAATGTTCAGAAGTTGTTAAGAAGGCAAACAAAATAATTGGCTTTATAGGCAGGTCATTTGAGCATAAATCCAAAGAAGTTATCCTAACCCTTTACAATTCCTTAGTCCGCCCTCTTCTGGAATACTGCGTTCAATCCAGGTGCCCTTATTACCAAAAAGATATAAACAAGCTAGAACGAGTTCAACGTAGAGTTACCAAAATGATACCTAGCCTAAAGAACAAACCATACGAAGAGCGTCTTAGAGAATTAAATCTATTTCCTTTAACCCAGCGCAGATTAAGAGGTGACTTAATTCAAGTGTTCAAAATCATCAAAGGCATCGACAATATGAACTGTAGTAAGTACTTCACTATCGACCAATCTAATTACACACTGGGAAACGGTTGCAAAATAATTGGTAAATCTTTTAACTCACACGAATCTAAGAATTTCTTCTTCAATCGAGTTGTCAACTTGTGGAATGGGCTTCCCCGAAACGTTATAGACTGCATCACCGTTGATTAATTTAAACTCCGCCTAGACAAATATCTCGCTTCAAACCTGCGACTGACTGCGTTTGTAAATGAATAACTTTATTTTATCCCCCCCTCAGTTACTAACCCATCTGTCCCCTACTAACTTCCTAATCCTGCCACGGACTTTAGTTCCAGGGCAGTGTTTCCCTTTCCAATGTTCCCTTACCCACTCTAAACCACTGTTTGGACACTTGATCCTCAGTGTTTGGGAGGACAAGCAACCTAGAAGGGTGACTAGATATGTTGTTGCTTGATTTCCTTTGTACTCTTCGCCGCAATGTTGCATCTCTCGCCATTCTATCGTTACTACAATAATCAGTGTTCCTCAGAACTCTCTGTGTATACCACCTCCTCTATGTAGGGTACGTAGTACCCGTCTTGCAACACAATCTCACCCCTACTCTGTGCAACTCTCCAACTCAAGAGTGAAATGATACTCTCAATCTTTTTTCTATTCAACAGCTGAGCTGTGGAACTCTCTCCCTGAATCCATTTTTCTCTCATCCTATGACTTAACACCTTATTAGCGGGCTAGGCGGTTTATTTATATGTACCGCCCAGCGGGGTGTTTTTAGCCAAAATAGGGCTGTTTACGTGATCATTTTCATGCCTAAATAAGACCCAGAGCGTAAAACAAGTATCTATCCCTGAAAGGGCATAAACAGAGCTTTCCAATGACACCATAACGATCCTTTTATGATGGCTAGTTTTCTTGCAACAACCGCGCAACGCGAGTGCAAAAAGCATGTAATTCGGCACTTTCCCCATACAATTCCGTATATAGCGAGTGAGAGAGGGAGGGAGGAGGTGGGTTTGTGTCAGTAGGTTCGCCGCGGTGGTCTGAAGCAGTCATACGCTCGCTACTCTCCTGCCACCACTTGTCGCTCTCTCCCAGCAACATTACGTGCTGAAATTGCCACACGACCTATGTCGAGCGCCGCCAGATAGTCCAGATTTATTATACTCGACTTATGTTGCGCGCCGACACTTAGGGGTTAAATTACTTCAAACTCTGTGTGTCCAGGCATTTTGGCTCGACTGTTCCTTGATTTTGTGCCGGTCACTCTTTCAACTCTGGGGGAGGCACTCGACACAGGCAGTTTTGCCTTTTGTCTCCCTCATCCACATCGAAAAAAAAAGAAGTGTCGATTTTTTTCTGGCGAGTAATAGCGAGCCTGTGGTTTTAAGAGGAATCGGTATTCGGCCGGGACAGGTTTCTACTGAAAAAAATGTACAAATGTATCTTGAAGAGGGGTCTATAGGGTGTTTTTAACGCTTGATGGAGGTCTAGCGAGGAAAAAAAATATATATATGAACAAATAAATAAATAAGACCAAAAAAAATATCCACTACCCCATTAACCCCTGTACCGGTGACGTCTGTTATATTCTATTTCAGCTACATTTAGACGAGTTTATGAAGCTTAGGAAGGACATATGGTAGCTATAAGGATTCATTGAGATAGTCTAGTCTTATAATGGGTAAACAACGTCCCTCCTAAGCTGAATAAAATCTAATAGTCTCCAGAATATAATGACAAGGACGTCACCGCTACTGTACAGGTTAAGGAGAGATATCCACCTGGAGGATTTTTTTCTGAACCTCTTTCTCCCTCATGTTTAGCCCCATTGCTTGTGAGATTTAAAGACGCTTGCCCCATTACTTTGGCGATTTTCAGAACCCTCGCCCCATTTCTGTCAATTTTAAGACCATTCGTGCCATTTAGGTGTCGATTTTTTCCTGGCGAGCGATAGCGAGCCTGTAATTTAAGGGGAACCGGCCTTCGGCCGGGAAATTTTTCTACCGAAAAATGTACAAATTTATCTTGAAAGGGGGTCAAGGGAGAGTAATTTTAAGCTTGATGGAAGTCTAGGGAATCAACTAAAAACCTCCCCTTAAGGAGACCGTGGTTATTTTGGGGGGGATCTATTTATTTATATATTAATTTATTGTTTAGTTTCCTCCCTAGACCTCCATCAAACTTAAATACACATCCATTAGATCCCTCTAAGAGATAAATTTGTACATTTTACATTGTACATTTTTCGGTAGATGCTCGCTAACGTTCGCCAGGAAAAATAATAGACAACTAAAGAACACGAAAGGTCTTGATATTGACAAAGAAATGGGGCGAAAGGTATTAAACTCGATAAACTAATTGGACAAACTTCTTAAAATCTCAAAAGTAATGGGGCTAAGTATGAGGAAGAAAGGGGACCAGAATAAGGGCCCATCTTCCCTTAACCCCTTCAGACTCATATGAGGCAGAGGTTGCCAGATTAGCAATAAGAAATAGAGTTCTCTCACTCTTATAATTACCTCTCCAAAATTAGTTTTCTGCCCACAGCTAACTCAAAGACAACTGCAGAGGTTGAAGTAACTAAACTAAAGGTTTCTAAATACCCCTGATGGTAACAAAGGCTTTAAAGTATCCCCAATAGGCTCAACACAGCTAACTCAAAGACAACTGCAGAGGTTGAAGTAACTAAACTAAAGGTTTCTAAATACCCCGATGGTAACAAAAGCTTTAAAGTATCCCCAATAGGCTCAACACAGCTAACTCAAAGACAACTGCAGAGGTTGAAGTAACTAAACTAAAGGTTTCTAAATACCCCTGATGGTAACAAAGACTTTAAAGTATCCCCAATAGGCTCAACACAGCTAACTCAGAGACAACTGCAGAGGTTGAAGTAACTAAACTAAAGGTTTCTAAATACCCCTGATGGTAACAAAAGCTTTAAAGTATCCCCAATAGGCTCAACACAGCTAACTCAAAGACAACTGCAGAGGTTGAAGTAACTAAACTAAAGGTTTCTAAATACCCCTGATGGTAACAAAGGCTTTAAAGTATCCCCAATAGGCTCAACACAGCTAACTCAAAGACAACTGCAGAGGTTGAAGTAACTAAACTAAAGGTTTCTAAATACCCCTGATGGTAACAAAGGCTTTAAAGTATCCCCGATAGGCTCAACACAGCTAACTCAAAGACAACTGCAGAGGTTGAAGTAACTAAACTAAAGGTTTCTAAATACCCCTGATGGTAACAAAGGTTTTAAAGTATCCCTAATAGGCTCAAAATCGCGTCATATGTCGGAGAGGGTTAATTGTCACGACCCGGGAGATATTTGTTTATACACATCCTCTGCAACCGGTAGTGGGGGGTTCGAACCAATATACACTATATCAACTTGGGGTTCGAGCCACCACCACCAACCGCCGCCAGTACCAGCACTTCTATTACAGGGACTTAAGGGGGAGATATCCACTTGAGGGACTTTTTTCCTTACCCCCTTCTCCCTCATGTTTAGCCCCATTGCTTTTGAGATTTTAAGACGTTCGCCCCATTAGTTTGGCAATTTTAAGACCTTTCACCCAATTTATGTCACTTTTAAGACCTTTCGTCCCATTTAGGTGTCAAATTTTTCCTGGCGAGCGATAGCGAGCCTGCAATTTAAGAGGAATCGGCCTTCGGCCGGGACATTTTTCTACCGAAAAATGTACAAATTTATCTTGAAAGGGGGTCAAGGGGGTGTAATTTCAAGCTTGATGGAAGTCTAGGAAACACACTAAATTCCTCCCCTTAATGGGGAGGGTGGTAGCTTGATGGAGGTCTAGGAAACACACTAAATACCTCCCCTTAAGGGGGAGGGTGGTAGCTTGATGGAAGTCTAGGAAACACACTAAATACCTCCCCTTAAGGGGGAGGGTGGTAGCTTGATGGAAGTCTAGGAAACACACTAAATACCTCCCCTTAAGGGGGAGGGTGGTAGCTTAATGGAAGTCTAGGAAACACACTAAATACCTCCCCTTAAGGGGGAGGGTGGTAGCTTAAGGGGGAGGGTGGTAGCTTAAGGGGGAGGGTGGTAGCTTAAGGGGGAGGGTGGTAGCTTAAGGGGGAGGGTGGTAGCTTAAGGGGGAGGGTGGTAGCTTAAGGGGGAGGGTGGTAGCTTTTTCTTGACCCCCTTCTCCTCATGCTTAGTCCCATTAGTTTTGAGATTTTAAGACGTTCGCGCAATTAGGTTGGCGATTATAAGACTTTTTGTGCCATTTAGATGTCGCTTTTTTCCTGGCGAGCGAATCTGTAATTTTAGAAGGAACCGGCCTTTGGCCGGAAATTTTTTCAACCGACAAATGTACAAAATTATCTTGAAACGGAGTCTATTTTTTTATTTTTTTATTATTATTTATTTTGAAGCATAATGGAGGTCTAGCGAAGACACTACATAATGGAGGTCTAGCGAAGACACTACATAATGGAGGTCTAGCGAAGACACTACATAATGGAGGTCTAGCGAAGACACTACATAATGGAGGTCTAGCGAAGACACTACATAATGGAGGTCTAGCGAAGACACTACATAATGGAGGTCTAGCGAAGACACTACATAATGGAGGTCTAGCGAGGACACTACAAAATAAATAAATAAATATATAGACCCAAAATAACCACCATCCCCTAATTAACACTATCTAGTCCGACGTCTGTGGTTTATGATAGGTGGTTTACAAAGGATATATGGCTTGTTTTGTCATACTTGATCCCCTTCTCCCTCATGTTTAGCCCCATTATTGTTCATATTTTAATATGTTTGTCCCATTATTTTGTCGATTTTAAGATCTTTCGCCCTAAAGACCTTTCGTGCTATTTAGGCGTCTATTTTTTTCCTGGCGAACGATAGTGAGCCTGTAATTTTGGAAGAACCGGACTTCGGCCGGAACATTTTTCTACCGAAAAATGTACAAATTAAACTAGAAGGGTGATATCAAGGATTTTTTGTTTGTTTTAAAGTTTGATGGTGGTCAAGGGAGGAAACTAGAATAATAATTGATACAAGAGAAAAATTAACCAAAATATAACCACTGTCCCTTAAAATCTATGGTTTCATGTAAGTGTGGGGTGGGGGGGGGGGGGGGGGGCGAGTTAATGCTAGTTTGTTTTGTTTTTCTTCTTCTTTTATTTGTTTTGTTTTGTTTTTCTTCTTTTTTTTTTTTTTTTTTTTCTTCTTTTATTTTTTTTTATTTTTTTTTCTTCTTTTATTTTATTTTTTTTTTTTTTCTTCTTTTATTTGTTTTTTTTTTTTTTTTCTTCTTTTATTTGTTTTGTTTTGTTTTTCTTCTTCTTTTATTTGTTTGGTTTTGTTTGTTTTGCTTGTCTTCTTCTTTTATTTCTTTCGTTTTGTTTGCTTTACTTTTCTTCCTCCTCTATTTAGTTTTGTTTTCCTCTTCTTTTTTCCCGCGGGTTGGATCTGCCCGGCTTGGGACTCGAACCTATGCTTAACCCCTTCAACACGATGTTGTAATTTTCACCATATTTTGGTTATCCTTAATTATCAAGATGATGAACTGATTGTTGGCAGCTATATAAATATTTACCATAGAAAGGTCTCACCTAATAATTTGCTGAAAGGCTAACCTTTATACCCAATCTTGTAAAGTTGGAGTGTTATAATATATGTGATTTGCCATCATAGTTATTTAGATGCCGAGGTAATCAAATAATATGTATACACCTGACTTTCATGAACGTTGGTGGGAAGATAGGATATGCACCATGAAAGAAGTGATTCAAATTAGGAGGCGATCCAGATTATATCCCAGAACCCAGATCCAGAAGAAAATTTAGGTCTATCATATTAATGATAAAGAACCAGCAAGAGTAGGCACTCTACTAAGTGCCGTTCTAGTGTACTTATATATCCTGTAAGCCAACACTATAACCAACCTTGTCTTCGTTTAAGTGCCGTTCTAGTGTACTTATATATCCTGTAAGCCAACACTATAACCAACCTTGTCTTTGTCTAAGTGTCGTTCTAGTTTACTTATATATCCTGTAAGCCAACACTATAACCAACCTTGTCTTTGTCTAAGTGCCGTTCTAGTTTACTTATATATCCTGTAAGCCAACACTATAACCAACCTTGTCTTTGTCTAAGTGCCGTTCTAGTTTACTTATATATCCTGTAAGCCAACACTATAACCAACCTTGTCTTTGTCTAAGTGCCGTTCTAGTGTACTTATATATCCTGTAAGCCAACACTATAACCAACCTTGTCTTTGTCTAAGTGCCGTTCTAGTGTACTTATATATCCTGTAAGCCAACACTATAACCAACCTTGTCTTTGTCTAAGTGCCTTTCTAGTTTACTTATATATCCTGTAAGCCAACACTATAACCAACCTTGTCTTTGTCTAAACCTCGTCAAATTAAACCAAGTAGGCTTATTTTATACAAACTAATTTCTTTGAAGTACCGGTAAGGTAATCGTAAGATTGATTTAGGAAAGAATAGTTAGAAATGATTGAGTAAAACTGTTAACACATATAGCTGGCCGGCACGTTCTAAACACAAAGCATTAGACGACGAAAAACATTATACGGATACAAAAATGGACATATTGATAATAGGGAAGATTAAATATAAATTCAGGAATAATATACGAGAGAATGGAAGTGAACAACATAATATTTAAAATATTTGGTAGACGTTTTTAAGACACATAAAAAACAACCAAGGCAAATCAAAATAACACTAGCATATGCTGTAGGAGTGTAGGTGCCATTATATAACATATATAGTTGATAGAGATAGGAAGAGGGGTATCATGTGTGTATTATATTAATACAAATAACACTAGCATATACTGTAGGAGTGTAGGTGCCATTATATAACATATATAGTTGATAGAGATAGGAAGAGGGGTATCATGTGTGTATTATATTAATACAAATAACACTAGCATATACTGTAGGAGTGTAGGTGCCATTATATAACATGGTACTTATAACCGAAACTACCACTAATTATTTATCAATATTTGAAGGCATTTATGTAATAAGGATGTTGCAAAGATCATATTAAAATTTGTTTCAACCTCCGGAGATCCATTTTATGTGCACTATATAAAGCACTGTAAAAACAAAACAACTATCCCTATAATTATCCCTATTGACGGCAGTGAAATTCGTATTAAGCCCTTTACTGTTACAATATATGCTGATTTCAATCATTCATCGGGGGGGGGGGCACAGCCCCCCTCAACCCATCCTGTATCCAAAGGCAAAACAAATTGTATATTTAGATAATATTCAAGGACACTAGTGCGACGTTATGAGAAACAATTTATTAGGGAAAATAGGCACCAATAGATTCGCCATATTTTTCTCCATATAGTCCGCATGGAGGATTTTCGTTATCAACAAATTGAAAAATACCCACTTCACAGACAAATACACCAAAAATCTAAGTCAAAGCGGGGGGGGGGGGGGGGGGGCGCCCCCCCCCACCTATAATACTAGGATAGGTTAGGTAAGGTTGTTAGGTTAGGCTAATGTCCTTTCAAAGGGGCATAGGCTAGTAAACACTAGGATAGCCTATACCCGGTCAGAGGTAAGAAGAAGAAGAGTCCTGCAGTAGTCTCCTTGAATGCTACCTAATCGCCACCCTGCATATAATTATCTTGTAAAATGCAATGTCACTGAAATAATTATTAACAATGGTATAAAGGATTTTGTGGATCGTCTATACCAGGCCTGTGACGTCATAGTGACGTCACATCAGTATCCTCATCGTGGACTGGATGGTGGACTTACACTCCTGTGACGTCACAGGCCCGGTATAGACGATCCACAAAATCCTTTATACCATTGCTAATAATTATTTCAGTGCCATTGCATTTTGCAAGATAATTATGTACAGCTTTGGCGATTATCATTCCATGTTTATCTCAACCCATGCACCCCCACCTTTAAGATCGTTGGATAATGGGAGAAATAAAGTTTTCCGGGCATTGTAACTAATTTAAACTACTGTATAATGATGAAAACTACCTAAAACCAAACAGAAAAACCATGGGAAAATTAGTGGTAGTTTCGGTTATATTTTCCCATAACAATTATATAGTTTGATAGAGGTAGGGAGAGGGGTATTTTGTGTGTATTAGATTAATAATACGAGAGAGAGAGAGAGAGAGAGAGAGAGAGAGAGAGAGAGAGAGAGAGAGAGAGAGAGAGAGAGAGAGAGAGAGAGAGAGAGAGAGAGAGAGAGAGAGAGAGAGAGAGAGAGAGAGAGAGAGAGAGAGAGGTGGAATTTTAGTTTTGGGGTAAAAGTGGGGGTAAGGTAACTACCGTACTACCCTGCTTCTACACCCTCCTATTCGGCCCTCTTTAACCCCCCCCCCCCATCCCCCACCCACACCTGGCCCCATCCACCTTACTCTGGCTGGCATCCTGTCTTCAGGGGTACCAAAAACAAAACAAAAACAATACGTTTTACTTAACGCATTCACGTGGGAGTCCATGAATTGTTTTGAGTGACTGTACTAACAGGGAAAGGTCGATAGCTATAAACCATTATGATTAAAAGCACCGTAACAACTCTGCCTCACAACCTCCCATTGGATCCTATCCTTCCCTACTGTGTTCCCTCCCTCTCCTTCCCATCAAGCTACGCCATCTAGGAGTCATATTCTACAAGATGATATCTTACTAATATCAGAGCGAACAAAACATGCAGCGAAGTTACCATTAGGTGGCCCAGTCGGAAAGGTGACCGACTGTACATTCAACCTCATATGAGTTTTCATTGTGGAATTATAACTATCTGGATTGATATTTTTGGATGGAACTTTCTGTTCAATAAATAGTATATATAGTTTCCAGAGATATACTTCCATAATCAGAAATATAATATTATACACCTTAGGGCCTATAGTCTCTTGGGAGTTATAAAAGTTAGAGGTCAACATTTTTGGCTGAATAATGATGAATAGACTCTCCCTCAATCAATCTGTCCTTCATCCTATGACTTATATTGCTTTAAAATTCGTGTGTCCAGGCATTTTGACTCCAACGTCCCTTGAATTTGGCAATGTCACTCTTTTGGCTTTGAGGGAGACACCTGCCTTTTAGCTCCTTCATACACATAGGAAGTGAATCACAGTAATATGATGTTTTGTTGCTTAACCCCTTCTGTACCGGCGACGTCTTTTTAACCTTATTCTGGCTGGTATTAAACGAGTTTATTCAGCTTAAAAAGAGCCTCCAGCAATTAACAGGCTTCGAACTCTCTCACTTAACTGATTTTACTACCACAGACCCTACCTCAACTGCACAAAATCGTCTAAATATAGATAGACTTATAATGAAAAATACGTCGCCGGTACTGAAGGGGTTAAGCGGTTAACCCTCTCACGTTCTTGACGCAATTTTGAGCCTATTGGGGATACTTTAAAGCCTTTGTTACCATCAGGGGTATTTAGAAACCTTTAGTTTAGTTACTTTAACCTCTGCAGTTGTCTTTGAGTTAGTTGTGGGCAGAAAACTAATTTTGGAGAGGTAATTATAAGAGTGAGAGAACTATTTCTTATTACTAATCTGGCAACCTCTGCGTCATATGGTCGTGAGAGGGTTAATATCAAATAAGTGGATCGGTGTATTATATAACTGGGCTTCCCAAAACTGTCCATGTATTACCGACCGCTACTGTACGTTTGGACAAATAAGTCGTGTCTCCGTTGTCATTAAGTTTGTGCTGTATTAATGTCTGCCAGATGTTTAAGGGGAGATCTCCACTCGAGGGATTTTTGTCTTGACCCCTTTCTCCCTCATGTTTAACCCCATTGCTTTTGACATTATAAAAAGTTTGCCCCATTAGTTTAGCGATTTTAAGAACTTTCACCCCATATTAAGACCTTTCGTGCCATTCAGGTGTCTATTTTATCCAGGCGAGCGATAGCGAGCCTGTAATTTAAGAGGAACCGGCCTTCGGCCGGGACATTTTTCTACCGAAAAATGTAAAATTTTATCTTAAAAGGGACTCAAGGGGTGTAATTTTAAGCTTGATGGAGGTTTAGGGAACCAACTAAATACCTCCCCTTAATAGGGTGTGTAAAGATAGGGACATGTTTGTATATCTCACTGGAAACGATAAATTAATGGTTAGATAGTGCTGAGAGCAATTATTGATCCAAATATACTTGGTGCCGCGACATCTGTTCAAATATTTGCCCCGGCAGCCCTGACCGTCCTTCATCTGGCTAAATATTTCACAGAAACTAACCAATGGGCTTGAAACACATACTTTATAGCTGTGATTGCTTCAACTCACACAATACTCACTAGTTCGAAGTTAGTTACCCTTTCCCTGGTTGGCTAAACACCCACCTGTAACAAGGTAAACAATATGGACTAATATTTTACATAGCAAATTAACATTGTAATTATTTAATGAGCAACTTATAACCTCAATTTAGCAAAATACGAAATATTGCGGTAAACTTACTTGGTGTTTTTTAATTGTTGAGTCTCGTAACGCCTATCCCTAAAGTAATCCCTTATATACCTAACTAGCAGGGCTACCCGGCGTTGCCCGGGTAATCACCATAATCACCATCACTACTACCACCACTACTACTACCATAATCACCATCATCAATCACTACTACCACAATCATCACAATACTACTACTACCATAATCACCGGCCTCGACCTCCCTGTGCCTCATTAAACGGCGACCTCGATTTCGGCCGCTAAATGACCTCCGATTTAGGATCTGACCTCATCCGTACCCCCATTTTGGGGGCTGCGAACAACTTTCGTTCCATACACTTTTTCGATCGGAGGCCTCCTTCTGCCCCAAACGGCCATTTTTTCGCATTTTTTTCGCTCCCGTATACTACATAAGTTCTGCCGAAAATTGTATTAAACAAAAGTGTCTCCGATTTCCACTAAACTCGCCTAAAACCATCTCCAAAGCCTGGGCTTTCCAACGGTGCTCCACACTCCCACCTGGCACCCAAAATTGTGGGAGGATTTTAGTAACAAAGGTCGGGTAACTGATCAGGTAACTGACAAACTTTGACCTTTATTTATTAAGATGGCCACTGGTAATAATATAATACTTACCCGGGGATGGTGAACCCTTGATATATTAGTTGGTTGTTTGGTGATAACCGACACTAAAACTTCGTCGTGTTGGTCACGTAATGTTATTCTTCTTTGACAACAATAATTGTAAATAATAGTCCGTAGGTTGCTCGTTGTCACGTGGTTTTCGGCTATTAGCTTAAATATAACTTTAACAGAGATGTGAACTCAACTGAGGTATTTTGTAGACTGCCTTAAACTCCACGAATTACACCCCAACTCGTGTTGGTTAACTCTTCTCGAGACTACAATTAATAATGGCTTCGAAACTTGGTGAATATTCTGTACAGTACATATCATAAATACTAAACTGAAGCCTCGTTCTCAGTAGTATCACAAAGCTTACCTAACAATAAGAAAAATGAACGAAACTAACTTAACTCTACCCATCACCGATCTTCTATACAATCTTTTGTACATTATTTACACTAAGTAGGCTAATTTGTTATGAAAATATAACACTATTATACCTTATCTGTGGGAATTAAAAGACGGCAGACTATCTCAATTAATCGTTTTAGCTACCATATTTGCTTCCTAAGCTTCATAACATCGTCTAAATGTAGCTCAATATTGAATAGCAAAGACGTGAGTGGTACAGAAAGGGTTAACTGCATTACTGTTATATATTTAGGATTTATTTTAACTGTATTTGGGCAGAGCGAAGTATTTATGAACTTTTCCTGTTTCGATCCATTAGTTTGGATATTTTAAGTCATTTCACTCCATTTTTTTTTCTATGTGAATGAGGGAGACAAAAGGCATAACTGCCTACAGAGAGTGCCTCCCCCAGATTTCAAAGAGTGACAGGATGGAATCAAGGGATGTTCGAGCTAAAATGTCTGGACTCACGGAGTTTGAAGCAATTTAATTCATAGGAAGAGGGAAAAACTGATTCTGGGAGAGAGTTACAGAGCTCAGCAGTTGAATAAAAGAAAGTCTGAGAATAGCACTTCACTCTTGCGTTGGAGAGTTGCAAAGAGTAGGGGTGGGATTGTGTAGCAAGGCGGGTACTACGTACCCTACGTAGAGGAGGTGGTATACGCTGGGAAAGCTCTGAGGAACACCGATTATTGTAGTAGCGATAGAATAGCGAGAGAGATGCAAAATTGCGGCGAAGAGAGAGAGATTGCAGAGAGTTGGTGAGTGGACGGGAGTTAATGATACGAAAGGCTTTCCTTTCTACTTTATCTAGGAGTGCAGTGTGAGAGGATCCTCCCCACCCATGTGAACAATACTCAATACAAGGATGCAATGTGCCCCTGTACAGAGCAAGAAGCTGCGCAGGGGTAAAGAACCCCTTGAGGCGGATGAGCACACCCAGCTTCTGGGAGGCTGCCTTAGCGAGACTGGTAATATGGTCTTTCCAAGTGAGAGCAGAAGAAAAAGAGATACCGAGAACATTGAGAGAAGATGAAGGGTTGATTTTTGCATTGTTGAAGAATAAGGGATAGTCCTCAGGAGGTTCCTGACGAGTAGTAAGATGGATAAATTGAGTTTGGAAGCAATAAATGCAACAAGGTTTTCTCTACCCCAATTGGAAATAGTAGCTAGATCAAAAGATAAGTATTTTATGGTTTCATTACGTTTACTTTTGAGGGACTGCTGGCTGGGGGTTCTGGAAAACAAATATGAGTAGTGTAAGGTAGAGTCGTCTGCATATGAATGGATGGGACTGGATGTACAGTTGAGAAGATCATTTATGAAAATTAGAAAGAGAATAGGAGATAGGACAGAACCCTGATGAACACCGGAGTTGATAGGATGAGGAATTGAGCAATGGCCGTCCACAACCGCAGCTATGGAACGGCTGGAAAGGAAATTAGAGACAAAGGCACAGATGGAGGGACAGAAACCGAAGGAGGGCAGTTTGGAAATTAAAGACTTGTGCCAGACTCTATCGAAGGCCTTCGATATGTCTAGTGCAACAGAAAAAGTCTCACCGAACTCCCGAAAGGAGGATGACCAAGAATTAGTAAGATATGAAAGAAGATCACCAGTAGAGCGACCCTTAAGGAAGCCTTACTGGCGATCTGAGAGCAGATTATGAGAAGAGAAATGCTTAAGAAATTTGGAAGCAAGAATAGTTTCAAAAACTTTAGAGATACAAGAGATGAGAGCAATTGGACGATAGTTGGAGGGTTGAGAGCGGTCACCCTTCTTTGGGACAGGTTGAATGAGAGCAAACTTCCAGCAAGAAGGAAAGACGTTAGAGGAGAGACAGAGACGAAAGAGTTTGCCTAGGCAGTGGGTCAGCACGGAAGCACAGTTTTTAAGTACAACAGGAGGAACACCGTCCGGACCGTACGCCTTCTTAGTATTAAGCCCAGAGAGGGTAGAAAGTACATCTTTAGAAGAGATTAGGATATTAAGCATAAGTAGGAGAAAGGGGGGTGGAGAGGGAGGAATAGCACCGGAATCATCCAAGGTAGAGTTTCTGGCAAAAGTTTGAGCAAAGAGTTCAGCTTTGTCAGAGGAAGAAGTGATTGTTGAGCCATCAGAGTGGAAAAGGGGAGGGAAAGACGAGGAAGAAAAGTTGTTGGAGAGGTTTTTGGCTAGATGCTAGAAAGCTTGGGAATAGCTAGAGTTGGATAGTTCAGTGCATTTATTATTGATGAAAGAGTGCTTGGCAATTCGAAGAACAGATTTGGCTTGATTCCGGGCAGAAACATAGGAAGAATGAGATTCTTGAGTTTTAAGGCGTCGGTACCGTTTGAATGCGGTAATGAGATGATTGACCCCATTCAGGTGTCAATTGTATGGGCGAGCAATAGCATTTATTTATAGATTTATTTTTATTATTATTATTTTTTTGTTTAAGGAAATCTGAGAAGGCGTTGTTATTAGCTAAGGGGACAAACTAAAATACATTGCTCGAAAATGACAAAAGCGAGGAAAATTATTATATACGTAACATCATAATAACCCCCAACATGTTGGATCAGATAGTGTTTAGTAGTAAATACACGATACTATACGTTTAAAATACACACACATGTACGGTCGTGCTAATAAGTCATGTCCCAGCTGTCATTACGTTTGGCTTGCTCTGTGCTGTATTAATGTCTGCCATATGTCGAATAGGGTGGGTAAGTGTAGGAATATGTTTGTATATTTCACTCGATATGAAGAAATGAAGCTTAGCTATAGCCGATACCAATTATTGATCAAAACATGCTTGGTGACGAGACATCACTTATTAGCGCGACTGTACATTCATGAGCCATAATACATGCATATCAATTTGAATCTTTGAAACAACATGGGACTGGGGTTCTCTAAAAGGGGCTCTATTTCTGACGCTATTCTTGACTTACAGTGTGCTGGCTTAATAATACAGAAGGGTTGATAGCCTCTGAAGTCCTATTTTAACAACTAACTTTGAATCTGCCAAGCTGTGAAATCTCTGAGATATAACAGAACACTGGATTATCTTGCTTGGGTTCGATACAGATTGAAAAGGGTGTGCAGTATTATTGCTCATGACTGTACATTTGTCAATAAACTATTCATTGACCACTAACTCACTTCCTGCATAGCTATTGTCCACTCATTATAGTTAGGTCAATCATTTTGAACACTAACCTCTACAATTCGATCTTAACCCTTTCAGTACCGGTGCCATTCTTTTATCTTTATTCTGGTACTATTAGACGATTAAATTTAGTTTAACCCTCTCCGACATATGACGCAATTTTGAGCTGATTAGGGATACTTTAAAGCCTTTGTTACCATCAGGGGTATTTAGAAACCTTTAGTTTAGTTACTTCAACCTCTGCAGTTGTCTTTGAGTTAGCTGTGGGCAGAAAACTAATTTTGGAGAGGTAATTATAAGAGTGAGAGACCTCTATTTCTTACTGCTAATCTGGCAACCTCTGCGTGAGAGGGTTAACAGGCTTCTAACTATCTCCCTCAACCATTTTCAATACCACAGTTCATTCTTAAACTGTACAAATTCCTCTACATAAAGCTAGAATAGAATTAACAAGACGTCACTGGTACAGAAGGGGTTAAGCAACTGAGGAATTGAGCTAATATTTCTACCATATAGGAAGAGTCAGCCAGGGAATAGGTGTGGCAATGCACAGCTCATTTGTTCCAGCCCTTTTAGAGTTACAGAGGTTAGGAGGTCACAATTTCTGACCTACCTACAATACTTTTATATAGCGATGTTTTCTTGATCTTCCGGGGCATTTATAGTTTCCAACCTCCACCGTTTTATAGATCAAACCTGAGTATTGTTTTTTCCATTTTTGTATATGGTATGTTTTAGTTTGACCTTAATTTTTTTCGAAAATCCTTCGTTTATTAATGGGAAACACCACGCACCAACCATGCAAACTAGGCCTAGCGATATTTCCGAGAAAAACCCACACACACACACCCACACACACATCTTAACGTAACTTAGCCTACCCTAACTATTATAGTCGTGAACTCATAGCCCAGAATGAAGAGGCCTCATCGTACTATATTATGCGCTGACCTTATTATATAATTTAGTTACCCATATAAGTGCATTTTCTCTAATACGATTACTAAAGAAAACGATTGCAATATTATGGGTAACTACTTCATATTCTATGAATATCTCCAATAATTGTATATATTAGTTTATTAAAAGCCACTTTAAATATTAATAGCCCGATTTTATAAAACATTATGAATTTAGATGCGATAAAAAAACGTTAGATATAGACTTAACGAACCAGCATAACATCAATAAACTATGTGGATATTTTAGACCTATATATAATCAGATCACTCAAGGAAGATAGTTCACTTTTGTTCTGTGCGTTGATTCTTCAGCAAGTGCTTCGCTGTCTCTTCCGTGTGTTTTCTAAGTGGATTTTAGTTAACAAAATATAGAATTTAATTACAAGTTTTAGTGAATTAAGTAATGAATTCGCAGGATCAAGTTCCCTCTGTGGACTTGTGTGTAACCCTTCTAAGTGTTAATTATTTCCCCACACAGTCCCATTCCATTGACAAATTACCCAAAATACTGATCATTAAACTGCAAAATAAACCCACAAATTGGTTTAGCAATATCATCTTCAAGACACAGAGCAAAAAAATTATCCTGGATAAGAACAATTGGGTTTTCAATAATGGGACAGTAGAATATATGCTTAAACCAGCGGTGGTAATAAAACTTAGAAAGGAGTTTAATGTAATCAAACTCAAATGGAAACGAGGCTGGAAAACTATCCACACAAGTTTTATTAATGTTACTGACGAGGCCAACCAGGGTGTTAACGAGGCCAATCAGGTAGTTAATGATAAAAACGAGGTTAACCAGGTCATTAACGAGGACAACCAGGTCATTAACGAGGCCAATCAGGGAGTTAATGATAACAAGGTCAACCAGGTCATTAACAAGGACAACCAGGGTGTTAACGAGGCCAACCAGATAGTTAATGATAACAACGAGGCCAACCAGGTCATTAACGAGGACAACGAGGTCATTAAAGAGGACAACCTGGTCACTGAAGAAAACAACCAGGTCATTAACAAGGTCGACCAGGTCATTGAAAATAACAACCAGGTCATTAACGAGGTCAACCAGGTCATTAACAAGGTCAACCAGGTCATTAACAAGGTCAACCAGGTCATTAACAAGGTCAACCAGGTCACTGAAGATAACAACCAGGTCATTAACAAGGTCAACCTGGTCACTGAAGATAACAACCAGGTCATTAACAAGGTTAACCTGGTCACTGAAGATAACAACCAGGTCATTAACAAGGTCAACCAGGTCACTGAAGATGAAGACCAGCTTCCACGGTTAATTGTTATAGTTTTACTTTTATATTTATTCATTTGTAGATGTATTTTTATTTGTTATTAATGTTTTGTTAGTTTGCCCGTACACTTCCATCAAACTTAAAACAATACCCTGAAGACCCCCTTTTCAGAATAATGTGTACATTTATCGGTAGAAATATACCCCGGCCGAACGCCAGTTGCTCCTAAATTGCAGGTTTGCTATCGCTCTGGCCAGGAAACAATTAATACCTAAATGGTACGAAAGGCCTTACATAGCACAAAAGGTCTTACAGTGGACATACATATGGGGCAAATAGTCTTAAAATAACCAAACTAATGGTGTGAATATCTAAATATTTTAAAACTAATGGGGCTAAGCTTGAGGGAAAAGGGGGTCCAGGAAAACCCCATAAAACACCTAATCAAATATCAATGATTTAATAGAGCATTTACAAGTAGAAAAACTAACCCCATTAACTGGCCATCATTAGACGATTTTATTTAGATTGTGATGGATATGTGGCAGTCAGAGGGTTGATTGAGACTGTCTTTACTCATATAACTCCAACAGATCCCTCCTAAGCTGCATGAAATAATCTAATGGCACCCAGAATATATTGTCAACACGCATCATTATCTTGAAGGGGTTTATTTGCTTATTGTATTTTATGTAGTATATTGTATGTTGGCTAATGTTATACGATATTATGCAGAGTAGGAAGGAGCTCTGGCCATTAACGGGGATATCTATGTCAATTATCTGCTTGCTAAGTAACAGGTCTTTTCTAAGCTTCATAAAATTGTCTAATAAGAGCCAGACTAAACTGAAAGTATGTGTCACAGTGAATTGAAAGAGTTGGAGAAGTTGAACATACTCTTTATTAAGGGGAGAAGTTTTCTGAACTCTTTGTCCCTCATGTTTAGCCCCATTAGTTTTGAGATGTTAACACGTTCACGCCATTAGCTTGGCGTCTTTTAGGACCTTTTCGCCCATTTCTTAGTATGTTTTAAGACCTTTCGTGCCATTTAGGTGTTGATTTTTCCTGTTGAGTGTTAGCGAGCCTGCAATTTAGGGGTATTTTTCTACCGCATATCTTAACCCATTCTGTACCGGTGCCGTCTTATTAACTATATTCTGGCCAACATTAGACCATTATAGTCAGTTTAAAATGGGCCTCCAGCAATTAACAAGCTTCGAACTATCTCACTTAACCCTTTTTTCTATAACAGAATCTTAAACTGCACAAAATCGTCTTAATATAGCAAGAATAAGGTTGAAAAAGCCTCGCCGGTACAGAATGGGTTAAGCTCTGTGGATTTCTAGGGAGCAAACTAAAGAAACTCCACTTAATACCTATTTTACCAAGGTTTATTATGTTAACAAAATACACGTCAAAAAATCGTTTCCTATTTTATGATCTGACTGCCACAATTTAATCTGGGTACCATTGAACTATTTTATGCAGCTTGGGAGGGATCTGTAGGAGTTAAAAGTGTAAAGCCAGTCTCAATCAATCCTCTCACTGCCACATATCTTTCACAATATCTTTAGGCTTTATCAAGGTCTCTTTCACTATATTGTGGCAACTATTTTATTCGGCTTTGGAAGGATTTCTGGTCGCTAAAAGGATACATCGAGATAGTTTGTAGCTTTGTAATGGTCGTTCCTAAACTAAATACAATCATTTAATAGTTGCCAGAATATTATGAAAAGGACGTCACCGGTCCAGTATGGGTTAATATGTAAACAAAATGCTCGTGAACAATGGTTTCATATTATATGATTCCTTTATATATAAAGATATATGAATATAACAATGTTTATACTAAGCGAAAATATGTAAATCCGTGAACATGGAGGGAGCTGCACCGAGGGGTAGATCTAGAAAGACGTGGGATCAGGCTATAAACTCTGATCTCGAATACCTGATGTGTGGAAAGACAGACAGCTGTCGTGGTCTAACGGGCTAAGGCTTTAGCGCTATGTTGGTGACGACTAGCCGCGTGGGTTCGAATCTCGGCTATGCTACGACAGTTTCCAGTGCTATATAGCCTTCGTCGCTTAGTGCTGTAGAATTAATTACAGTTGGGGATATCCCCCAGATGAAATTAATTCATAAGGTTATTCAACCTTATAAACAAATCGTGTGTTAATTACCGTCGAATTCACGCACCGAAGGTTCATGTGGAGTTTGGTGAAAATCCGTCAAACGGTCTAGGAGTACCACTATACGGGGGGCGATACCACTCTGCTTACGCAGAGTTGATGATAGTATGGTAATGATGATGGTGGTAATCAACTCTGCGTAAGCAGAGTGGTATCGCCCCCCGTATAGTGGTACATGCTAACCGAAATGTCTGTCTGTCCGTCCGAGAACTCCTCCTAGACCGTTTGACGGATTTTCACCAAACTTCACAGAACTTTCGGTGCGTGAATTCGACGGTAATCAAAATAAAGTAGACGTGCCGTTTCGCCCAAAATCAAAACGGCATACCCAATTGCGATAGGTCACCATCAGCACTACTAGTCAATCATTACTATCATCATCACTACTACTATTACTACTCTCATCATCATCACTACTACTCTCATCATCACTACTACTATTACTACTCTCATCATCATCACTACTACTCTCATCATCACTACTACTATTACTACTCTCATCATCATCACTACTACTCTCATCATCACTACTACTCTCATCATCACTACAACTGTTCACCATCATCAATACTATTGTGACCATCATCACTACTAGTACTGTCACCATCATATCTACTACACACTCGCTACCACCAACTAACCTGCCTACACCGTTGATTCATTTAAACTTCGCCTAGACAAATATCTCGCATCAAACCCGCGACTGACTGCGTTTTTAAATGAATAACTTTATTTTATCCTCCCCTCAGTTACTAACCCATCTCAAAGGGCCTAGAGCAAACTGGCTGTAAAGGTACACACATATTTCCTGGTGGACTCTTACCAAATGATAGAAATGTCAGCCCGATTGCTTTCATTCATTTCGAGTTATAAGAAGTTAAGGGGTCAAGATTATTGTCAAGTTCGTTGGCGCTACCTATAACTTCCTAATCCTGCCACGGACATTAGTTCCAGGGCAGTAGTTCCCTTTCCAATGTGCCCTTACCCACTCTAAACCACTGTTTGGACACTTGATCCTCAGTGTTTTGGAGGACAAACAGCCTAGAAGGGTCACTAGAACGCCATCATCATCGCTTGGGGGGGGGGGGCAAATTTTGTTTAGGACCTAAGATCATAACTTGCACAAATTCAAACAATATTTTTTTAATTACCGTGGAATTCACGCACCGAAGGTTCGTGTGAAGTTTGGTGAAAATCCGTCAAACGGTCTAGGAGGAGTTCTCGGACGGACAGACAGACAGACATTTCGGTTAGCATGTACCACTATACGGGGGCCGATACCACTCTGCTTACGCAGAGTTGAAAATATTTTTTGAATTTGTGTAATAGTTATAATCTTAGGTCCTAAAAATGGTTTTGCCCCCCTCCCCAAGCCACCAGCCCCCCCCACCTGTACCTATTCCCAAGCAATGATGATGGCGCCATTGATCAGGGAGCAAAACAAAACAAAAATAAATCGCCCGCATTTGTTAGGATTAGTTCAGTTGACATTAGAAGTGATGGTTGTAATAGTGGGGATATTGTTGATGGTGATAATAGCAGTGATGATGGTTGTAGATTCAGTGATAATGATGACAGTAGTGATGATGATAACAGTAGTAGATGTGATGGTGACAGTACTAGTAGTAGTTTTGATGGTCATAATAGTATTGATGATGGTGACAGTAGTAATGATGATTGTAAGATGATGGTGACAGTATTCGTGATGTTGGTAAGTAGTAGTGATGATGGTGAAAGTTGTAGTGATGATGAGTGTAGTAGTGATGATGGTGAGAGTAGTAGTAGTAGTAGTAGTAATAGTAGTAGTGATGATGATAGTAATGATTGGCTATATAGGTAGCGCCAACGAACTTGATTTTTTTTTGACCGCTTAACTTCTCATAACTCAAAGGGGCCTTTTTTGTTTTCTATGTGATGAGGGAGACAAAAGGCATAACTCCCTGCAGCGAGTGCCTCCCCCAGATTTCAAAGAGTAACAGGGCCGAAATCAAGGGATGTTCGAGCTAAAATGCCTGGACACACGGAGTTTGAAGCAATTTAAGTCATAGGAAGAGGAAAAGACTGAGTCTGGGAGAGAGTTCCAGAGCTCCGCAGTTAAATAGAAGAAAGCCTAGAGCAAACTGGCTTTACATATCCACACCTATTTCCTGGTGGGCTCTTCCCTACTGATAAAAATGTCAGCTAGATTGCTTTGATACATTTTTTACTTTTTGAGTTATGAGAACTTTAGGGGTCATGACAATTGTCAAGTTGGTTGGCACTACCTATAGTAGTGCTGATGGTGACCTATCGCAGAGTTGGGTATGCCGTTTTGATTTTGGGTGAAACGGCACGTCTACTTTATTATAATGGTGGTAATGATGGTGGTGGTGGTGGTTGAAATGGTCTACTGGTTGAGATGACATGGAACCGTGGTAATGATTCATTAACACGGTTCCATGTCATCTCAACCAGTAGATCTCAACCAGTGACAAATTAACCCAGACCAACCAAACCAGTGCCAAAATATAGTACTAACCTAACCTAACCATATTGGTTGATTTGGTACTGGTTGAGAGCTACTGGTTGAAATGGTCTACTGGTTGAGTTGACCGGTCACCCATTAGCACTACCATCATCATTACCACCACCATCATTCTCATTACCACCACCATCATCATTACCACCACCATCATCATCACCACAAACATCATCATTACCACCACCATCATCATTACCACCACCATCATCATTACCACCATCATCATCATTACCACCATCATCATAACCACCATCATAACCACCATCATCATCATTACCACCATCATCATCATCATTACCACCATCATCATCATTACCACCATCATCATAATTACCACCATCATCATTACCACCATCATCATCATTACCACCATCATCATTACCACCATCATCATCATTACCACCATCATCATCATCATTACCACCACCATCATCATTACCACCATCATCATCATTACCACCATCATCATAACCACCATCATCATCATTACCACCATCATCATCATCATTACCACCATCATCATCATTACCACCATCATCATAATTACCACCACCATCAATCACCACCACCATCATCATCATTACCACCATCATCATTACCACTATCATCATAATTACCACCATCATCATCATTACCACCACCATCATCATCATTACCACCACCATCATCATTACCACTATCATCATAATTACCACCATCATCATCATTACCACCATCATCATCATTACCACCACCATCATCATAATTACCACCATCATCATCATTACCACCACCATCATCATTACCACCATCATCAATACCACCATCATCATCATTACCACCATCATCATTACCACCACCATCATCAATACACCCATCATCACCATTACCACCATCATCATCATTATCATCACCACCATCATTATTACCATCATCATAATTACCACCATCATAATTACCACCATCATAATTACCACCATCATCATTACCACCATCACCATCATTATTACCATCATCATTACCACCATCATCATCATTACCATCACCATTACCACCACCATCATCATCATTACCACCATCACCATCATTATTACCATCATCATTACCACGACCATCAGATAAGAAATATAAGAATACATGAATTATTAACGCATTTTGGAAGTTTATTCTGGCTGTCATCAGGCAATTTTATACAAATTAGGAAGGCTCTCTGGGCATACGAATGGTAAAGACTAGCTCAAAGAACCCGCTATAGCTCCCACACACTACCTTCCTAAGCTGAATAAAGTGGTCTAATACTAGCCAGACTATGCTGCCACAACGCGTCATCGTTCCAAGGGGGTTAAGGGGGTAGTGCTGGGTTTTTGGGTCTATTTATTAATTAATTCATTTATTCTTTAGTTTCCTCGCTAGACCTCCATGAAGCTTAAACAAACACCCCCCCTACACCCCCCCTACACACCCCCTACACCCCCTTTCAAGATAGATTTGTACATTTTTCGGCCGGTTCCTTCTCAAATTACAGGCTCCCTAACGCTGGCCAAGAAAAAAATCAGCACCTGAGTGGTACGAAAGGTCTTAATATTGACAAAGAAAGGAGGCGAATGATCTCAAAATCGCCAAACTAATGGAACGAATGTCTTCAAATCCCCAAAGTAATATACTAAACATAAGGGAGAAAGTGGTCCAGAAAAAGGTCATTATTCTGGTCCCTCTTCTTCCTCGTGTTTAGCCCCATTAGTTTTCAGATTTTAAGACGCTTGGCCCACTATAGTGTGGCGATTATGTCCCATTTCTTTGTCAATATTAAGACTTTTCGTGTCATTTAGGTGTCGATATTTTCCTGGCGAGCGATAGCGAGCCTGCAATTTAAGAGGAACCGGCCTTCGTCCGGGACAATTTCCTATCAACAAATGTACACATTTATCTTGAAGGAGGGTCATGGGCGGGTGTCTTGAAGGAGGGTCATGGGCGGGTGTCTTGAAGGAGGGTCATGGGCGGGTGTTTTATAACCTTGGTGGAGGTCTACGGAGGAAACTAAACATGTAGTAAAAAGATACATAAATGAGCCAATAAATACCCCCATCCCCCCCCCCCCCCCTAGACCTCCATCAAGCTTTTTATGGACCCCTTTCTCCCTCATGTTATAACACATTTGTTTTGAGATTTTAAGACGTTTGTTCCGTTAGTTTGGCGATTTTAAGACCTTTCGCCCCCATTACTTTGTCAATATTAATATCTTTCGTGCCATTTAGGTGTCGATTTTTTCCTGGCGAGCGATAGCGAGCCTGTAATTTTAGAAGGCACCGGCCTTAGGCCGGGACATTTGTCTACCGAAAAATGTACAAATTTATCTTGAAAGGGGGTCTAGGGTTTACAAGCAACTGGGGCGAACGTCTAAGAACCTCAAGACGAATGGGGCTAAACAAGAAGGGAGAAGGGGGTCCAGAAACATCCCCACTATCTCCCACTTAACCCCTTCGGTACCGGCGACGTCCTTTTAACTTCATTCAGGCTGCTATTAGACGATTTGATTTAGTTCCAAAAGCGCTTCCAGCAATTAACAGGCTTCGAACTACCTCACCTGACTCTATTGAGAACCACAGATCCTTCTTAAGGGGAGATGTCCACTTGAGGGATTTTTTTCTGGACTCCTTTCTCCCTCATGTTTAGCCCCATTGTTTTTTCTAATTTTAAGACGTTTGCCCCATTATTTTGACGATTTTAAGAACTTTCAACCCATTTCTGTCAATTTTAAGACCTTTCGTGCCATTTAGGTGTCGATTTTATCCTGGCGAGCGATAGCGAGCCTGTAATTTAAGAGGAACCGGCCTTCAGCCGGGACATTTTTCTACCGAAAAATGTACAAATTTATCTTGAAAGGGGCTCAAGGGGGTGTAATCTTAAGCTTGAAGGATATCTAGGGACCAAACTAAAAACCTGCCCTTAAACTATACAAAATCTAAAATAAAGCTAGAATAAAATGGAAAAAGCGTTGCGATACAAGAGGGGGTGGTTGAAGGGGTGGTTGAGGGGGTGGTTGAGGGGGTGGTTGAGGGGGTGGTTGAGGGGGTGGTTGAGGGGGTGGTTGAGGGGGTGGTTGAGGGGGTACACTGTAGGTAGCGCCAACGAACTGGACAATACTCTTGACCCCTTAACCCTATTTGGTGCAGGGCGGCCCAATTTCAATCCTCCCAGTTTGACTCCATTAGTTTGGAGATTTTCAGACGATTCATCTCATTAGTTAGGTGTCGATGTTTCCTGGGCGAGCGATAGCGAGCCTTCAATTTGGGAGAAACCGGCCTTTGGCCGGTAAATTTTTCTACCGAAAAATGTACACATTTAGCTTGAAGGGGGTCTGGGGAACGTTATTTTGAAGGGGGTCTGGGGAACGTTACTTTTTAGCTTGAAGGGGATCTGGGGAACGTTATTTTGAAGGGGGTCTGGGGAACGTTATTTTGAAGGGGGTCTGGGGAACGTTATTTTTTAGCTTGAAGGGGATCTGGGGAACGTTATTTTGAAGGGGGTCTGGGGAACGTTATTTTGAAGGGGGTCTGGGGAACGTTATTTTTTAGCTTGAAGGGGATCTGGGGAACGTTATTTTGAAGGGGGTCTGGGGAACGTTATTTTGAAGGGGGTCTGGGGAACGTTATTTTGAAGGGGGTCTGGGGAACGTTATTTTTTAGCTTGAAGGGGATCTGGGGAACGTTATTTTGAAGGGGGTCTGGGGAACGTTATTTTGAAGGGGGTCTGGGGAACGTTATTTTGAAGGGGGTCTGGGGAACGTTATTTTTTAGCTTAAAGGGGATCTGGGGAACGTTATTTTGAAGGGGGTCTGGGGAACGTTATTTTGAAGGGGGTCTGGGGAACGTTATTTTGAAGGGGGTCTGGGGAACGTTATTTTGAAGGGGGTCTGGGGAACGTTATTTTGAAGGGGGTCTGGAGAACGTTATTTTGAAGGGGGTCTGGGGAACGTTATTTTGAAGGGGGTCTGGGGGAACATTATTTTTTAGCTTGAAGGGGGTCTGGGGAACGTTATTTTGAAGGGGGTCTGGGGAACGTTATTTTGAAGGGGGTCTGGAGAACGTTATTTTGAAGGGGGTCTGGGGAACGTTATTTTGAAGGGGGTCTGGGGAACGTTATTTTGAAGGGGGTCTGGAGAACGTTATTTTGAAGGGGGTCTGGGGAACGTTATTTTGAAGGGGGTCTGGAGAACGTTATTTTGAAGGGGGTCTGGAGAGGCGTTTTTTAAGTCTTGGGGGTAAACTAAAAATACATTGTTCTAAAATGGCTAAAACAATTAAAAACCTCCATAATTAAACCAAACACCATAATAAACCCCAAAACGCTGCACCAGATAGTGTTAACTTCATATAAATAGAAATTAATGAAAGCAATCGGGCTGATGTTTCTATCATTTGGGAAGAGTCCACCAGGTAATAGGTGCGGATATTTACAGCCAGTATGTTCTAGGCCCTTTTGAGTTACAGAGAGATCAGAGGGATCAAGGATATTGTCAAGTTGGTTGGCGCTACCTTTAGTACTCGCTTTTTCTGGACCCCCTTCTCCCTCATGTTTACCATATTAGTTGTGAGATTTTAAGACGTTCGTTCCGTTAGTTTGGCGATTTTGAGACCTTTCGCCTCATTTTGTTGTCAATATTAAGACCTTTCGTGCCTTTTAGGTGTTGATTTTTTCTTGGTGAGCGATAACGAGCCTCTAATTTTAAAAGATACCGGCCTTTGGCCGGGACATTTTTATACCGAAAAATGTACAAATTTAACTTGAAAGGGGGGGGCTAGGGGGTGTTTTTTTAAAGCGAGAAAACTAAAAAATAAATAAATTAAAAAATATGTACAGTAGAACAAAACAAAACAATATGTACAGTAGACCAAAACAAAACAATATGTACAGTAGACCAAAACAAAACAATATGTACAGTAGACCAAAACAAAACAATATGTACAGTAGACCAAAACAAAACAATATGTACAGTAGACCAAAACAAAACAATATGTACAGTAGACCAAAACAAAACAATATGTACAGTAGACCAAAACAAAACAATATGTACAGTAGACCAAAACAAAACAATATGTACAGTAGACCAAAACAAAACAATATGTACAGTAGACCAAAACAAAACAATATGTACAGTAGACCAAAACAAAACAATCACTACCCCCTTAAGGGGAGATGTCCACTTGAGGGATTTTTTTCTTGACCCCTTTCTCCCTCATGGTTAGCCCCATTTCTCTTGACATCTTAAGACGTTCGCCCAATTATTTTGGCTATTTTAAGAACTTTTGCCCCATTTCTGTCAATTTTAAGACTTTTCGTGCCATTTAGTTGTCAATTTTTTCCTGGCGAGCGGTAGCGAGCCTGTAATTTAGGAGGAATCGGCCTTCGGCCGGGACATTTTTCTACCGAAAAATTTACTAATTTATCTTGAAAGGGGGTCTAGGGGCTGTAATGTTAAGCTTGATGGAGGTCTAGCGAACTAACTAAAAACCTCCCCTTAACCCTTCTCTACCATGGAGGGGGGGGGGGGGGGGGGGGGGGTCTCGTTCACTGTTTTGAGGCTAACCCTTTGACGCATTGCCTTTCTGTCCTATGGCTATGGTCAGACGATTTTCCTTTAGGGAGTACTACTCGCTTTTTCTGAACCCCCTTCTCCTCCATGTGTTTAGCATATTCGTTTTGAGGGTTTAGACGTACGTTCCGTTAGTTTGGCGATGTTGAGACCTTTCGCCTCATTTCTGTTGTCAATATTAAAACCTTTCGTGCCCTTTAGGTGTCTATTTTAGGTGTCTATTTTAGGTGTCTATTTTTTCCTGGCGAGCGATAGCGAGCCTCTAATTTTAGAAGGAACCAGCCTTCGGCCGGGACACTTTTCTACCGAAAAATTTACAAATTTATCTTGAAAGGGTTCTTGAGGGTGGTTTTTTTTTAAGCTTGATGGAGGTCTGGCGAGGAAACTCAAAAGTAAATAAATAAATGATATAGACCCAACAACAAAAGCACTACCCCCCTTAAGTTAGTGAGGGTAACTATGTGGACGGCAGAGGGTTAAGGGAGGGAGGATACTTCGTTTTTTATAGACCCACTTCTCCATCATGTTTTAGTCCCATAAGTTTTGAGATTATAAGACGTTCATTCCATTAGTTTGGCGATTTGGAGATCGTTCACCCCATTTCGTTGTCAATATTAAAGACCTTTTGTGCCATTTAGGTGTCGATTTTTCTACTGGCGAGCGATAGCGAGCCTGTAATTTTAGTAGAAACCAGCCTTCGGCCTGGACATTTTTCTACCGAAAAATGTAAAAGTGTATCTGGAAAGTGGGGCTATTTTTTTTTTTTTTTTTTTTTTTTTTTTTTTAAAGCTTGATGGAGGTCTAGCGAGGAAACGAAACAAATGAATAAGTAAATATATTGGCAAAAAAAAAAAAAAAAAAAAAAAAAAATTAATTCCAACAGATGCTTCCTAAGTTGAATATAATCGTCTAATTGGTCTTAACCCCAATTAAAATACGATGACGTATATTTTATCTGTTTTCTGTTTCTAGTTTCCTCCTTCGACCTCCATCCAATTTAAAAACAAAAACATCCATTAGATGGCCCCCCTTCTAGATTAATTTGTACATTTTTCGGTAGAAAAATTTCCCGGCCGAAGCCCGGTTCTTCCAATATTACAGACTCACTATCGTTCGCCAGGGAAAAAATCGACACCTAAATAACACGAAAGGTCTAAATATTGACGGCGAAATGGGGAGAGAGGTCTTAAAATCGACTAACTAATGGGGCAAACATCTTAACCCTTTCACGCACATATGACGCAGAGGTTGCCAGATTAGCAATAAGAAATAGAGTTCTCTCACTCTCCAAAATTAGTTTTCTGCCCACAGCTAACTCAAAGACAACTGCAGAGGTTGAAGTAACTAAAGGTTTCTAAATACCCCTGATGGTAACAAAGGCTTTAAAGTATCCCCAATAGGCTCAACACAGCTAACTCAAAGACAACTGCAGAGGTTGAAGTAACTAAACTAAAGGTTTCTAAATACCCCTGATGGTAACAAAGGCTTTAAAGTATCCCCAATAGGCTCAACACAGCTAACTCAAAGACAACTGCAGAGGTTGAAGTAACTAAACTAAAGGTTTCTAAATACCCCTGATGGTAACAAAGGCTTTAAAGTATCCCCAATAGGCTCAACACAGCTAACTCAAAGACAACTGCAGAGGTTGAAGTAACTAAACTAAAGGTTTATAAATACCCCTGATGGTAACAAAAGCTTTAAAGTATCCCCAATAGGCTCAAGACAGCTAACTCAAAGACAACTGCAGAGGTTGAAGTAACTAAACTAAAGGTTTCTAAATATAACAAAGGCTTTAAAGTATCCCCAATAGGCTCAAAATCGCGTCATATGTCTGAGAGGGTTAAGGGTGGATGGCTGGTTTTTCCGGCCCCTCCTTCGTCCTCATGTTTAGCCCAATTTGTTTTCAGATTTTAAGACGTTCGGCCCATTAGTTTGGCGATTTGGAGACCTTTCACCTCATTTGTTTGTCAATGTTAAAACCTTTCGTTCAGTTTAGGTGTTAATTTGTTTTCCTGGCGAGCGAGAGCGAGCGAGAGGAGGAAACTAAAGAAAATAGTAAAAGATAAATATATAAGAAAATAAATACACCCATCCTCCCTTATTTGACATAGTCTTTACCCTTCCAATACCCACAGATCCTTCCTAAGCTGTACAAAATAGTCTACTGATAACCAGAATATCCCTTTAATCCTTCCAATACCCACAGATCCTTCCTAACCTGTCTACTGATAACCAGAATATCCCTTTAATCCTTCCAATACCCACAGATCCTTCCTAAGCTGTACAAAATAGTCGACTGATAACCAGAATATCCCTTTAATCCTTCCAATACCCACAGATCCTTCCTAAGCTGTACAAAATAGTCGACTGATAACCAGAATATCCCTTTAATCCTTCCAATACCCACAGATCCTTCCTAAGCTGTACAAAATAGTCTACTGATAACCAGAATATCCCTTTAATCCTTCCAATACCCACAGATCCTTCCTAAGCTGTACAAAATAGTCGACTGATAACCAGAATATCCCTTTAATCCTTCCAATACCCACAGATCCTTCCTAAGCTGTACAAAATAGTCGACTGATAACCAGAATATCCCTTTAATCCTTCCAATACCCACAGATCCTTCCTAAGCTGTACAAAATAGTCTACTGATAACCAGAATATCCCTTTAATCCTTCCAATACCCACAGATCCTTCCTAAGCTGTACAAAATAGTCGACTGATAACCAGAATATCCCTTTAATCCTTCCAATACCCACAGATCCTTCCTAAGCTGTACAAAATAGTCGACTGATAACCAGAATATCCCTTTAATCCTTCCAATACCCACAGATCCTTCCTAAGCTGTACAAAATAGTCGACTGATAACCAGAATATCCCTTTAATCCTTCCAATACCCACAGATCCTTCCTAAGCTGTACAAAATAGTCGACTGATAACCAGAATATCCCTTTAATCCTTCCAATACCCACAGATCCTTCCTAAGCTGTACAAAATAGTCGACTGATAGCCAGAATATCCCTTTAATCCTTCCAATACCCACAGATCCTTCCTAAGCTGTACAAAATAGTCTACTGATAACCAGAATATCCCTTTAAGGGGAGGTATTTACTTTGTTCCCTAGACATCCATCAAGCTTAAGATTACACTTCCATGAGCCCCTTTCAAGATAAATGTGTACATTTTTCGGTAGAAAAATTTCCCGGCTGAAAGCCGGTTCCTCTTAAATTACAGGCTCGCTATCGCTCGCCAGGATAAAATCGACACCTAAATGGCACGAAAGGTCTTAAAATTGACAGAAATGGGTTGAAAGTTCTTAAAATCGTCAAAATAATGGGGCAAACGTCTTAAAATTAAAAAAAAAAAACAATGAGGGAGAAAGGAGTCAAGAAAAAAATCCCTCAAGTGGAAATATCCCCTTAACCATTCCATTACCCACAGATCCTTCCTAAGCTGTAAAAAATCGTCTAATCTATCTATCTATCTATATACTCAGGCCCAAACCCCACTTTTCCTATATATATACAACATATATATGGGTTTTTTTCTTGGGGGGGGGAGGGGGGGGGATTCAAGATAGAGCCAGAATAGGGACAACACAAAACACAACACAATAAACACACAAAGACAAATGACAACTTCACACACACATCCAGGTCTAATGATAGCCAGAACATCCGGTCGTCGACAATTAGTGCCATCATTAAAGACAGGCCAGGTACCGTAACCCCTTCAGCGTATCATGACGCCCTTCTTCACCTATCATCCTGGCTACAGTTAGATGATTATAGAAAGTTTAGAAGAACCTATGGTATATTATAGAGGGTTTATAAACCTTCTCCGACATATGCCGCGATTTTGAGCCTCTTAGGGATACTTTAAAGCCTTTGTTACCATCAGGGGTATTTAGAAACCTTTAGTTTAGTTACTTCAACCTCTACAGTTGTCTTTGAGTTAGCTGTGGGCAGAACACTAATTTTGGAGAGGTAATTATAAGAGTGAGAGAACTCTATTTCTTATTGCTAATCTGGCAACCTCTGCGTCATATGTGCGTGAAAGGGTTAAGGGGGGATGGGCGTATTTATTTGCTTATATATATATATATATATATATATATATATATATATACGGTATATATATATAATCTTTTAGTTTCCTCCCTAGACCCCCATCATGCTTAAAAAAGAAAAACACCCATCAAGATAAATTTGTAAATTTTTCGATAGAAAAATATCCCGGTCTCATAGCTCAGTATTGTTATCGCTGGTAGAAGCTTTGTAGCCCCACGTAGTCACTCTATATCTGTCCTGAGAGTGCTGGGAAGCAGAACTGAACACTGTAATCTACTGTAAAGGAGGCTGTATCAGAGCATTGTACAAGGTGAGGACTATTTACTCTCTATTGTGAGAGAGTGAGAGCGGTGTTAGAGATACTCAGACCACACAGACCTTGCAGTCCCTACTAGGTGGTCCGACCTTAATACTACTAGAGACGAGGATAGTTTATAGTAGAAAAATAAGACAACAAAGTAGAAGGCTCTCTCCCCACCCTCCGGCTCCTCCGGCTAAAAGGCCGTACCGGAAATTAGCATGCCGTGTAACCTTATGGGTCAGGAAATGCCTGCAAGGAAGGTTTTTTATATAGGATAGAAAGACATTAGTCCGAAAGGGAACTTACACTTACCTACCTACTGATTAATTCTTATAAAACTATCTTCAAGTGATCTTTCAGTCTCTTCTAAAACCTATCAATTGAATTACTATCAACTACTTCCTTTAGTAAACTATTCCACTCATTGACCACACTGAATGAGAAGAGATTTTGTGTGACATCCAGGCATGCCTTCTTTCTAATTAATTGAATTCTATTACCTCGGATTGCAGCATTGTTATTACATGAGAACATAAGAAAATGGGAAAAACGGTTTGACGTCAGAAAACGGGGGCCTGGAGAGAGCCGATTGACCCACACCCGGCAGATCCCCCTCACACCCAACCCATCTCGTCCACATGCCTATCAATTTTTTTCTTAAAGCTCTCTATCGTTCTTGATCCTACTATAGCACTTGGTAGCCTATTCCACCTATCTACAACTGTTACCAAACCAATATTTCCTATACCTTTTCTGAAACTAAATTTAATCGTGAACAGTGCATTAATATCTAGTCTGTCAATCCTTCAAGCATCTTAAAACACTCGATAAGTTGGCCTCGTAACCTCCTTTTCTATAGCGATAATAAATGTGATGTCTTTAATTGTTCATAATATGGCTTGTTTTTCAGAGAGGGTATTAGCTTAGTTGCTTTACGCTGCACGTATTCCAGTTTTTTAATGTCTTTCTTGAGATACGGGGACCAGAACTGACCGCCAAGATTGGGTCTAACAACGCTTTTGAATAACTGGAATATAACGTTCTTGTCTATAAATGCAACATTTCCTCTAATAAATCCCAAGGCTCTGTTAGCTTTATTTGTCGCAGCCGCTCTTTGCTCTGAGTATTTTAGGTTTTCATATATTATAATCCCGAGATGGTTAACCTTAGAATATGCTATTATTGGTTGGCTTTTTAGTAGATAATCATAATTTTTGTTTGTTGTACCAACGTGCAAAATTTGACATTTGTCAACATTAAAGGGTATTGGCCACTTTTCTGACCATTTTATTATATTTTGCTTAAGGGGGGTGACCTGTTTTTGTTGTCCTTTTCTATCTGTCTCTGGCTTGTATCCATTTGGTCCCATTCAGCCTACTGTTTTAACCCTTAACTGGCGGCGCGCAACATATGTCGAGTGAAATAAATTCATGGAGGGTTTTCCTTTCCCCTAAGTGAGCATTGTTATGGGTTAAGGCACATGCAACCGCCACTAATGTCTGTGGTATCACTAAACACAACCTTGACATATTAAGGTCCCTCTTTCTGACATACAATAACTTATCATGTAACTCAAAGGAGATTATTGGACAGTTTCCAGTAATTTTCTTAGGCAAGTGACCACCTTCTAAATATCTTATAACTTTGGTCCATATTTTGTCTTCTCTCTGGGCACTAGATATGTTCTTGCATGTAAGACCAAGGAACTTGACTGAATTCATTTGAGTGGGGTCAAGGGTCTGATTAATAGCACAAACTGGACGGCTTAGTGCATCAGGTACTGAATGTTGGGCTCCCTTTTTATATCTCATGGTAAAAGAATAGTCTCTTAATTCTAAAATATATCTGGACATTCTGGGACACTTAGTTTTTCGCTTAAAAATCCAGGTAAGTGGTTTGTGGTCAGTCACTACCATAAACGGCTTACACCACAGGTACGGGAAGAAAAATCTACAAGCTTCTACTACGGCCATTGCTTCCTTATCAGTTACTGAATATCTTCTCTCAGTAGCATTTAATTTCTTTGAAAAAAAAACAATCGGTTTGAGGGAATGGTCGTCTTCGACTTGCATTAATGAAGCACCCACATGAGATTTACTAGCATCGGTGTGTAATTGAAAAGGTTTAGTTTGATCAGCCTTAACAAGGACAGGATATGTAGTTAATATTCTTTTCAGTTCAATGAAAGCTTTTTGACATTCTGTGTTCCACTGAAAAGGTACATCTTTCCGCAGTAGATCGGTGATAGGACTCGCAAGGAAAGCTAATTTTGGGATATGTTTACGGTAGAAGTTCACCATTCCCATAAAGCGACGGACTTGTTTCAGATTACTAGGACTGGGCATTCTATTGACTGCTTCTACGTTCTTTGGGTCTGGTTTTATTCCCTGTGCAGAAATTATGTGACCCAACATTTTTTTTAACCCCAAAGGCACATTTGCTTATGTTAAGTTTGACGCCCATTTTGCTTAAACGGGTGAAAGTTTGGCTAAGCCTGTTTAACATTTGGTCGAATGAATCAGCCCACAGTACAACATCGTCAAGATAATTCCGACACCAGCCTTGTTTGAGCAGGGGGGCTAGCACTTCCTGAATCTTTCTTGTGAAAATGGCAGGACTGACCGAGAGACCGAAAGGTAGTCTACAAAATCGGTATAAGTTAAGGCCGTCAGAAAAAGTGGTGAGATCACGAGACCCGGAATCTAGTTTGACTTGGTAATACGTATCACGAAGGTCTAAATTACAATAAAATGGTCTACCTGCGCTGGATTCTACTAAGTCGTCAAGACGTGGTAATGGTTGTAGGTCCATTTTAAGGTTCTGGTTTAATCCTCGGTAATCAATGCACATGCGGCGCGAACCGTCAGATTTCTTAAGGACTATGGGAGCAAGATAAGCTGCTGTACTTTCTTCGATCACTCCTTTCTCTAACATATTAATGATTAATTTGGCAATCTCTGCTTTGGCTTGTTCAAGTTGACGATATAGCGGCATACGAACTGGAGTAGGGTCCTTTACTTGTATGCCCGCTTCTCCTACTTTCATTTCCCCCAATTCACTCTGACTCAATACAAACAACTGGTTATGATTTGTAATACACTCAGTCAGTTTATCTTTTTGACTTTGATCGAGATGGGACCAATCTAAATCTTTAACTAAGGATCTAAGAGTGCGGTTACGATCACTAACGTCGGCAGCTTCATCCATATGAGGGAGCAGTGCATTTGAGATGGCACCGATTGGTTGACAAGACGTATCGCGGATAAGAGAAGCATTGGACTCGAGTTTTTCTACATCACGGTCTTCAAGAAGAGAAACAGTGGCTACAATATGTCCTGGTTTAAATAAGACAGGTTTTTTCCCAGTATTGACAATAGGTACAGCAACAGCGCAATTGTCATTTACAATGATACAGTAAGAATTTATAGGTAATACTTTCTTAAACTTACTGGCTAGGTTAGGTAGAACATCAACTTGGACAAGGTTACCAGGTGTTACACCTCTAACAGATATGGGTACAGAGCACATGTGGTCACCTGGGATCCTAATTCTCTTGCCTACTTGGACTATGGCAACATGTGGATTATCCTTACCTGAATTTTTTAATTTCCAATAGACCTTATTCACTGAGTCAGCCTGAGTATTGGTAACTGAATAACGATGCCCGGCCCAATGCAGTTCCTGGGCCTGACCATCCCAAGCAAAAAGTGCTCTACCAATCAGGTCGGCACCCATTAGTACATCACTTGACAGATACTTGTTAGGCACTACTATAAACCGGTGAGTAACCTTTAAATGAGGAGTAACACTTACTGGTAGCATAATTTGACCAAGAACTTCAATAGTATGATTTGAAACACTTGTAAGTGATTTATTACATTTAAATATATTAGCTTTGGTTAACTTCCAAGCAGTCTCAGTGATCAAGGTGGCTACGGAACCTGTGTCCACAAAAGTTTTTAATGGGTAACCAGCACATTCAAGCATGATAACAGGGGTATTTATCTCTTCTTTAACCATAATAACCTCCTGTACTTTCAGGATAGGCTGATTTGAGGTTACTAAAGGTGGCGCATCTAGTCATATTTCCCTTTTAGTAGGTGGGGGAGGAAAGGTAACACGAGATGGGGGAGGTACAGTAAATGGTGACAGTGATGGAATGAATGGTGAGCCCTGAGGGTAGACAGGTGCGGGCGAGTGAGTGGTAAGATGAGGTGGTCTAGTCTGTACTTGGTTAATCCTACCAGGGCATCCAGGGTGTCCTCTATGAGTTGCTAGTTGAAGACAATCATAACAACTGTTAGGTGTGGGCTTCCTAGGGCATTGGTGCCAGAAATGAACACTGCCATCTGCACACCACCTACAATAACGTGGGGGCTTGCTTACAAATGGGTTGGTCCTAGAAGCTGCTATCTCTGGCGGAATGCCCCTTTCTGCACCGGATTCCTCTACCCGAGCGACAAAAGCTACTGGTTTCCTAAGTTGTGTGCTCCTGATTCTTTCTACCTCACGAATGAATGTCTCTTCCAAGCCCTTCTTGCTAAAAAGTTTCAATTCTTTCCTAATGTCTGTGGGTAAGCTATCCATTATAATATCCTTCCACCACTCGTCACGAGATGTAGCTGTACTTTCAGGGTTATCTTGGCAAATGGCTGTTACTCTACTGTTAAATCTCTGAATAAACCTACGAGGAGGTTCATCGAAAGAATATCTCATATTAAATAGTTCCCTAAATGAGTCAACAATGTCTCCTGTCTTGAAATGGGTCTGTAGGATATTAGTGATGTCAGCAAAAGTGGTGAGTAGGGATTGCTAGATTCACTATCTATTTAGTAAGACAGCTCTTTCTCACTCATTCACTCACACTATCTATTTATCTATCTATCTATCTATCTATACCTATCCACATTATAGATTAGTCTTTTCCTTAGCTGATGTTCATTTGCTCTTCTTTGGGTTAATGTTGGTCTCTTAATTTTGGTTGAGGTCCCGGGCTGGCCCGTATTGTCGATTTGCGGCATTTTGTTTTGGGGCTCCTCATACCTCTCTGTCTCATGTCTTTTTCTTCAAATACAGCATTATGTGTAGCATTGTGTTGTTACTTAAAATAACATAATGTATTGCATATCCATATCCATCTAGTCGTCATTAGTGAAATTCCCATACCAAAATAACAGCTTTCATAACTAGTCGACATAACACCAAAGAATCCTACACTGTTAGAGAAAATAGATCATTCAGCAATAAAAGCAGTGCAATATATATTGATATAATTATGATATTCTCCAGATGTGTATTTTGTGTTTGAGAAGGGGGTTTGGAGAAGAAAAAATATATATATGACTAAAATACAATACAAAAATATCAGACTTTAGAACTGGTAACCTACTTAAATAGAAACAAATAAATGATTTGCTCGGAAATGAGTGCTACAAACTTCAAAGTCGTTATAACTTATAAGAAAAATAGGTCCTACTAATATGTCATTGGAAAACGTTATATATTTTCAAAGTAGCCCCAGAGAAGTTTTAGTGGTTTGCATTTCCCAATGTTGATATGTATGATAAAGGTGTTTGTTATTAGCATATACATTTGGATATCAATGCAAATATAATTAAACCGTTCAGAGAGAGAGAGCGAGAAGGAAAGGGAGAGACGAACTAAATGGACGAATACATCGAAGAGACTTATACACGAAAGCTTGACTCTAATATCTGTGGACAGAGTATTCATTAATCAAATTAATAAGCATTCGGTAATGTTTACTCTATATATTCATCTAAACATATGACAACAAAATAACCCGCAGAGCCACTTCACCTATGTTGTGCAAATTCCCATTACAAGCAACCCAATTCCTCGATATGACAATCAAAGGTTTGATGTTCTCCACTTCCCTTTACCTAATACATTGTTTCTCTGCTTATGAAAGAGACAAGAGGCAAAACTACTTATAAACAAATTGACGTCCTATTGTCCCCCTTACCCCAGTCAGGACAGAATGCTTAGTACAGAACCATATTCAAGGTGCACTGGAATGTAACTGCAGGACACGCAAAGCTTGAAACAAAGTCATAGGGTGAGGGATAGACACATTTACGGAGTGAATTCCATACTTTACTTGTTGAGCTGAAAAATTACGGGGAAATTTAAGTTAACTGTTGGCTTTGAATGGTGGGCAGAAAAGTGGTGGGAATGAGTTACGAAGTGGGTGGACCTCTGTCTCTGCAGAGTGAGAGGTATACGCTGGGACAGCTGTGAAGAACACTGATTATAATAATGACAAAACAGTAATATAAAGTCATGCAATGTTCACAATGTGGAGAGATTGTAGACAACATGGTTGAGAAGAGTAGAGAATACATGCCTTTGACTGCACCCTTTCAGAGGCATTTTTCATATGCGAACAATACCTGATACGCTTACAACAGTGTCCCTGTACGGAGAAAGAGGCTGTACGGGGATAAGGGGGTAACAGACGATTGAGCAAACCTAACCTCTGGGAAACTTTTTAATCAACAATGCTAATATGATCTTTCAAAGACACACACACACACACACACACATACACACTTGTGTTTCGATTAACACTAATGTTTCACTGCATGCACGCGCATATCAGTATACAGTATGTTATGGCTCTAGCCATCTCTCTCTCTCTCTCTCTCTCTCTCTCTCTCTGTATAATATTAACACTAATGTTTCACTGCATGCACGCGCATATCAGTATACAGTATGTTATGGCTCTAGCCATCTCTCTCTCTCTCTCTCTCTCTCTCTGTATAATATTAACACTAATGTTTCACTGCATGCACGCGCATATCAGTATACAGTATGTTATGGCTCTAGCCATCTCTCTCTCTCTCTCTCTCTCTCTCTCTCTGTATAATATTAACACTAATGTTTCACTGCATGCACGCGCATATCAGTATACAGTATGTTATGGCTCTAGCCATCTCTCTCTCTCTCTCTCTCTCTCTGTAGGAATATTGGTTTGGCAGGAGTCACAGGGACCGCACTTTCTACAAATTATTATCTTTCGCAACTAACTCAGCGCGTTACAGGTTGCCAGGGTAGCTCATGAAAAATATATATCCACTGATATTTTAACAACCAATCATGTTATGACTTATACCTATTGGCTTCTGGAAGAGAAAAACATGCGTAGGAACTATTTAAGCTATACTGAAACTTAGCAACCACGCTAGGCCTGAAGAGACCATAATTATATCACAATTCCACGTGGCAGCTGTATGTGTGTGAGTGTGTGTGTATGTTGGGGGGGGGGGGGGTTAAATGCCGATATAACTATGTTAACGTTAAATATCTCATGATTAAGTCTATGCAAGGGTAACTATATATTATGTGCAGTCAAATGTATAAGTTATATAAGAGACTGTCACCCTATATAATGTATAAGTTATATAAGAGACTGTCACCCTATATAATGTATAAGTTATATAAGAGACTGTCACCCTATATAATGTATAAGTTATATAAGAGACTGTCACCCTATATAATGTATAAGTTATATAAGAGACTGTCACCCTATATAATGTATAAGTTATATAAGAGACTGTCACCCTATATAATGTATAAGTTATATAAGAGACTGTCACCCTATATAATGTATAAGTTATATAAGAGACTGTCACCCTATATAATGTATAAGTTATATAAGAGACTGTCACCCTATATAATGTATAAGTTATATAAGAGACTGTCACCCTATATAATGTATAAGTTATATAAGAGACTGTCACCCTATATAATGTATAAGTTATATAAGAGACTGTCACCCTATATAATGTATAAGTTATATAAGAGACTGTCACCCTATATAATGTATAAGTTATATAAGAGACTGTCACCCTATATAATGTATAAGTTATATAAGAGACTGTCACCCTATATAATGTATAAGTTATATAAGAGACTGTCACCCTATATAATGTATAAGTTATATAAGAGACTGTCACCCTATATAATGTATAAGTTATATAAGAGACTGTCACCCTATATAATGTATAAGTTATAAGAGACTGTCACCCTATATAATGTATAAGTTATATAAGAGACTGTCACCCTATATAATGTATAAGTTATATAAGAGACTGTCACCCTATATAATGTATAAGTTATATAAGAGACTGTCACCCTATATAATGTATAAGTTATATAAGAGACTGTCACCCTATATAATGTATAAGTTATATAAGAGACTGTCACCCTATATAATGTATAAGTTATATAAGAGACTGTCACCCTATATAATGTATAAGTTATATAAGAGACTGTCACCCTATATAATGTATAAGTTATATAAGAGACTGTCACCCTATATAATGTATAAGTTATATAAGAGACTGTCACCCTATATAATGTATAAGTTATATAAGAGACTGTCACCCTATATAATGTATAAGTTATATAAGAGACTGTCACCCTATATAATGTATAAGTTATATAAGAGACTGTCACCCTATATAATGTATAAGTTATATAAGAGACTGTCACCCTATATAATGTATAAGTTATATAAGAGACTGTCACCCTATATAATGTATAAGTTATATAAGAGACTGTCACCCTATATAATGTATAAGTTATAAGAGACTGTCACCCTATATAATGTATAAGTTATATAAGAGACTGTCACCCTATATAATGTATAAGTTATATAAGAGACTGTCACCCTATATAATGTATAAGTTATATAAGAGACTGTCACCCTATATAATCATTAATAACTATATGTGTAACCATAAACCGAGTGCACTGTGAGGAATACTGGAGAATTCGCCCCGAAACGAGTTCGCCCCGCTTTGAGAAGTAGGCCCGCCGCGAGTTCGCCCCGTTGATGTCCCCCCTCCATCCTAAAGGGGTACTGAAGAATTCCTCCTCTATTCATCTATCTAACCTAACCAAACCAAACCAAACCTAACCTAACCTAACCTTACCCGAACAAATGAGTACAAATGAGTAATGTCCTCAATTCCTTCTTTGCATCAGTTTTTACTACAGAAGACCTCAGGGGTTGGGGGAGGGATGGAAATAAGTGGTAAGCTCCAGGAGGGGTGGTGGTGGTGGTGGGGGTGGGGGGGGGTCGGGGGTGTATAAACGGGACGAACTCGTTGTCCAAGAGCGGGGCGACATGGTTTCGGGGCGAATTCTCCTGTAACCACTGTGAGTGATGGCAGATAATATCTGTAGGACGGTGACTCCGAGGACCATTAGTTTGTAAAACCCTGTTGGGTATTGTTAATGTGTCCATTATGTGGGCTGCTGGATCACTATACTCTGTTTCAGCGACTCTGAGGTGAGATGTCAATAAGTCTAGCTGATTGGCTCATGCGATAGTGTTCAATGTCTCGTCCTTTAGTAATTATTAACTCTTAAAGGTTTAAATAATCACGGTCGCACAAGTCAATCAGCTGGAACTATTGACATCTACCTGCTCGCTGAAACAGTATAGTCATTAGTATATAACAGACAGCACCTGGTCATGCTAATGCTACCACAGAAAGTGTAACAGGCAGTCAGACAGTCAATAGCCAACCCTTCATTCCCGTTAAATAGATGGGGAGGATTAGCAAGGGACATTAGAAAGGGAACAATGATGACCGGGAGAAAATGAATACAATAAACACCTTCCAAAGCAAATGAATACAATAAACACCTTCCAAAGCAAATGAATACAATAAACACCTTCCAAAGCAAATGAATACAATAAACACCTTCCAAAGCAAATGAATACAATAAACACCTTCCAAAGCAAATGAATACAATAAACACCTTCCAAAGCAAATGAATACAATAAACACCTTCCAAAGCAAATGAATACAATAAACACCTTCCAAAGCAAATTAATACAATAAACACCTTCCAAAGCAAATGAATAAACACCTTCCAAAGCAAATGAATACAATAAACACCTTCCAAAGCAAATGAATACAATAAACACCTTCCAAAGCAAGTATCTTAACATTCGGAACAACATTCACCAGGCCTCCATATCATTGACTTCACCTCAGATGATATACACTTCCACAACAAAGTCTCTTCACAACATCGGGGATGATAACCTTCCAGGTTTGTCAATTAAAAGGTTACAAATACCTTCATATGTTCTTCCTAACAAACCTCCTCCATTCATTCCTGTAACAACAATCGCATATAATATCCGTGTTAATAGTTCATGCATCGACCATGAACCTCCCGACCGTGGTTCACCCTTATTGTTTTGCCTGCAATCATACATTTTATTGAGACTAGTGCTTGATAATTTCATTCGGCACTGGAGCAACGGCGATCGAGTGGCAAGCACGCTCACGTGAGAATCTGCTTGACCTGGGTTCGATCCCAGCCAAGGCTGACATATTTAGTGGGTGTGAAACTCAGGTGTCTGAAGCAACTGCCATCAGCCCCTTCTCTGTATCCTCCTACTTTCTCTATCCTAGTTTCAAAGCCAAAGGCAGATGTTGTGCATACGTGCACAACAAACTCACTTGGTCTCGTATTTCCGATTTTGGCTCCTCTGAATTCTCCACTTTTTGGCTCAAACTTTCCTGTCATTCTCATATTAAATATTTATGTGATATCTGTCTTTCCCATAACTCTACCGAGTTTCCCAAATTGTTTGATTATCTAAACTCTAAAGTGGAACACATTCTAGCCATTTCTCCTTTCTCTGAATCTCCATTTTAGGAGATTTCAACGTTCATCACCACCAATGGCTCTCCTCTAATTCTACTGACCAACTTTGTGAATAATCCTACATCTTTTCTATCCTAAATGACCTAGAGCAGTTGGTTCAGCAACCTACCCCTATCCCGGATCGCCTCGGAGATTGGCCCAACATTCTTGACTTGTTTCTAACTTCTAACCCTTCTTCTTATACTGTCGATCTTTTCTCTCCTTTGGGCTCCTCCGACCATAAACTTATCTCTGTCATCTTTCCTATCTCTCCAGTACGGCCACCTGATCCTCTTAGCAGGCGGCGCTTGTGGCACTTTGTCGCTGACGACTGGGAGGCTCTCTGGCAGTACTTCTTTGATTTCCCATGGAATTAATTTTGCTTCTGTGGCCGAGGACCCTCGGAGAGTGCTGAACGCATTACCGAGGTAATCCTATCGGGCATGGAGGCATACATTCCATTTTCTTTCTCTCTGACTAGTGCAAAAATTCTTGGTTTACTCATGCTTTTTCTACTGCTGTCTGCAATAAGGAGGAAGCATTTAAACGGTATCGTCGCCTTAAACATCAAGAATCTCATTCTTCCTATGTTTCTGCCCGGAATCAAGCCAAATCTGTTCTTCGACTTGCCAAACACTCTTTCATCAATAATAAATGCACTGAACTATCCAACTCTAGCTCTTCCCAAGCTTTCTAGCATCTAGCCTAAAACCTGTCCGACAATTTTTCTTCCTCGTTTTTCCCTCCCCTTTTCCACTCTGATGGCACAACCATCACTTCTTCCTCTGACAAAGCTGAACTATTCACTCAAACTTTCGCTAAAAACTCCACCTTGGATGATTCTGGTGCTATTCATCCCTCTCCACCCCCCTCTCTCCTACTTATGCCTAATATCCTAATCTCTTCTAAAGATGTACTTTCTATCCTCTCTGGGCTTAGTACATAGAAGGCGTATGGTCCGAATGGTGTTCCTCCTGTTGTACTCAAAAACTGTTCTTCCGTGCTGACTCCCTGCTAGGCAAACTCTTTTGTCTCTGTCTCTTCTCTAACGTCTTCCCTTCTTGCTGGAAGTTCGCTCTCCTTCAACCTGTCCCAAAGAAGGGTGACCATTCTCAACCCTCCAACTATCGTCCAATTGCTCTCATCTCTTGTGTCTCTAAAGTTTTTGAAACTATTCTTACTTCCAAATTTCTTAAGCATTTATCTTCTCATAGTCGCCAGTATGGCTTCCTTAAGGGTCGCTCTATTGGAGATCTTCTTTCATTTCTTACTAACTCCTGGTCATCCTCCTTTCGGGACTTCGGTGAGACCTTTTATATTGCGCTAGACATATCGAAGGCCTTCAATGTAAGAGTTATAAGAGTTTCTACCGTATTTCGTCATTATTATGTAATTCACTTCCATTCTCTCGTATATTTTTCGTGTGTTTCTATGTAATATTCCCTAATATCAACATGTCCTTTTCCTTTATCCGTATAACGTTTATCCTTAGAACGTGGCGACCACCTAAATTACATAATTGTGTTAATAGTTCTACTCCGTCTTTCTTAACTCCTTCCGTACCGGCGACGTCTTTTTATTTTCTTCTAGCTACTATTAGACGATAGTTTTCAGCTTAAAAAGGGCCTCTAGCAATTAAGCGGCTTTGAACTATCTCAATTAACCCGTTATTCTACCACAGATCCTTCTTAAGCTGCACAAAATCATCTAAATATAGCTTGAGTAAAATGAAAAAGACGTGGCGGTACAGAAGGGGTTAAACCTATCCTACGATTACCTTATCTCAGAGAACCTAATCTGTTTACAATAGGAGTACTCGGCTAAATTATACAAGGTTAAGGGGAGATGGGACTTTTTTCTGTACCCCTTTCTTTCTCAAGTTTAGCCCCATTAGTTTTCTGTTCGTGTCATTTAGGTGTCGATTTATTCCTGGCGAGCGATAGCGATATATTAGTGTAAGTCTGTATGAATGAATGGGTCTTGGTTCTGTAAAGAGGGATGTGAGTGGTGATGTTGAGTTTGGTAGATGTAATAATAGTTTGTAGTACAACCTTTAATACAATTACATTATTGTATGAATCGTTACCATAATCATTAAATCTATTGTATATGCCAATACAATATAGTTAATAGTGTATAACTTCAGAAGAATATTTAAATATTTAGAATTACATGTTATGCAGGCAGTAGCCATCATACATTAGCCAACCTTATTTCACCAATGTGGAGCCTGGTGATTTCGATTTGCTTCATATATATTTGTGCGAGAGATTAGGAATGTCAACGAATCATGCTAAAATGTGAAGTTATGCACGACACAAATATATTGTTAACAGGATTATAAGCATAATGCAAACTAACTAGCAATAATACAAGTTTCAGTCCATTTTCATAAATATATATCGGGCACGGATTATGTAAAGTAATTGATAGGTGTGACCCATGGTAGAGCAAGGAAATAATCTGATTATTATCATACGATTGTGACACAATTTGTATAAGTGTACCCAACATGTCACGTTTAACAACAATCCTTCTTACTTCCTCATTAGTCTGTCTATCCCTCCATGTACTCCGCACGCACTCCACTTCCATACTGACCACTATTTCTCTCCGCACCTCTTATCCATAGTCCCATCTTTACTCAACACACTGCCCAGACTTAAAAGAGTTGACGATCTCCATAACTCTGTGACTTCACCCCTTTCGAAGACCATGATTCTTCCCCGTATTTACCTTCAAATTCCGTTTTTTCTTCATAACTCCATCCATATATACAGTAACAACCACGGGGACATCACACACCCTGTTTCAACAACATCAGGTCAAAGAACTCGCTCAGCCGCCTTTGCACCCTATATGCTCTTCACTGCTTCAGCAACTTGCCCTTCTCCGTATATTCTAAGTACTTTCCACAAACTTCTCTATCCACTCTGTCATAGGCCTTCTCCAAGTCCATAAAGGCAACATACACTTAGCTACCACTACATAATAAAAGGAAAACTCCTATACACCCTAGCATCCATCACAGATTTCTTCATTCGTTCATCCACACATACATAATCAATCAATGACTTTCGTTCCACCACTGTCTTATCCTTCATCGTCAACGTGCTTGTAGATATGATTGCAAAAGAGCAGATACACACATAATGATATGGAGTAAAGTAAGTCCACATATAACGTCATTATCACCATATAAGGCATTGTTGTTTGTCTGTGTTAGACACATTATACTGGCGTGACCCGCCATCGAATGCTGTCATATTTGATAACTTGCATCTACTATTGGCCTATATATAACCTGTTTAAAATCCATATTATCATTTGGTGTCACATAAGTCGTGGGGATAAATATGCTATAATTAATGATATAGTATAGATGTTCGCCTACTCTTATGACTTCAGAAAGCTACCTTACATTTGTTATTTTTAAAAATGTACTATTTATTTAAACTAATACAGCATTGTCTTTTCTTTTATATGCTGTGCAATCTCAGACAACTAATAACATATTCTCATGCAATTGACAACAGTGATAGTCATTGGTCGACCATCACTCTCTAACCTCGGAAACACAAACTACGTCAACTAAGCATTACTCGTGGCATAATTGGTACTCACACACACACACACACACACTCAGAATATTGTGTGCCTCAATAAGCATTATCGGAGTGAATATGCTTTTTATAGATAATTATTTTTGGTTGTAACATGGAACACTTAGCAAAGTCATTATTTAGCAACAGTACTAAATGTATGCTACGCAATTGAGATATACAGTATATCATAAGCATATATTGCGTGACACCTCATGTAATAGTGGGTGTACATAACAATAGCCATTATGTGCGTTTGCGTATGCGTGTGTGTGTGCTTGCCTGCTTGTTTGCATATGCCTGTGGCGTGTTATAGTGTAGTAATTATAGTTCAGAAATATATACATATAAGTTATGTTGTAAGAACAGAAATATATATTTATTTGAATATAGTATTTATTCAAGTTCCAAATCAAATTACCACAGTAATCCTTTGTATTTTAATTAGTATAACTATATTAATGGTTTCCAATGCAAGTCACGAGGATATATTGTCTCCAGGCATACCAACAGTTATATTCTGCACATTTTTCTAATCAAAACAACTTCACAAGAAGAACATCAAGCACCTGTTATTTGTTAGCATTGAAAGATAACGCAGGTGGGTCAAAACCATTATATTGTTAAGGACAGTAAAGATAGAGGGTATATAGTGATATCGTGACACATGTTGGCATGGCTGAACAGCTGTAAGTGTGGCATTTTAAGAGGTGTTAGGGTGGCGAGGAATTGAAGCAAACCATTTTCAACTTTCTATCATGAGATAATAGAGGTCAAAATAGCATAAATGTCTACAATGAGGTAACGGAAGTTTGATGATGCAGAGTATTTCAGTCCTTATCTAGCTGTGCAATAGATCGTTAATACAATCAATCATAAAATACGGTTGCCAGCTTCATTTTAGTTTTTGACATAGCAATTTCCCTGGATGGCATAGAATACCTAGTAATTTGCTTTATTATATAATTATACCTACGGTAGTTCATCAACTAATTTACTTTCGGAATACGATTATCTTGAGTTAATAGGCATAGGCCAAATAAACAAAGGTTCATGGCCAGTAAATGTTTGTAAACTGCTTTGTAATAAGTTAAATGATGGTATAATACTGTAATCAAATAAGATTAATATGTAAATCGCCCATGATCAAATTGTACAAAAGGCTAATACACTATTTTTGTTTGTTTGTTTTGTATAACCAACCTTTCCTACACAATAATACCCCCCCCCCCCCCCCGCGCAAATCTAACTACACCATCTATGGCACATAATATGCAACAGATTCAGGGTGGGGGGAGTGAGCGATCTTACTAATATCAGAGCGAAAGACTCCCAACGAAATTACCATAAATGAGCATGAAGATGTATGCTCAAAGTTTCGGCTAGAGCAAAAATCTCTTCTGACAATTCCAGCAACTTGCAAGACCTCGTTGACCCTTGCTTTTGAATGCAGTGGACTGCATTCAAGTTGTCCATCCGAAAGGCTATTGACTTTCCCTGTAAAGAAGAGCCGTGATTTTGGAGGAAAAACAAAGGGACTAGAAGTTCTTGTTTGTAGAAATGAAAGTTCTCGTCTTTGGACCACAGACCTTGACCTTGGTGGCCTAGGTTCGACTGATATTCCCAGCCTATTGTCCCTGAAGCATCCGTATCTACCCATACAGTAGGTGGGGGAGAAACCCACGTCATTATTGAGTGCAATGTTTCCTTCCTTGCCCAGACCATTAATGGGGGAATAGGCCATAATTTTCCCTCCGGTAAGAGTGGGAAACATTTGTTGCCTTCCATGACTAATCTCTTTACTTTCAACTGGCCCAACTTTACAGTTAGTTGAATTCCAGTTGAGAGAACCGACCAGAGACTTCCACGTCTCCCTCGTCGTGTTCAGACTGTGGAGAAACACGAACAATTTCCTGCGAAATCTGTCTCGGTTGTCCACACTCTGACTGAGAGTAAGGTTGGCTGTGTCCCAGACCAGCCCTATCCACTGAATTACCTGTGTGGGAACAAGGTTCGACTTTACCAGGTTGACCTTGAACCCTAAGGTCTGTACATGATTTATTACTAGATTGACATGGATACGGCATAAACTCTCTGACTCCGCCACTACTAGCCAGTCGGCTAGGTACCATAACACCTTGATCCCCTGAGCTAACACTGGCATAAGTGCCTGCCGGACTAATTTTGTGAATATTCTTGGTGCCAAATTTAAACCGAAAGGCATTTTCTGAAAGACATAAGTCTCTTGCTTTATCCTCAAGGCGAGGAATTTTTTAAACCTCCTGTTTATCGGGACATGCCAATAGGCATCGGTCAGGTCTAGTGAACACATCCAGCCTAGCGGCGGGAGGGTGAGTCTGATTTGATTCACTGTGAGCATCCTGAAGATTGAATTGTGAATGTAAGTGTTCAGACACGAGATATCTACAACTGGTCGCATCTGCACACTATCCCTCTTTGGCACAAGAAATAGTCTGGACGTGAAAACATGGCAAGTTGAATCTACCGGGACAATGACATGCTTAGTGATCATTTCCTGGACTAGTGACTCCACCTCTAAAGAAACATGGTTGACTTCTAGAGCTTGACGTAAACGAGGTCGCCGGAGCCACCGCCAGGTGATTCCCTTGCGTACCACTATCCGCGCCCATGTTCGCCGGGGCCAGGCCCTGTGACATGCTTGAAACGACCCTGTCACTAGACTGGGGTTGTTCGGCAGAACTACCCTCGAATCCAACTCGCCTGCCATAGTCCCCGGGAGAGAGAGAGTTTGATTGACTAGTTTTTTGTTGGTGCTGGGGTAGAGGTAGATGGCTGGCTAGGTTTGGCAGATGTCATTCCCTGATTTGGCTTATGTTGTGACTTTTTTTTTTTTTTTTTTTTTCTATATTCCAACTACTCCCTCTCGGGCATAGGCTGAGAGCCTGTACATTCCACCGCTCAACACGGTGAAGCCCGTGAGGTCTTGTTCCAGTCTGGGGAGTGAGACATGTGAAGCATCCATCATGGCTCGAAGCAGCTCCATCTTTGAAGCGGCCTGTTGCTTCACTCAAGTGCTTCACCGTTTCACCCTCCAGGCTCAGACCCTCACTCTCAGAACGCCACCTATTGAGCAGTGAACTCACTAGGCATTGTCCCCCTGTAACATATTTTGAATATGGGAATATTCATACCGTGTTATTTAATCAGGGAACAATGAGTTTTTTTTTGGCATTTCGGTGGGCTTTGTGGTAGTGCACTGATACTAGGTACAGCACAAATTAAATCCCAATAATATCTTCCCATTGACATATCGGGATTTGAACCCGGGTCCATTGGATTACCAATCCAGTGGCATGACCACTCCACCACACCTCCCCTTATTCCACTTACCGTGAGGCTTACCTTGTTTCTGCTTTTGCTGAGTACCTCCCTGCTGTGGGGAAGGCCGGGAGTCCTGAAAGGACTGTTTAGCAATGTTAGCATAAGGCTTGCCTCCAGTCTTTTGTTTGGAGTATGGTTTCTTGAACGAGTCCTTCTTAGGCTGGGAGGTACTCTGCGGCAAGCTAGCTACCAAATTGTACACTGCTCTCCATGTATCTAAATTTAAGAGAGAGGCAGTCAAGACAGGGAAAAGAGTCACCCGGCGACCAATGTCTTCCGGTAATTTCTTAACTATAAACACCCTCAAGTCCTGGCGTACTCGAACAGCCTCCAGTAAGGCTATTCTGATGTCACCTAGGGACTGTATTGAATTTTTTAAGAGCAGCCGCCGTGACAACTCTGTGGCCTGCCTTACATTTTTATTTTCAATAGCTGAGATAGTCCGTGTGAGGGACTGGGCTATTTGGCGGCTTACAATATATTGGGAAAAAAGTCTATAGGCTTTGTTTCTTAATTTGAAATCTCTATCCAAGTGAGCTGGGGGAGGAGTCGAGAAAAGTTCCCTTAACTCATAGAGAGCAAGTTTGGGTGCCGAAAGAAAATCAAAGAGAGCTTGGGACACCCCTACCGCCTTATTTATGGAGAGTGAGAACCAAGAGTGGGTTTCCTGAGAAATTTGGTGGGATGATTTAGTGGTAATGGTAGCTGCAAACTGTTGCGCCTCAGCTTCCCAGTCCCCCCATGGACCCACACCTACCTGCCCCACCTGCAAGAATGGATTGTGTGTTTGATCTAGCGCCGGAATTGTGTCCAATTCTGGCGTCAATGCGTTTAGAGCTTTCATATCGTTGACGCCGTCAGATTTTGTCCAGTCGGCAAAAAGTCTTGCAGATGAGGCAGGGGGCAAAGCCGGAGTTGCCGAATACACAGAGAAATCAGGGGTATAGACATTAGGTATAGCCTTAATAGTAACATCCAACAACCTACCCTGCATATCCTTTGCCCTCATTTTCTTGCTTTTGCTAACCTCTATGGTCCAATCACTCGGGACCGGAATCTCCCCCGATATTGTTGTCTGTGCCATGTGAACGTTCTTGGCTATAGCCGGCACCCATGAACAATCAGGCCCGTATAGAAGTGGCATAGGGCCTTTTCTATGTGGAATTTTGTCTAGGGGAGGAGGTGTAATATCCGTGATAACTCGGACATTTGTAGTTGTCAAGGCGGCGGACATTGTTGTGTCACTTGCCGTGGTGGTAGTTTGATTGACGTTAAGAGGGGGCATGGCAGTACTGGGAGGTTGAAATCCGGTAGGTTGTAAGGGCCTTACTGTCGATTCAATCGGGGGAGCTACCGGCGCAGGAGTGGGAGGGACCTGAGAACTAGCGACATGATATTGTCTCATTACTTTATGCAAGATATCATTAAGGTCATCTGTTGTCACATATTTAATCTGAGATCCCCGAGAAGACTCTGAACCCGCCTCAGAGCCTTCCTCGTTCACTGGTTGTCCTGAGGATATTTCAAGTTCCTCTAAATCCTCCGGGACTTCCACAACCTCCGGCACTTCCTCAACCTCCGGCGTTCCCTGCCTTTGTATTACTACCGGCTCATTCAAAGGCCACACTAAGTCAGGGACTGACGAGGGAATATTATCATTACCCCTCTGTCTGTCTTGGCCCTGAAACCTAGCCTGTGCCTGTGGTGGCTCCGACTGTCTCCAAACACTTCTGCTAACCCATTAAGCGCACGCAGGGTGTAGTGAACACCACAGTTCTGGGCGGCAATATTAGGCCTCTTTCCCGCCTAAAATATCCATTTTACGATAAATATCGTTATTACTTATTCATATGCGCTTATTTTACGTTTAATATAAAGATAGTAACCTGTAACAACAATAAAACAAGTGGGAATATAATTTTTCTGGTCAAAATCGCGAATGGTAAGCGAGCGGTTCATTCATGAAGTGTGAGAGAGCTGGCAACACACCCTCCTCTCTCGAGGGTTGAGGCAGTACTGAGCTACTGAGTCACACTCTCACTGTCTCTACCTTACGTAACAGACACATGAACACACACTAAGATCGGGTTGGAGATGTTTACACAAAAATATACCAATGAATTTGGGAATAACAGGGAAAATAGGTGATAATTGAAGGGGGGCGGGAAAGGGGGGAAGGAGGGGATGTGGAGGAGTGATATGAGGTATAGGGAAAAAAAAAAAAATTGTTTTAAGTGCTACAGGGGCCTTTTAAAATGTTTTTTTTAGGCCTTCCCTCTTAAGAGCTTTGCCGCCGTCACCCAAGTAAAACCTCTTAAGAGCTTTCTCGTCGTTCACTGGTTAAGCATGGCGGGAGGTTGGGAGTCCGGTATAATACTAGCCTGAGAATTGTCATAATGCTGTACGGTACATGGTGTATAACCCCTATATTGTACCGCCAGCACCCGTTGTGATACAATCGGTGGTCCCGTACGTGGCGCGGCAAGATTTACTTTAGGTATAGCAAAGACTGTATTTTGTGGTTCACTAATAGTGTCTTTAAGCCCTTCCCTGGGATTCGACACAGTCTCCTCAGTCCCCGCCTCCGAGTTTCCTGATTGGACAGACACGGAGGAAAGTGGCCGCAGAGCCGGCGTAGGTTGGCGCCGCGACAGCGTCTCATCCTTGCGGGAACTTTTATGTCCACTCACTGATTTCGAGGTCGATGTCACATAGTCTTCCCGCCTTCTCTTACTAGACTTCGCCGTCGATTCTACTGAAGACTGGCGATCTCGTCTACGAGGCGACCTCGACCTGGACCTAGACTTGGTCCTCGGCGAAGGAGATCGTCCTCGTTTGCGGCGGTCGAGGGGGGTTGCCTCGTCGCTGTCGCTACTCTCGCTACTAACTGATTTCTTAGACAAAGCTTTAGTTTTAGTTTTCGATTTGGGAGTCAACCTAGCTGACGTTGCTTTTAACACTGGATATTTAATCACTAGGTGCTCCCACAGTGCTTCATCATCACAAATTAATGCCTTATGGGCCACATCTTTTGCATAGACATTAAAGATAGTCTTAATCTCTTGAAGGGCTACAAGGCACGAATGATCCCTCTTCTCAAACACGTTTGACCGGAGTTCTGAACAAAAGGCGCACTTCTTCGATATCCAAAGTCCCCTAGATCTGTCGAAGCGCTTTACACATCTGATGCAATGTTTATGAGCAAAAACCGGGAGAAGAGAGCAGTTAGTTGTAGCGCACAGAGTAAACAGAGGCATGATGGAGCGGAAAAAAAAAAACGCTGTAATCGGTTCCCTTACCTGTTGCCTGAGCTGCTACTGGGGTGATGACATCTGGAAATAGAAAATTTCCAGGAATCAATGCTCATAAGGATAACCTGAGAGGTGTTAACACATCCTATCCCTCAAGTCCGCCGGAAAATTTGCTATAGCGCACTGCTACTCTAACCTTCCGTTTGACTTGTCTTAGGAAAACTTAATTTCCTATTGAACTGCTTACCTGTGACAAAGTGCCACTGGCCCAATTAATCCGTAGTAACTATCTATTGACTATGGTCTAGATAGAAATAACCCCACTAGACTGTTGCGCCGAGCAAGGAAAGTTATGCCGTGCTAGGCTATCGGTTTGGGCGAGTTCGCTCGGCGGGCCGAGATTGCTCCCTTAGGAATTTTGCATTTCCGCCGGGAGGTTCGTGGTACTGCACACCACGCCGGGATTTTTTTTGCTCAGTCCTTTCGCCTACGAGGCGAGGGTAGGCGTCAGTACGTAGAAAGATCGCCGGAAGGCAACGAGCCAAAAACATTGGAAGGGTCGACTTATATGTGAAAGTCAGACCCCCTCAAAACACCCCCCACACCACCATCAGGACGTCTCCTGACTCCCTGCTTACATGTAAATATACATACACAAATGAACGAGGGAAATATCTTTGGGCTATACAGTAATAGTATAATAATAATATTTATTCATAAATATTAACCCCTATACCCTACGGAGACCCCTAATGAGGCTGGCCACAAGGCTTATAGTAATCATACACCTTGTAGTTTACCTTACCTCTTCAAGACACTGCTGCGACAACTGGCGTGGGGGCCCCACGAGAGGGGCAAAGCAGGCTCGAACCATGGAAAGTCCCACACCACGTGTGACAACTCTTAGACCAGGACGTCTGCTACAATAATAAAAAAAAAGAAACTGCCTCATATAGACGGTCAGAAGCCTATTCCTGCGGATACATGAGCCTCCTAACTAGTAGCTGATAGCAAGACTAAGGCGCAGAAAACATAAACAAAAAAACACATGCGGCGCTGATCCTGGAAGATTGAAGGCGCCTGCACAATAGTACCCTATTTTAACACTTCCCTGCGGGCATACCAATGGGATAGCCTGTGCTAGCTAGTCTAAACCTGTTCAATACAACTCAGATAAATACAAATGAGCAAGGACTCACTAGAAGCGAGCGAACGAAGAATGTGGCAGAGCACAGGCGCACACGTATGATTGGGATGGTCGCGGGGAAGGGAAGGAAGAATGGCGTCTCGGTTGCCACGGTCTGGGCGAGAATCCACGCACAAGAAATCCACGAGATAGAAAGCTATAGCAAAACAAGTTTTGAGTTTATTTTTTACGAAGTTTTTTCGTAGTGTGTACCCCAATCATAAGACGATTCCATAAGAGAAGTAGCGTTACACTTATGATGTAGTACTCCTTTTCCCCGCGGCGGGAGTTTCAAACTGGCTACCCGCGGGCGCTTGAAAGGAGGCTATTATATTAATAGGCATATCGTCAATGATGGATGGACCACTAATAAATATTTACATCTCGATAGGCACTGGTGGAAAATAACCCAACAAATATCTGAGGTATAAGTATATGAGATAAGAGGCAAAGACAGTGTGTGGATTGTTTACCTTTTACGTTAAGTAGGGAACCCTGATGAAGGGGGATAACAAGACACTAGGGTAACTCATTATTAAACTCCACAGATTTCTCTAGAATGGTAGATAAATGGCGATGAGGAGTAGGTCTTCTGTCTTCTCCTCGTCTCAGGCGGGCAGGTGTAGCTGGCGACTTACAAATAGATAATTGTGTGTGGTGTGGAGTGGTCTTGCCACTGGACTGGTAATCCAAAGGTCCCGGGTTCAAATTCCGATGTGTCAATGGGAAGATAATATTGGGATTGAATTTGTGCTGTACCTAGTATCAGTGCATTACCACAAAGCCCACCGAAACGCCAAAAAAATACCCTCATTGTTCTCTGATTAAACAGCACTGTATGAATATTCCCATATTCCAAATATGCTACAGGGGGGCAATGCCTATAGTGAGTTAATTGCTCAATACATGGCGTTCTGAGAGTGAGGGTCCGAGTCTAGGAAGTGAGACAGTGATCAAAGCATAAAGGCGAAGCAGCCTCAGAAGTAGGACTGCTTCGAGCCAGAGTGGGCAACCAAGAGCCGCGTGTCTGCGATGGCAGGTTGGCAAGGGCTGGTTGTAGCTCGTGCTTCACGTGTCTCACTTCCTGGGGCTGGAACAAGACCTCACAGGCTTCACCGTGTTGAGCGTTGAATGTGCAGGCTCTCAGCCTATGCCTGAGAGGGAGTAGTTGGAATATAGAAAATATATATATATATATATATAATATATATATAATTGTGCAGGGCGGGTAGCCACTTTACTTCCCCCAGGATAATTAGTCACTGGGTATGATCCATGGTCAGTGACCAGTGGACTTGTTCAGGACAGGTTGTTGCTAAACTCCCCCAGAGCCATTGGTCACTGGGTATGGTTCATGATAGGTTATCGGTGAACATTGTACAGGGCAGGTTGCCACTATATATGCCTCAGGACTGGTGGTCACTGAGTATGACTCAAGGCAGGTTGCTGTGGAGTTTGACTAAATAGAGGTTCTAGTTGAGCCGTATTCACAAGGTCATTAGAACAAGGTCACTAAGAAACTACAACAAATATTTTTTTTTTGACATTTTATGGAATACAGATTGATCTCCAGTGTTTGGAAATACAAACGTTAATGACGCATGGGTTGGCTTCAGAACCATCATTACAAACATCCTAGACGAAATAGCTCCTCTGAAAAATATACGAATTAAAGCAAGATCAGACCCATGGATCAACAATGACATACTACACCATCTGGAACATAGAGACAAACTGTTAAAATGGCTAGTGAAACATAGACAGGATCAAGGTCTGAAACATGAGTTCAACAGGGCTAGGAATAAACTAAGCAGGAAAATTAAATCAGCGAAATCTAATTATTTCCACAGTAAGGCAGAGGAATACCAGAGTAACCCCAACAAACTATGGAGGCACTTAAAAACAACGGGCTACAGCAACAAGGCAAAGGAATCATCTAACACTAATATTGCTCTCACAATTAATGATCAGGTTTGCCATGATAAACGACAAATTTCAACCTACTTCAACTCCTTCTTCACCTCCATAGCAAACACACTTGCACATAACCTACCGCAACCTCTCAATTAATACATCACAACAACTGCCACCTTTCAAAATTTCTACAGGGATAAAGGAATACACCCGAACACTTTTGGATTGCAAAATGTTACACCAAAATACACATTTGAGGAGCTCTCTAACTTAAATGTACATAAAAGCACAGGACCAGACAAAATTCCTGCCAAATTTCTAAGAGATGGAGCCATTGGTATAGCAGGTGTGACGCACCCCAGTGCTGGGCAACGCAACCTGATTGTACTCCTTGGTACTCCACTGTACCGCCCGTGATCTGGCTACCGTCAGCCGCTATGTATATTGAGTGTGACAACTTATAACTATGTTCTTTGTATCTCTGCAAAGGTCTCGTCATGTGCTAACCAGTGGTGGGTTTTGTTTTAAGCCATGTCGAGACCTTCCATTTAATATGGAGTATCAATAGAGAAGTTGATAGATAGGATGATGGGATTTCAGAGAGAGAGAGTGAGTTAGGCTTCAGAGCAAGAGGGTAGCAACGCGCCGTGCTGCCGGCCGGGTGGTTGCCAGACGTATGGACTGGTTGGCAGCCTTGCCCTTATAGCTAGGCGCGATAGGGTTGGTAGTCCATTGTTGCCTGCCTGGGCTGGGCCCATGTTGTCGTACAGCACACTGCCTGGAGGTTGGCTGCGTGTTCTATGACCAGGTTGCCTAGAACCTTTGAGATTCTAACATCCCTTGCCCTCTCTCCCAACTTCTCACGGTTGCACTCTTTCTCTCTGACGACATTACTCTCATTTCATTCTTCTCTCTATTTAAATGCATAACCTTCCCTTGAGGTCCTAAAGGAGTTTCAGCACTCACCTCTCGTATTACTCTTAGGACAAGCATATATTTACATGTATTAGATTTAAGGGGTTAATGTGAACAGCGATCTTCTTGATGAGGATAGTTGGTGAACGTTCTACATGTTCACGAGTTATATGCCCTGCTCATCATCCCATTTGTGACTAGACTGGTGCCATGTGTAAGAGCCCGACCATGCCCAGGAGTTGTCTGTAGAGGGACGAGGACTTAGCCTTGATTTGCATACCGAGCCAGGAGCGAGTGTAGCACCCGAGACTACAGCTCGCTCGTAGTGCCGGTATAGTAGAGTAACGTAATTTATCTGTCCTTGTGTTCTCTGCAGTCTTCTCCTGGGTTCTCGCTTTCGGTGCTGGGACTCGTTGTTCCTGTGACTTGGCCTGCTAGCTAGAACACATGGGGATGATGAGTGGGATATATCTTTATTTTACTATGCATTGCAGCTCTCTTTAAGTATATATCTATAACACTTTACAATACACATTACTCACCCACAAGACAACACTATTAATACTTTCATGTATCAATTAACTGCACTGTCGTTTTGCTGCTGTGTCCGGAGTTCTGTTGCGTAGGGCGCATACGGACTCGGAGGGGAGACAGAGTGAGAGAAGCGAAGTAGCCTATGCGGTAGTAGGCTACCGGCGCAGTACTGTTGCCTGCAACCTTTTAGTTATTCCAAGTATAGATTCATTATTATAATAAGTGACTACTATTTATGTTCCTCCCATGTGTATTATTAGGTATCTACTGGATCATGAACATCTTGTATGCTACATGCTAAGTGCATGTTAGTAGGGGACAGTTAGTGTAGTGCACACGCTTTCAAGTAGGCGTGTACATTTGTCATTTAGCATTTCACTGTCATACCTTTAGCCTGCTTCTATTCTACATTATTAGAGGCTTAATATTAACGTAGTTTCTTGAGTATTGCATTTCTTTAGTAATAACGTAACCTATAAATGTCTGAGGGAGTTTAGCCTCATAGCCTACCCCTGTTGTACACTTTCGCCGAGTTAAGGTATCTCGTTACCGTAGACGATAACTCTGTAGGGCGTTGGTGCTTTTGTTGTCTGGAGCATATAGTATTTGGGACTGGAATCGAGCGTGTCGTTGTCACTTAAGCCATTTCTGTCCTACGATCAAGAATCCCGAATATGTATTGCCGATCCAGCCGTAACAAAATGGCGACCTTGCACAAGATTCAGTAGTATCCTATCACATGTTTTTTGGAGAACTATTCTATGCTACCTAGTAGAGCTGGCTAGAATTTTCTTGCATATTGGAGGAATTTTTATTGTGTCATTATTGTATTGGTGGACTTGCAGATTGTTTCGTTAGGTGTCTAGAGTAGAGTCATTCAAGCATCTTTAACATTTTGTGAGTCGAGACTGCAATTAGTAATAAGCATTTTTTTTTTGAACAGCAATTGTATAACCAGCACTATGTCTAATGACTCATCATTTACGGGGGAGGATAACACGGTACAGCCTAGTGACCAGCAAGTACAGCAGATATTTAGGGAGGGGAGTGTTATAAGTGGAGAGAGGGATGCCCGGGCATTTTTGCAGACACCTTTGACCGAACAGCGCCTGCAGGCTATTGATTGTTACGGTCTTCGCTGTTTAGCCACGGTTTTGGGGCGGGACTGTCCTGACAGTTGGCCCAAGAAGAATTTGGTGGCATGTTTGTTGGGTGATGGCGATGGGGCGGTGGGTGGAGTGGGGTCTTGGGGGGTTCCCTCCAAGCCTCCATTCCACTCTACCCCTGAGCTGGGCCCTCAGCCAGCGAGTCTTAGCACGATGCAGCAGGAGGGTTCTCAATGGCAAGCTGGCTTACCCGTAAACACGTCTCGGTGTGGATCCCCCATTTTGTGCTCTCCCCCCCCAGGCCTGTCTCCTGAGATGTTATTTCAGCTAGAACTAGCTTAGCTTAAGTTGCGAGAGAGTCAACAGGCTAGTATAGAACGGATTAAGCTGCAGGAGACTCAGATACAACAGGCTAGTATAGAACGGATTAAGCTGCAGGAGACTCAGATACAACAGGCTAGTATAGAACGCATAGAGGTTGCTAGAATCCAAGCCAATCAGGATGCAACCAGGTACCAGGCTGAAATGGATGTCGAGAAGTCTAGAGTAGAGACCACGGGGCGTCATCTCGGTGGTGGGCACCGGGTTACAGACTCACTTTCGCATTTAATTAAGTTAGTACCCGCATTTGATGAGACAGCAGTGACTGAGTTTTTTGCTCGTTTCGAAAAGAAGTGTCGTGAGTATGACTGGCCGGAGGTTAAATGGGCAGCATTAGTTTCATCACGTCTAGTGGGTAAGGGGTTGAAAGCCTACGATGCACTGTCACTGGACGAGAGTGTCGTGTATGGACTGGTGAAGGAGGCTGTGCTCCGGGCCTACGAACTGCAACCCGAAACTTATAGATTGAAGTTCCGTGGCGTGAATAAGAAGAGCGACGTCAGTTTTATGGAGCACGCACGGGACTTAACAGATGCATGTAATAACTGGTTTCGGTCCGAGCACGCAGAGTCGGCTGAGGAAATTAAGCAACTTTTCTATCTGGAACAGTTTTACAAATGTACTGGAACCGATCTAACGCTGAACATTAAGGAAAAATGTCCCAAGACAGTAGAGGAGGCTGCCAAGATGGCAGACCTCAGATTATCATTGATTCGTGGTTGCGGTGCCGCTCAGAGGGCTGAGTCTGGGCAGAAGGGGCGCTATACCCCACCCACCAGAGTTTTCGATAATAACAAATCCTATGACACACATAACCACACTAAAAGCATTGCACCTAATAACACCTACAAACACAAGCCTCTCCCGTTTACTAAAGGTAAGGCCCCTTCTTCGCCCGCACAAGGGAAGAAGCCCATTGGGGATGTGAAATGTTACAAATGTCAGAAGCTAGGCCATTATTCACGTGAGTGGCCTAGTAACACTCCCGCTAAGCCGGTGTCATTGGTTCACAGTATCGGTGTGTCTCTGAAGGCTGCAGCAACTGCCCGGGGTAGGTTGTCAGCAGCTGAGGCACACGCGGTAAAGAAGCGTACGGAAGGCTCGACACCTGTCCGGGACACTTTCTGTAGCCATCGGGGACACGGGTTTGTGAGCTGGGGGAGTGAACTACGGAGGGTTGACTTGCTGAGGGATACGGGGGCTTCGCAAACTTTGTTGAGGAACTTCACAGGGAAACCGATAAATGCGGCCAGAGTTTTTGTGGTGCAGGGTATAAATGCTACGAGGTCATACCCACTTGTGAGGTTGGAGTTGAGCGTGGGAGAGGTGTGCAGGGAGCTGGATGTAGGGATCGTTGAGTGTTTGCCAGTTGAGGGCGTCGACCTTCTTCTCGGCAACGACTTTGCGGTGCCCACTTCCGGGACTCCACCCTTAGTCGTTGCCGAGAGGGCGGCCGACGTGGATGGTGAGAATCGGGAATGGGTTGGGAGGTGCCAACAGGATGAGATGGCCTGTGTGGTAACCCGATCTCGCTCTGCGGCTCCTGCACAGCCTAGCACTCAACCTCGGGGACAGTGGAGGAAGGATCAGGAGAAGGTTGCTAAGGGCAGGAAAAGGGACATTGATTCTGCTGCACTTCTCAGTGATTCGGTACTTGGACCTATAATAAACACGGGAGTTGACTCTGGCCAAGAGATGGTGTGTAACAAGGCAGAGTTGGGTAAGACTTCGCGTGAGGCAAGAGCTGTAGCGAGAGCCACTAAGGCAGTAGAGCCTACTAGCCGGGGTAATGTCTTATTACAAAACCATCTTGATGCATTGACGCCCGGGGACATAAGTGAGCAGCAGCTGCAAGACGCTAGCCTAGCTCGTTATAGCAATGGTGCCATAGAGTTGGAGGAAGATGGGGATGCGAAGCCGGGAGATTTCTTTAGGCTCAACAGGATATTGTACCGCAGATTTCTAGACCCCAAATCGAAGTGGGAGGGCGGTGCGAGGGTAGTAGACCAGGTGGTTGTTCCAAATAAGTATAGAGAGTCCTTATTGTGTCTGGCGCATGATGTGCCGGTGGCGGGTCATTTGGGGGTAACAAAAACATTGGCGGCATTGGGCAGGTTTTTCTGGTGGCCTGGGGTCAAGGCTGATGTCTGTGCATGGGTGGCTGGGTGTGCGACCTGCCAGACAACGGGGAAGCCTAACCAGACAATCCCGAAGGCACCTTTGTTTCCCATACCTGTCACCGGGCCTCCGTTCAGCAAAGTTGTAGTAGATTTGGTTGGCCCTTTCCCGCCTACTAGTAGTGGCAATAAATTCCTGTTGACAATCATGGATGTGGCTACGAGATACCCGGACGCATACCCCATGAGAAACGGCTCGGCAAAGGCAGTTGTTAAAAACTTATTATTGTTCTGTTCCCGCTATGGATTTCCACGTGAGGTGCAGTCAGACCAGGGGAGCAATTTTACATCCAAATTGTTCAAGCAAACCCTTCAGTTGCACGGTATATGTTCTGTAGTGTCGTCAGCCTACCATCCCGAGAGTCAGGGAGTCTTGGAGCGGTGGCACTCGACCCTGAAGAGTATGCTACGCTGTTACTGTGCAGAACATGACACTGATTGGGATTTGGGTCTGCCGTATGTTCTGTTCGCTGCACGTGAAGTCCCAGGAGAGAGCCTGGGGTTCAGTCCAAATCAACTAGTCTTTGGCCATAATGTGAGAGGACCTTTAAGTATGGTGAAAGAGATCTGGGAGGGCGAAGAGAAGCCGGGGTCTGTACTTAAATATGTCCTTGAGAGCCGGGAGAGACTTATAGGTTGTATGGCAGCGGCAGGTAACAACTTGGTTAATGCACAGGCGGTCATAAAGCACCAGTATGACGCCAAGGTGAAGCTTCGGGAGTTTTCGGTGGGTCAGGAGGTAATGTTGCTTTTACCTTTGCCTGGACACCCCCTTTCTGCCAAGTTCATTGGGCCGTATGTGGTGGCTAAGAAACTGTCCGACCTTGATTATCTCGTTGCAACACCTGACCGTAGAAAAAAACATCAGTTATGTCATGTTAACCTCATGAAAGAGTATGTGAGATGCCCCTCAGAGCCTCTCACTGTCCCTGTGCTGGCCTGCAGCGGCCAGGGTGGAGAAGGAGGTGGGGACAGTCATGCTGCTGAGGAGGATAGCTGGGACTGTGTCATTTCCGCGGAACAGTGGGCGGGGAATACTGAACAAGAGGCTAGGCAAGCTGTAAGTCACCTGCCTGAGCACCAGGGTGCTGCTGTCCTAGGCCTGTTCAGGTCATACCCCTCTGTTTGCCGAACACCCAGGTCTCACTACTCAGGTAACGCACGACGTGGACGTCGGTGATAATGTGCCCTTCAAGTCAGTGCCCTACCGTGTGCCCCCGGTAAAGTTGCCAGCTTTACGGGAGGAGTTAAAGTACATGGTTGAGAGAGGGATGATCACTGAAGGTTATGTGAAGTGGACATCACCCGTCACGTTGCAGCCAAAACCTGACGGCAAGGTGCGGTTCTGCATAGATTTTCGTAGGCTAAATGGCTTGACCACTACCAACCCTTACCCTTTGCCTCGAGTTGACGACAGCGTGGACAAGATAGGGAATGCAAAGTACCTTACTAAAATTGATCTTGTAAAAGGCTACTGGCAAGTACCCCTGTCGGACCGAGCTAAGCAAGTTTGTGGTTTTGTGGTAGATGGCAAGACCTACCAATGTAACGTAATGCCTTATGGGCTTAAGAACGCACCTGCCACGTTTCAGAACCTGATGAACGATATTTGTGACGAAATCCCTAACTGCACGGTCTACCTTGATGACGTGATAGTATATGATGACGATTTTGAAAATCACCTAAGGCACTTAGAGACCCTGTTTAGGAAGTTGCACGATGCTGGGCTGGTGGTGAACCTGAGGAAGTGCGAGTTTGTAAAGGCTACTGTGCAGTATCTTGGCTTTGTGGTCGGGTTAGGCCGGGTGTGCCCCCCCCTGAGCAAGATACAGGCTATCAATATGTTTCCCAGGCCCACCACTAAGCGCCAGGTCATGCGGTTCCTAGGTATGATAGGCTATTATAGGCGCTTCATCCGGGGATACTCTACTGTCTTAGCACCGTTAACTGATCTACTGTCGAAGTCAGTGAAGTTCTGTTGGGCTGCGGAGTGTCAGAGGGCTTTCGACCTAGTCAAGCACCTGCTGTGTACACATCCGATTTTGAGGGCCCCAGACTTCTCCAGGAGTTTTCAGCTGGCGACTGATGCCAGCGGTGTGGGTGCCGGGTCAGTGTTACTGCAGACTGATTCCGAGGGCTTGGAACACCCAGTGAGCTTCTTTTCTCGCAAGTTGAATTCGGCACAAAGGAATTACTCGACTATAGAGAAGGAGCTTCTGGCTATCGTTTTGTCGCTCAAACATTTCGAAGTTTATGTTCCAGCCTACGGCCCGGTAGTGACGATTTATACGGACCATCATCCCTTGAAATTCCTAAATCAGTTTCACAATCGGAATATGCGGTTGACCAGGTGGTCCCTAATGCTCCAAGAGTATAATCTCAACATTCAGCATATTGCCAGGAGTGAGAACGTGATAGCAGATTGTCTATCAAGGGTTGATGATCCAAGATAGTCGTGCACGGTGTGTGGGTTGAGCAGGAGTAAAATTAGGCTATCATAACGCCGTCCAAAAAGATTATAAAACAATAAAATAAACGAGAAAACTCTTTCTTTTTTTTAGTTTTGTAAGTCTTTATTGTTGTAGCATGATGCATGCGATATTGTGTTTTATGTATAATTCACACTTCAGTTGTTGTGCACCTTTTGCAATTAGTGGCAGCTAAGGGTAGCAGGTCGGTTGGTTGCCTGTCAGATTTTGATAATGCTTCTAAGGTCGATTATCTAAAATCTTGGGGGGGCTGTGACGCACCCCAGTGCTGGGCAACGCAACCTGATTGTACTCCTTGGTACTCCACTGTACCGCCCGTGATCTGGCTACCGTCAGCCGCTATGTATATTGAGTGTGACAACTTATAACTATGTTCTTTGTATCTCTGCAAAGGTCTCGTCATGTGCTAACCAGTGGTGGGTTTTGTTTTAAGCCATGTCGAGACCTTCCATTTAATATGTAGTATCAATAGAGAAGTTGATAGATAGGATGATGGGATTTCAGAGAGAGAGAGTGAGTTAGGCTTCAGAGCAAGAGGGTAGCAACGCGCCGTGCTGCCGGCCGGGTGGTTGCCAGACGTATGGACTGGTTGGCAGCCTTGCCCTTATAGCTAGGCGCGATAGGGTTGGTAGTCCATTGTTGCCTGCCTGGGCTGGGCCCATGTTGTCGTACAGCACACTGCCTGGAGGTTGGCTGCGTGTTCTATGACCAGGTTGCCTAGAACCTTTGAGATTCTAACATCCCTTGCCCTCTCTCCCAACTTCTCACGGTTGCACTCTTTCTCTCTGACGACATTACTCTCATTTCATTCTTCTCTCTATTTAAATGCATAACCTTCCCTTGAGGTCCTAAAGGAGTTTCAGCACTCACCTCTCGTATTACTCTTAGGACAAGCATATATTTACATGTATTAGATTTAAGGGGTTAATGTGAACAGCGATCTTCTTGATGAGGATAGTTGGTGAACGTTCTACATGTTCACGAGTTATATGCCCTGCTCATCATCCCATTTGTGACTAGACTGGTGCCATGTGTAAGAGCCCGACCATGCCCAGGAGTTGTCTGTAGAGGGACGAGGACTTAGCCTTGATTTGCATACCGAGCCAGGAGCGAGTGTAGCACCCGAGACTACAGCTCGCTCGTAGTGCCAGTATAGTAGAGTAACGTAATTTATCTGTCCTTGTGTTCTCTGCAGTCTTCTCCTGGGTTCTCGCTTTCGGTGCTGGGACTCGTTGTTCCTGTGACTTGGCCTGCTAGCTAGAACACATGGGATGATGAGTGGGATATATCTTTATTTTACTATGCATTGCAGCTCTCTTTAAGTATATATCTATAACACTTTACAATACACATTACTCACACACAAGACAACACTATTAATACTTTCATGTATCAATTAACTGCACTGTCGTTTTGCTGCTGTGTCCGGAGTTCTGTTGCGTAGGGCGCATACGGACTCGGAGGGGAGACAGAGTGAGAGAAGCGAAGTAGCCTATGCGGTAGTAGGCTACCGGCGCAGTACTGTTGCCTGCAACCTTTTAGTTATTCCAAGTATAGATTCATTATTATAATAAGTGACTACTATTTATGTTCCTCCCATGTGTATTATTAGGTATCTACTGGATCATGAACATCTTGTATGCTACATGCTAAGTGCATGTTAGTAGGGGACAGTTAGTGTAGTGCACGCGCTTTCAAGTAGGCGTGTACATTTGTCATTTAGCATTTCACTGTCATACCTTTAGCCTGCTTCTATTCTACATTATTAGAGGCTTAATATTAACGTAGTTTCTTGAGTATTGCATTTCTTTAGTAATAACGTAACCTATAAATGTCTGAGGGAGTTTAGCCTCATAGCCTACCCCTGTTGTACACTTTCGCCGAGTTAAGGTACCTCGTTACCGTAGACGATAACTCTGTAGGGCGTTGGTGCTTTTGTTGTCTGGAGCATATAGTATTTGGGACTGGAATCGAGCGTGTCGTTGTCACTTAAGCCATTTCTGTCCTACGATCAAGAATCCCGAATATGTATTGCCGATCCAGCCGTAACACAGGTCCCCTAACCCACATCATCAACCTGTCAATTCAACGCCAACACTGTACCTGCTGAACTGAAGGAAGCTATTGTAACCCCTCTATTCAAGAAAGGAAATAAATTAGATGTTAGTCACTACAGACCAGTTAGCATATTATATATTGTATCAAAAATCCTTGAAAGAGCTGTATACACCCAAATTGAACACTACCTCAAAGAAAATTATCTATTCTATAAGTTTCAATCAGGTTTCAGAGGCATGTACTCGACAGACTCCTGTCTCATCCACTTAACAGATCACATTCGTAAAGAAATGTCTAAAGGTAACTACACTGGTATGGTTCTTCTTGATCTACAAAAAGCGTTTGATACAGTAGACCATGATATCCTCTGTAATAAACTACAAGCAATGGGCATGGGGTCAGTGAACTGGTTTAAATCTTATCATAGTGGTAAAACACAAAGAGTCAAAATTGATGATAATCTATCTGATCCTATGCCAATTAACTATGGGATCCCGCAAGGAAGCATCCTTGGTCCCTTACTCTTTCTCTGTTATGTGAACGTCATGGAACTGAGCATCTCGTGTAAATTATTACTGTATGCTGAAGACAGTGTGCTTCTGGTTTCAGGAAAAGACCCAATAAGTATTGCCGCCTCACTTTCCAAAGAACTAGAATCGTGTAGTGATTGGCTAGTGGACAATAGACTATCTCTACACCTGGGCAAGACAGAAGCCATCTTATGTGGAACAAAACGCAAATTGAAAGACATTGAGGGCTTCTCGGTCAACTGTAATGATATTCCTATAACAACAGTGTCACAAATGAAATATCTCGGACTAAAACTGGACTCGACTCTGTCAGGTGAATCAATCTTGGAATCGATCCTGAGTAAATGTAGAGCATGGATAAAATACCTGTATAGACAGGTGGGATGCTTGCCAGCGGCGACCAAAAATACCCTATGCCAAGCGCTTGCTCAATGCCATTTTGACTATTCTGTGTCATCCTAGTACTTTGCATCATCTAAATCAGCAAAGCACAAACTTCAGGTCACTCAAACTAAAATGGTTAGGTTCATGCTGAACCTAGAACCCAGATCGCATGTTGGTCAGGAACAACTTCAGTCACTTGGTATGCTCAATTTCTCTGACAGGGCCAAACAAATCAGACTCATTAATGCCTTCAAGATATTTTATGATAGAGCTCCAGAGTATTTAAAGATTAATTTTGTTAAAGCAAATGAAAGGAATGGACACAATACGAGGAATAGGATGTATAATTTTACGGTCCCGAGAATCCAAGGACAGGGTAAGCTAATATTCTTCTTCACTGCCATCAAAGACTGGAACAACCTACCCCAGTCAGTCCGTGAAAAGAGAACATTGTATTCCTTCAGACGTAGCTTGTAGGAGCACCTGAACCGAACAGCTGCGAGAAGGGAGCACCAAGCTTATGTCTACTACTAAATACAACATAAGAAATAGGCAAAACAAACTTAATTGATTACTGAAATATTTTGACCAATCCAACTATAGAATGTAAGGTATCTTAACCCACAGAACCCCAGCGACGACACGTTTGCGTCGGCAATGTTTGTAATGATAAACCCCAGAGCCGCATAGGGTGCGTCGGGGTTAATTACTCCGGTCCTATGGCACCTAGAGGGCTCAGATTTGTATGGGAACTGTGTAAGTATCCCACACAACAATGCCGATGGTTGAAAACTCTCAAAGTCCAACCGCGTGCGCGTGAGCGCGCAAAAACCTTTTTGCCTAGCCATATCCCCATGTTAATTCCAACTTTCGGGCGCACCATAGGACCCCCTAATGACCTAGGGGATTGTTTTTTTTGTGAGTTTTCCTTCATTTCTAACCCATTCCTGGTGTTTTCTGGATTTTTTTTTTTTTCACAACCTGCTGGTCCTGGGGTGTACATTTATTATTAACTAGCTGGGGTTCAGTGGGTTAATATAACCCCCTAGAAATACTTTCTCTAAAATATCTACGTTTTTTATTCTCCCCTTTTTCCCCAGCTAACCTAATCCCACAAGGATCCCAATGAAAATACACCTAACGGCCATATTGGGCTATCCTTAGTTGGAATTATGCAAAGCTGGTACATGTCATATTTGTAACATATTATGTGGTACCAACATTGTAAAATGATAACTGAATAAATATTATTATTATTATTATTATTATTATTATTAACCCAAACTGGGTTGCTGGTCCCGAGGCTGACCTGTCTTGCTCTGCCAGTGAATATATCTTGCGATATTCCCTCTCCCCGCTGGTTGTTGAACCGAGGGCAAAAAGGTCTGCTTGCCCTGGACCTAGAGGGTCATAGTTAGGCCCTTTCTGTACAGATAGCAGAATTAGAAGAGGAAGTAATTACCTAGTCGGGCAGATCTGCCCTTATGTTCAGTAAATCTAAGCATTAAATTTCGCTCAGTTTCGCCAACATATAGAACTTTGCAGTTCGAACATATAAACTGGTAAATAATACTGGAATTGAGGTCTATTGGAAGAGATTCTTTATGCTGGAAAAAGGATCCAATTGTATAAGAGTTAGTGAAAATTATATTGCATTTAGTATTAGTAGTCCGGTTGGCTAAGTTGAGCTTAGCAAGACTGGTAATATGGTCCTTCCAAGTGAGGGCAGAAGAAAAAGAGACACCCAGAATATTGAGAGACGATGAAAGATTGATTTTTGTATTGTTGAAGAATAAGGGATAGTCCACTGGGAGTTCCAGACGGGTAGATAGATGGAGACATCAAAGGCAACAAGGTTTTCTCTCCTCCACTTGCAAATAGTAGTTAGATCAGAAGATAAGTGGTTTATGGCTTCATTACGTTTGTCTTTGAGGGATTGCTGGTTGGGGCGTTCTGGAAAACTAAATGGGTAGTGTAAGGTAGAGCCATCTGCGTATGAAGGAATGGGACTGGAGGTACAGTTGAGAAAGTCATTTATGAAAATTATAAAGAGAATAGGAGATAGGACAGAGCCCTGAGGAACACCGGAGTTGATAGGATGAGGAAGTGAGCGATGGCCGTCCACAACCAGAGCTATGGAACGGCCAGAAAGGAAATTAGAGACAAAGGCGCAGATGAAGGGATAGAAACCGAAGAAGGGTAGAAATTAAAGATTTGTGCCAGACTCTATCGAAGGCCTTCGATATGTCTAGTGCAATAGAAAAGGTCTCACTGAAGTCCCGAAAGGAGGATGACCAAGGGTTAGTAAGATATGAAAGAAGATCACCATTAGAGAGACCCTTGAGGAAGCCATACTGGCGATCTGAGAGTAGATTATGGGAAGAGAAATTCTTAAGAATTTTGGAAGCAAGAATAGTTTAAAAAACTTTAGAGATTCAAGAGATGAGAGCAATTGGACGATAGTTGGAGGGTTGAGAGCGGTCACCGTTCTTTGGGACAGGTTGAATGAGACCAAACTTCCAGCAAGAAGGGAAGACGTTAGAGGAGAGACAGAGACGAAAGAGTTTGCCTAGGCAGGGAGTCAGCACAGAAGCATAGTTTTTGAGTACAACAGGAGGAACACCGTCTGGACCGTATGCCTTCTTAGTATTAAGCCCAGAGAGGGTAGAATGTACATCTTTAGAAGAGATTAGGATATTAGGCATAAGTAGGGGACAGGGGGCTGGAGAGGGAGGAATATCACCGGAATCATCCAAGGTTGAGTTTCTAGCAAAAGATTGAGCGAAGAGTTCAACTTTGTCAGAGGAAGAGTGATGGCTGTGCCATCATGGTGGAAAAGGGGAGGGAAAGACGAGGAAGAAAAATTGTTGGAGAGGTTTTGAGCTTGGGAAGAGCTAGAGTTGGATAGTTCAGTGTATTTATTATTGATGAAAGAGTGCTTGGCAAGTCGAAGAACAGATTTGGCTTGATTCCGGACAGAAATATAGGAAGAATGAGATTCTAGAGTTTTAAGGAGTCGGTTCCGTTTTAATGCTTCCTCCTTGTTGCGGACAGCACTAGAACAAGCGTGAGTAAACCAAGATTTGTTTGCGTTAGACTGAGAGAAAGAAAATGGAATGTATGCTTCCATGGCCGAGAGGATTACCTCAGTAATGCGTTCAGCACTCTCCAAGGGTCCCCGGCCACGGAAGCAAAAGTAATTTCAAGGGAAATCAAAGAAGTACTGCCGAAGAGCCTCCCAGTTGGCAGCGCCAAAGTGCCACAAGCGCCGCCGGTTGGGAGGATCGGGTGGCCGTACCGGAGAGATAGGACAGGTGACGGTTATTAGTTTATGGTCGGAAGAGCCCAAAGGAGAGAAAAGATTTATAGTATAAGCGGAAGGGTTAAAGGTTAGAAATAAGTCAAGAATGTTGGGCCGATCTCCGAAGCGATACGGGATACGGGTGGGTTGCTGGACTAACTGCTCTAGGTCGTTTAGGATAGATAAGATGCAGGCTTGTTCACCAGGTTGGTCAGTGGAAACAGAGGAGAGCCATTGGCGGTGGTGAACGTTGAAATCTCCTAAAATGGAGATTTCTGTGAAAGGAGAGATAGATAGAATGTGTTCCACTTTAGAAGTTTGATTGTCGAAGAATTTTGGATAGTCAGTAGAATTAGGGGAGAGATAAACAGCGCAGAAATATTTAGTTTGAGAGTGACAAGAAAGCTTTAGCCAGAGAGTTGAGAATTCAGAAGAATCTAAGTTGGGAACACGAGAGATAGAAAGATTGTTGCGCACATAGACGTAACATCCACCTTTGGCTCGAAACTGAGGACAGAGACAGTAGGAGGTTACAGAGAAGGGTTTGCTGTCAGTAGTCCCAAACAACTGTGTCTCGGTGAGAAAGAGAAGATCAGGGTTGGTAGAGGAGAGGTGGTGTTCCACAGATTGGAAGTTACAGTAGAGGAGAGGTCACGAATGTTGCAAAAGTTAACAGTAAGAGTAGAAGGTAGTGGTCCAGGGTGTTTTGGGGAGTCATTGCCAGGGGTCAGTCGGATGGGGCATTTGTGCCCCCCCCCCCCCCCCCCCCCCCCCTCTGGGGACTCCGAGGCTGGTCGTGAATTTTTTAATATTTTTGTTTTTGTTTTTGTAAGAGAGGTAGTGTAGTATGTTAGGTGTTTGTAGTAAAATGTATTGATAGGAGGAGAGAGTGTTTTAGAGGGCAGGCTGGAGTTGTCCTCAGTGTTGTTGAGGCACAGAAAGGATCAGCTAGGGAGGCCAGGTGGTGAAACAGGAGTTCCAGCTGTCCTTATCAACCACCTAGCACTCCCGGCGAGTACTTCCCTGTTCGGATGGTGCCTACAGCCCCTCCTAACAATCTTAATTAACCCTCTGACTTCCTTACACCCTTCCTAATCTGAATGAAATTGTCTATTAATAGCCAGACACCGTAATGCTGCATTATATCTTGAAGTATATCGGGTATACAGTAGAACAAATCAGGCATATAATACCAGTCACATAAATTGTCTATTAATAGCCAGACACCGTAATGCTGCATTATATCTTGAAGTATATCGGGTATACAGTAGAACAAATCAGGCATATAATACCAGTCACATAAATTGTCTATTAATAGCCAGACACCGTAATGCTGCATTATATCTTGAAGTATATCGGGTATACAGTAGAACAAATCAGGCATATAATACCAGTCACATAAATTGCTTGTGTAGCTAACATTTCCGGGAAAAAATGTCATCCGAATATATTATTGCCAAGGTTGGATTAAAGCTAAAAGACCGGAGCGAATATGTGAGTTTAGGACCGGATGGATTGGAGAAGTGTACTGTACAGATCGCCAGATATTTATATAACGATGTGTTTAACTTAAGGGTATTGTAATTGTTTATGTTATTTGTAATTATTATACGTATTTACTGTCTTAATAGCGTAATGCAAAAGTGCGAAGAATTTCGAGTATCCTAGGTTCGAGTCCTTGGAGTGCCACATGTATTTGTTGATTTCATTAATTGAGTTTAGAGGTGAAGTTGGTTGGTGGAAAAAAATATATATATTTATATACCGGTATATATATATATATATATATATATATATATATATATATATATATATATGGCAATGTGGTCTTGCCACTGAACTGGTAATACAATGGACCCAGGTTCGAATCCCAATATTTTAATGGGAAGATATTATTGGGATGGAATTTGTGCTGTACCTAGTTTCAGTGCATTACCACAGCACACCGAAATGCCAAAAAAACACCTTCATTGTTCCCTGATTAAATAGCATTGTATGAATATTCCCATATTCAAAATATGCTACACGGGGGCAATGCCTAGTGAGTTAATTGCTCAATAGGTGGCGTTCTGAGAGTGAGTGTCTGAGTGTGGGGGATGAGACGGTGAAGCACAGAGGTGAAGCGGCTTCAGAGATGGAGTTGCTTCGAGCCGGGGTGCTTCGCATGTCTCATTCCCTAGACTGGAACAAGACCTCACGGGCCTCACCGTGTTCAGCGGTGTAGTGTAAAGGCTCTCAGCCTATGCCCGAGAGGGAGTAGATGGAATATATAAAAAAAAAAAAAAAAAAAAAATATATATATATATATATATATATATATATATATATATATATATATATATATATATATATATATATATTATTATTAGGGGTTCGACCCCTACGGGGAACCCCTATTATAATCATTAAATCTACTTATTCATCCAAATTATTTTTCCACGCCGTTTTTTATGCAATAACTCTAGAACCACTTTTTGGATCGGGACCAAACTTTCACACAAGCTGCGTTTTTGTATTGGTCAAGTTTTGATATGCTAAACATTCGAAATGGCGGGCAAACAGGTCCTTGGCAGCCGTTTTCCCGAAAAATTTAAAAATTAAATACCGTCTCTCCCACTGAAAGAAAATGATTGGGCTTCGGTATATGGACTCCATTACTAATGCTCCGCAAATGTTATAGAAAAGGTTTTGCTTTTGCACGTGGGTTTTTTTCCGGCAATCTTGAAAAAACCCTCGAAAACACTTAAAATTCCACATCTTGAAAACTACATGGATGATCAAAGCCATGTTTGCGTAGTTGGGTGAGACTCGCAATTTCGAACGTTTTGGTACCAAAAGAATAGAAATTGGTGGAATAGTTTGGCCGCAGCATTGAAAACTGTCTATTCATAAATGACTTTAAAACCGTGTGAGGTACCCACACAACGTTTTCAGTCTTCAGTCTATAGGCTTCCCCGCATCTCCTAGTTTTGCTTAATAATAGTATAGATTAATTATTCAGATCCATACATTTTTTTAAATTTAACTCTCTCAAAATAGTTAGAGTCCCTACGAATTCCAGCATTTATTTAACACTCAACGAGCGGTAGGTTAATAACTTCTACTACCTGCCAAGCGGGCATATTTACCCTAAACGAGCTTCATTCCATGCTCTTTTTCATGCATAAAGAAGAGCCAGAGCGTAATACAATTATGTATCCGTGAAAGGGCGTTAATTGAGCTTTCCAATAACACCTGAACCATCCTTCTACGATCACGGGTTGTCTTGCAACAATCGTGTAACACGAAGGAAAAATCCCTAAAATACGGTCATTTCCTTACATATTTCCCTGTCTAGGGAGGCAGTGGGTGTGGATGTGTGTGGAGGTGGGGCCAGTCGCGGTGCGGGAGCCGTGCCGAACGGTCAGAGCCAACCTACGCTCCTCCCACCGCTCGGACTCTCTCTCAGAGCCAATAATGTGCTCAACAACGCATACGATTTAAGGAGGTCCCCGCTCTTTAGGTCTTGGTTCTCTTGACCGCCTTAAGTCGGTCCCCGCCAAAGAGGGATTAACCAACCTACCTATACATACTCTGACATACGGAGCCCTGTATGTTTATTTTAAGAGTTAGAATTAAGAGTTGAAGGAGTGCTAAACTACCCAGGCGGCGAAGCAGACTAGCGAGCGAACCAGCGAGTGGGAAACCAGCTCGTCCGCATACCAGCAAACAAGCCTTCACACCTGCGTGCGTCATACGGGACCCTGCAAACTACTTCGATGACCCGACGCTATGACGCTATGATCGATGCCAGGAGACTCCATTGGACCACGCACCTGCTACGCAACTCGAGGAGCTGTGATTGGGGCGCGCACCATCACCCGCCTCCTGATTCGTTCCTACCCCATCATTGCATAGTATATAAGACCCGAGTAGTGGGCATTCAAATCAGTCTCATTTGGAGTTGGGAAGGTGAACTTGCAGCTGGAGGAAGACGGGGTGAAGTATTATAATGGGATTGTGACTGTCAGTCAGATTATATAAGTGTGTGTTAAGTGTGTTCGGTGTAAACACTTACGTTATGTTGGTTAGTGAGATGTGTAATTGGGAATTAACGTTAACGCTACTATTATGTATTTAACTATTTTAGTTGACTGACTCTTTAAGTAATTGGGTTATGATGAAAGTAATACTATTGTTTTATATTAATATTTACGAGTTCTTTCATTTCTTTTAATTAAGCTTACATTGCTTAACGGTGCTTAGTACGGTGATGCTATTGTCTCTTATTAGTAATATCGCCTTAGACTAACATGGCTGTTTTAATGTTACTTCTAGTGATTTCCTAAGCTGAAGAAAATTCTTTTAGCTTCAAAGTATTATTTTGCTTTTCATATTATTTGAGTGAGACCTGAATCGAATCTGTGAAGCGATCCTGTAACTTAATTTACTCATAATCAAACCTCAATGTTACGTGGTTAAGAAATACATTTAACTAATTATTAAATATATATCTAACTTTTTATGTGACTTTGATATTAATCCTGATGATAATAATAAAATAATACTATTAACGCAAGACAAGAACCAAGAATAATTACATTAAATATAAATAAAAGGACATATAAGAAAACTATCTATTCATTTCAAAAAGGGTAAGAGACAGAAATATTCTTACTTTAATATTTATCTTTCAAGACTTTTTATAGAATTAATAGTCCTTCTTTAGATATAACTTCTTCGGTTCATAACCATAGCCTACTAAGCTTCGGTTAAATAATATTTTTTTATAAATACTACATGACTTTAATTAGTTTCTGTATTTTTTCATAATTAAAGAGTATCAGTCAATAAAGGATACCAAGTCCTAAGATCCAAAAGGAGAGGAAGCAACAACAGGAAATAATTTTATTAGATTTTACTTTTGTTTTGCCTTCAGCTGACTGATACCTTAATATATATCTCTGTGCTATCTAGATTCATCAAGTTAACCACTTGAGGATCAAGATACGTAACAGAAGAGTGGCGACCTCGCCAGGATTCGTTTCATACAGTTTCACTCAGTTTCATTACCGTTTCACTACTTAAAAATCAAATATTAATCATGCCTCATCTAATTAATGACGAAGATGCTAGAGTTTTCATAGAATCAGAACCCACAGCCCCTGATATTGACTGTCTGTCAAAATCCGAACTGAAAGTGCTTGCCTCACATCTCCAATTAACTGTCTCAAACATGTCTAAAGTAGAGGTGGCTCAGACCATAAAAACCCACCTGTTCCCTGTAGAAGGCGGGGAGGGTGACGGAGCAGTTGGTGGGATCCCGAGTAATCCTAGCTAACTTGATGAACAATTGCCACCTGGTTTGACTGGTGATCAAGTACTGGAACTAGCCAGACTAAAAATAGAAGAAGCCAGAATAAAAGCAAATACCGAAGAAGCCAGCATAAAAGCTAGAGCAACGACCGAACAATATCAATATCAATATCAAATAGCTCAACTAAATGTCAATACATATGCTCCCGAAATTGCTCCCCCTCTGGGATTGACTATGACTAGTGTCATTCCACCTTTCACTGAGGATAATGTGCAGGATTTCTTTGTTTTGTTTGAGGAACTTGCTGGAGGTATGAAGTGGACAAGAGATCAATGGCCTTTTATGTTACAAACCGTTTTGACAGGGCATGCTCGAGCCACGTATTTGTCAGAAGTAGCAGAGGTTAGGCAGGATTATGACAATCTCAAAGAAGCTATCCTAAAAACCTATCAATTGCAGCCTGAGGCTTACAGGCAATCTTTCCGTAAAAACCAGAAGAAAGTAGAAGAAACCCATAAGGTATTTGCCAGGACCATGACTAAAACTTTCAATCATTGGGTCAAGAGTAAGAAAGTCACAAGCTACAACGATCTGAAGGAGTTGGTCCTGTTAGAAAATTTCCTATGGAAAATTGATTCTTCTGTAGCCTATCATTTAAGGGGGAAAAAGGTAGATTGTCTTGCCGACGCCGCTGACATGGCTGACACATACGTGCTCAACAACAAATTTCGTGGAAAGAAGCCCTACGATAATTCTAGTTCTAATTTTAAGTATCCCAATCACAAATCTGACAGACCCAGTCACAAGCCTGTAACGTCTTCCCCCGCTAGCCAAAATATAATTGTTCCCCCAACTAAAAATGCGACTCAGGGCAATGGTAACAGAGGTGGGGCCCAAATTAATAGTAATGCTCAAAGAGGGAACATTCCCGTATTCCCTAAAGTATGTACTTTTTGTGGCATGAGAGGCCACCTAGCTTATCAGTGCTGGGCCAAGGAGAAAACCGAGAGATCGGGGCAGACAGTTGCCGCCGTATCTCAAATTCCATATGTGCCTTTTAATGCAGGACTCCCGACAGAAGGAGTACCTAGCACCAATAGTTCCTTTAATGCAGGACTCCCAACAGAAGGACTACCTAGCACCAAAAGTTCCTTTAATACAGGACTCCCGACAGAAGGAGTACCTAGCAGCTAACGTAAATCATCTAGACAGGGGTGTAGTAGCATGTGTGGTGCAACCCACTAGGGTTAAGCAAATAATAATTTCACCATCAGTGCAGGACAGTTACCGTCCCTTTATTTCATCTGGCAACGTGAGATTAAATGGTTGTATGCATGAGGTAAAAATTCTGAGAGACACAGGTTCTACTAGCACCCTCATGGTGAATCCTTACACTGAGTGCCCACCTGGCGAATCAGTTGTAATGAGAGGTGCTGGAGGCCAATTTTATGCATACTTGATAAAAGGCGAAATTGAATGTGAGCTACTACAGGGTGAGGCCACCATAGCTTTGTGTAGGTCTCAAGATATCCCTGTGCCCGTGGTAACACTCCTTTTGGGGAATGATGTAGCAGGTGAGAAGGTCCGACCAGACCCCATTTTGTCACTTTCCCCTATTAACGAGCCACTAACCGGTGAGCTCGAAAAGGAGATGCCAACAGTTTTCCCTGTGTGTGCTGTCACACGTTCAATGTCTCAAGTAGCAGTTCCCTCAGACAGAAATGTACCGAATGTAAGAGTTGATGAAAGGAATGATGAGAGTGTGAATGACACTCCAACTGTACCTGATGATGTGACTGAGGTGGATTTATCTGACACCTTTATGGCTCATCTTGACCCTAACGATGACCATGAAACCCCTCCAAATTGTTCTAGTGGCCTGGTAGAGCTACAGAGAGATGATAGTGAATGCAAGGAGTTAGCTGCCAGGGCCGTGAGTGAAGAGGAATGTGAGAAGGAGGGTGGTGAATGTTTCTACCTCAAAGGAGGAGTATTGTGGCGTAGATGGAGACAGCCACACAGACCAATCGATGATGGGGCCTGGGACGTCCATCAAGTAGTAGTGCCCAAACCTTGTCGTAGAGATATCTTGGAAATGGCACATTGTATACCATTGGCAGGACACCTAGGCGTGAGAAAAACTCTAGACAGAATCAGAGCCCACTTTCACTGGCCAGGAATGCGTGCAGATGTAGTGGAGTTTTGTAGAGTGTGTCACACTTGCCAGATGACAGGAAAACCCAATCAGAAGGTGCCTGTACATCCTCTGGTGCCCTTGCCCGTCTTCGAGAATCCTTTTACTCGGGTGGTAGTGGACATTGTAGGCCCATTGCCTAAGACTTCCCAAGGTAACATTTATTTATTAACTATTATGGACATGGCAACTCGCTACCCAGAGGCTATACCCTTAAGGACTACCTCTGCTCCAACTGTCATCAAGGAACTGCTCAAATTCTTCACCAGAATGGGTTTCCCCCATGAGGTGCAAAGTGATCAAGGAACTAATTTTACCTCTAACATTTTTCAGCAGTCCCTGAAGGAGTTGGGTATCGAGCATGTTAAGTCTAGCACCTACCACCCAGAGAGTCAAGGGGTTCTCGAACGATATCATCAGACATTAAAAGGAATGTTGCGTAAATATTGTACAGAGACCGGAGTTGAGTGGGATAAGGGGGTACCTTTTCTTTTATTTGCTACTCGTGAGGTTCCAACTGAATCCCTGGGTTTTTCCCCTAATGAGCTAGTTTTCGGTCAACAGGTAAGAGGTCCTTTGCAACTATTGCAGGATAGCCTAGTTGGCCAGGAGGGGAACCAAAACCTCCTCAAGTATGTTTCAGATTTCAAAACCCGGCTGAGATCCTCATGTGAGTTTGCAGCTCAAAACTTGACAGTGGCTAAAAGCTCCATGAAGAACTGGTATGACAGAAAAGCTCGTGAGAGGGAGTTTCAGCCAGGTGATGAGGTTTTGGTCCTGCTCCCCCTTTTTGCCCAACCTTTATCTGCCAAGTTCAGGGGCCCATATAAGATCATTCAGAGGGTGAGCATTACCGATTATCTAGTAACTACCCCGGACAGGAGAAAGCCCACGCAAGTATTTCATATAAATATGTTGAAACCCTACCATAGGTCCCCTGATTCCTCTCCTCCAGATTCTCCCACTGTGGCAGTGAATGTCAGGACCTGTGGACAACCTGGTGCGGACGAAGTCTTCAGTTCTCTTACTGACCCGCAACAGACTGTTCCAGAGCCTGAAGGTATCCATGCAGACTTTGACTTGTCATGTAGCCTATCCAACTTTCAGTATAATTCAGTAGCTTGGGGGGAATTACCATCTAAACTATGTCATCTTCCCTCTGATCAAGCGAACCAACTAATCTCTGTTTTATCTCAGTCTCCCAGTGTGTTCCGTGATACTCCAGGGCTCACTTCTTTGGCCTTGCACGACATCGATGTAGGGGATGCAACTCCCATTAAACTATCCCCCTACTGTGTCTCGCCACAACGCAGGAGTATACTGCAGGTCGAGCTTGACTTTATGTTATCAGATGAGCTGATCACAAGGGCCTTAAGCCAGTGGAGTAGTCCGGTCATACTTGTGCCAAAGCCAGACGGGAGCCATAGGTTATGTATGGACTATAGGCAAGTTAATGCTGTCACAAAGAACGATACCTACCCACTGCCACGGATCAAAGATTACATTTACCGGGTTGGCCTCATACAGCAGTGAGATAAACTTAATGAGAGGATTTTGGCAATTAGCTCTCCCTTGTAGCGAGGTAAATATCATGCTTTAGTAGTGCGCTGTCAAGCCTTCAGCTGTGAGATGCCTTGCAGTTCGAATAACGCTCCAGCTACGTTCCGGCTATGTTCTGATGTGGTACCTGGAGACGTTGCCTACTTTGGGTGATATCCTTATTATATCCTCATTATAATCTTGCTGTTGCCAATCTGGTGGTGAATCTATTTATGTGTTATGTTTAATATTATGTACTATACTCCTTAAACTCTTTTCTAGGGGGAAGGTCTGACATACAGAGCTCTGTATGTTTATTTTAAGAGTTAGAATTAAGAGTTGAAGGAGTGCCAAACTACCCAGGCGGCGAAGCAGACTAGCGAGCGAACCAGCGAGTGGGAAACCAGCTCGTCCGCATACCAGCAAACAAGCCTTCACACCTGCGTGCGTCATAGGGGACCCTGCAAACTACTTCGATGACCCGACGCTATGACGCTATGATCGATGCCAGGAGACTCCATTGGACCACGCACCTGCTACGCAACTCGAGGAGCTGTGATTGGGGCGCGCACCATCACCTGCCTCCTGATTCGTTCCTACCCCATCATTGCATAGTATATAAGACCCGAGTAGTGGGCATTCAAATCAGTCTCATTGGGAGTTGGAAAGGTGAACTTGCAGCTGGAGGAAGACGGGGTGAAGTATTATAATGGGATTGTGACTGTCAGTCAGATTATATAAGTGTGTTTTAAGTGTGTTCGGTGTAAACACTTACGTTATGTTGGTTAGTGAGATATGTGATTGGGAATTAACGTTAACGCTACTATTATGTACTAAACTATTGGATTGGGAATTAACGTTAACGCTACTATTATGTACTTAACTATTTTAGTTGACTGACTTGTGGACTAAAGCAACTCTTTAAGTAATTGGGTTATGATGAAAGTAATACTATTGTTTTATATTAATACTTACGAGTTCTTTCATTTTCTTTTAATTAAGCTTACATTGCTTAACGGTGCTTAGTACGGTGATGTTATTGTCTCTTATTAGTAATATCGCCTTAGACTAACATGGCTGTTTTAATGTTACTTCTAGTGATTTCCTAAGCTGAAGAAAATTCTTTTAGCTTCAAAATATTATTTTGCTTTTCATATTATTTGAGTGAGACCTGAATCGAATCTATGAAGCGATCCTGTAACTTAATTTACTCATAATCAAACCTCAATGTTACGTGGTTAAGAAATACATTTAACTAATTATTAAATATATATCTAACTTTTGATGTGACTTTGATATTAATCCTGATGATAATGATAATATAATACTATTAACGTAAGACAAGAACCAAGAATAATTACATTCAATATAAATAAAAGGACATATAAGAAAACTATCTATTCATTTCAAAAAGGGTAAGAGACAGAAATATTCTTACTTTAATATTTATCTTTCAAGACTTTTTATAGAATTAATAGTCCTTCTTTAGATATAACTTCTTCGGTTCATAACCATAGCCTACTAAGCTTCGGTTAAATAATATTTGTTTATAAATACTACATGACTTTAATTAGTTTCAGTATTTTTTCATAATTAAAGAGTATCAGTCAATAAAGGATACCAAGTCCTAAGATCCAAAAGGAGAGGAAGCAACAACAGGATTATTTTTTATTAGATTTTACTTTTGTTTTGCCTTCAGCTGACTGATACCTTAATATATATCTCTGTGCTATCTAGATTCATCAAGTTAACCACTTGAGGATCAAGATACGTAACAATACCTACCCTACCAAATAATAATAATAATTAAAATTTATTTTTGGTGAATAGCAGAGTATTGGCTAAGGATTTTAACAATTCCTCCCTTTGCCAAATGCTTTGTTTAATAACAAAGTTCTAGACCTTCAAAGTTTTGACAATTGTTGGTGTGGTGTGACTTACCTTTCCTCCTCCCTCAAACAGCAAGCAACGTTATCAGGGATTCAAGAAGTATTGCATGCTTCCATAAAAAGTATAGTCCACATAGTCCGTTTTTTACGCAATAACTCCGGAGCTGCTTGTCGGATCGGGACCAAACTTTGACACAAGCTGCATTTTTGTATTGGGCAACTTTTGATATGATATCCCAAATGGTGGCCAGACACGCCTGTGGCAGCCTTTCACACCCAACCCATCTCGTCCTATCTAATTTTATGTTGAACTCTATTGTTCTTCATCCCACTATAGGACTCGGTAGCCTATTCTACAAATCTACAACTCTGTTACTAAACGAATAGAGGCAGATCCCTTACATACCCAGTCTCTCTCTGTCGCTCGTTTGTTTGCGGTTGTGGACGGCCATTGTTCACTTCCTCACCCTATAAACTCCGGTGTTCCTCAGGGCTCTGTCCTATCTCCCATTCTCTTTCTAATTTTTATAAATGATCTCCTCAACTGTACCTCAATTCCCATTCATTCATACGCAGACGACTCAACCTTACACTACTCCATTAGTTTTTCAGAACGCCCCAGCCAGCAATCCCTCAACGACAAACGTAGTGAACCCATAGAACTCTTAAATTCTGATCTAACTACTATCTCCAATTGGGGCAAAGAAAACCTTGTTACCTTTAATGCTTCCAAAACCCAATTTCTCCATCTATCTACCCGTAAGGAACTCCCAGCGGCCTATCCCTTATTCTTCAACAATACAAAAATCAATCCTTCATATTCTCTCAATATCCTTGGTGTCTCTTTTTCTTCTGCTCTCAGCTGGAAGGACCATTTTACCAGTCTTGCTAAGGCAGCCTCCCAGAAGCTGGGTGTGCTCAACCGCCTTAGGGGGTTCTTTACCCCTGCACAGCTTCTTGCTCTGTATAGGGGCATAGTGCGTCCTTGTATTGAGTATTGTTCACATGTGTGGGGAGGTTCCTCTCACACCGCTCTCCTAGACAAAGTTGAAAGGAAGGCCTTTCGTATCATTAACTCCCATCCACTCACAAACACTCTGCAATCTCTCTCTCTCTGCCGCAATGTTGCATCTCTCTCGCTATTCTATCGCTACTATAATAATCAGTGTTCCTCAGAGCTTTCCCAGTGTATACCACCTCCTTTACGTAGGGCACGTGGTACCCGTCTTGCAACTCAATCCCACCCCTACTCTGTGCAACTCTCCAACCCAAGAGTGAATCATTACTCTCAAACTTTCTTCTACTCAACAGCTGAGCTCTGGAACTCTCTCCCAGACTGGTGATGGGCTGGTCTATCAGAGTGAGACCTGAGCGATCTCTGCCATACCCATAGCTTACTCTGACTGTTCCTTTTACTTATATATTTTCTAGATCTCGAGTGACGGCGTCTCTTCCGTGGATTGACCTCCCAATCTACCAAGATTGGAAGCTAAAGCGTCACATTATTCCTTTGCCCCTCAACTTTCTCTTCATAATTGCTGAGGGGCACAGGGCCCTGGGTGGGGCTTTGGTTTCCCGGGCGTTTACGCACCCTCTCAGCCCCCCGCCATGGAGTGGCTTCGGTCACCCAGGCTTTATTGTGGTCGGCAGAGAGGGTTCTGTGGGGTCGCTCGTTTGTGGCCTTGGCCTTGCTCGGGGCCTTGGGGCTGTTCGGCCAGGCAGCTTGGGGAACAACAACAACAACAACAACTCTCTCCCAGAATCAGTCTTTCCTTCTTCCTATGATTTAAATTGCTTCAAACTCTGTGTGTCCTGGCATTTTGGCTCGAACGTCCCTTGATTTTGGCCCTGTCACTCTTTCAACTACGGGCGAGGCACTCGCTATCGGCAGTTCTGCCTTTTGCCTCCCTCAATCACATAAAAAAAAAAAAAAAAAAAAAAAACATGCAATTAAGATGAACATGGGAATCTGCAGAGAGACAAGTGGCCCACAAAAGGCAGATCCCTTTCACACCCAACCCATCTCATAAACGTTACCTGTTATTTACACTACTTACTATACACCCATGTTATCATATACCTGCAACCAAAACACAATTATAAGAAATAGGAACAGAAGAAAATGAGAGTCTGTCGAGAGCCAATTGGCCCACACAAGACAGATTCTTTTCACACCCAACCCTTCTCATAAAAACTCTCTCTCATTTATCTCTGTCTTCTTTACATTTATGACATCCTAGTCTCTGTCTCTCTCACAAATGAGAACATAAGAAAACTGGAGTTTTCAGAGAGCCGATTGGCCCACACATGTCAGATCCCTTTCACACCTAACCCATCCCGCGCTCTCTCTCTCTCTCTCTCATATTTATCGTTATCTTCCTACGTTTACGACATTCTATTCTCTCTTGCCATATTCTCTCTCTCTCCCTCACAAAATAGAATATAAACAAAAGAAGGAAACAGGAGTCTGCAGAGAGCCAATTGACCTACACATGGCAGATCCCTTTCACACCCAACCCATCTCGTTCTATCTAATTTCAAGTTGAAGCTCTATTGTTCTTGATCCCATTATAGCATTCGGTAGCCTATTCCACATATCTACAACTTTGTTACTAAACAAATAGAGGCAGATCCCTTATACAGCCAATCTCTCCCTCTCTCGCTCATGTTTGTTTGCACAATCTGTTCTTTCTGTAGTTTCTCCATGCCCGATAGGTTAAATGATCTTTTGATATCTGTGACACAGCTTTTGTATCCAACACAATACCCTGCATGCACAACCGCTCGAACCCAGGACAACGTTGCTTGCAACTTTAATAATTATATATATATATATATTTTTTTTTTTTTTTTTTTGGCTTTCTAGACTTCTATGCAGCTAACAAAAACGTCCCAAAGATCCTCCTTCGAGACAAATTTGTACACTTTTCAGTAGAAAAATGTCCTGGCTGACGGCCGGTTCCTTGAATATATCAGGCTTGTTATTGCTCGCCAAGTTAAATCGACATCTAAATGGCACGAACGGTCTTAATATTGACAAAGAAGTGGGGCGAAATTTCTTAAAATCGACAAATGGGAAAAATATCTTCCCCCCCCTCTCTCTCTTTCTCTCTCTCTCTCTAACATATCAGGCATATATTATCTGTCACATAAATAGCCTGCGTAGCTAAAGTTTACCGGAAATTTTTTCGTTCACATATATAATTTTCCTGGTTGGATAAACACCAATAACACTGAGCAAATGTGTGAGTGATTAACAGAAATGTATAACGATGTGTGCATCGTAACTTTAACTTTAGAGAGAGATAGGTCGGTAGTGCGATAGTTTATTGTGCATGAGTTAATTAGAAAAATACTGGAAGGAATTGGAGCTATTAAAGTGATTAGTTCATGACTCACGTAAGTGTAGGGGGAGGGGTATTTTTATGTATGTGTGTGGAGGGGGTCGGGTTGTGTGTGTATTTGTGTGGTTCTGGTTGTGTTTATGTTTGTGGTTGCGTGTGTGTGGTGGTAATGTGTGTGTGTCTTTGTGCGTGTTCCCCACTTATCTCCTTTGACAATGTGGACCGCTTATCTTTCAAGGGAAGAGTAAACATTAGTATATATTAATGAATATTAGTATATATTAGTGAATATTAGTATATATTAGTGAATATTAGTATATATTAGTAAACATTAGTATATATTAGTGAATATTAGTATATATTAGTAAACATTAGTATATATTAGTGAATATTAGTATATATTAATGTAAACATTAGTATATATTAGTGAATATTAGTATATATTAGTAAACATTAGTATATATTAGTAAACATTAGTATATATTAGTAAACATTAGTATATATTAGTGAATATTAGTATATATTAGTAAACATTAGTATATATTAGTAAACATTAGTATATATTAGTGAATATTAGTATATATTAGTAAACATTAGTATATATTAGTGAATATTAGTATATATTAGTAAACATTAGTATATATTAGTGAATATTAGTATATATTAGTAAACATTAGTATATATTAGTGAATATTAGTATATATTAATGTGTATGTTTCATTCTTTATCAAAAGAGGCAATAACAAAGTGGAGAGGTGGGCACAGTGTTTCCACTTTAGGGTAAAATACCCCATAATAGGGGAATCAGACTGTATTTAGGGTAGAACTTAGGGTAATTCTAAAAAAGGCAAAATCTAGGGGAATTTGGGAAACTTTGGGGTTTATTGTGTATTTATTAGGGGATTATAGTATTTTACATTAGCAGTTGGTAATTATTGTTGTTATTAAAGAATTTATTCCCTGATCCAAATTCCCTAAAAAGAGTTTGTCTAGGAAAACAAAGAGCATCAAATGTCATTCGTCAGGTCTTTGGTAGGCATCTGTTAAAGGACTTGTGTGAAGTTTTAAAAGAGACAATGTTTTCAGTCATAATTGATGAAACAACAGATAGGAGTACTACTAAGCAGATGAGCATCATACTGTAGTACAGTATTGGGATGGTAATAAAATGCAAAATTCTTTCTTAGATCTTGTGGAGATTCATGACAGTTCTGCTGATGGTCTGATCAAAGCCTTAAAACAGTCACTGGGAGCCAAACAGATTCCTTTAGAGAACATTGTGGCATTCTGTTCCGACACCACAAATGTCATGATGGGGGGGAAACATTCTGTTGCTACCATTTTACGTGATTTATTGCCAAATGTTATAATAGTAAAGTGTTCATGCCATATGATTCATTTATGTGCTTCACATGCTTGCCTAAAGCTCCCTAAGTCACTTGAAGATCTTTGTCGAAATATCTATACTCATTTTAGCTTAAGCTCAAAGCGGCAAGATACATTTAGCTTAAGCTCAAAGCGGCAAGATACATTCAAACAATTTTAGGACTTTGTTGGTGTGGCTCCTCACAAAATATTAGCTCCAGGGCAGACTAGGTGGCTTTCACTGGAAATTTGTGTCAAGCGTTTACTTGAACAATGGGAGGCTCTTAAATTATATTTTACTGATGTTGCCTTCACAGATCCAACTGACAGCAATGATGCAATTCTGAGAAATCTGAATAGCAAATTTACTCTTGCTTACTTAGAATTTTTGTCTCATAACCTAAATCGCTTTAATAGCTTTAACACACAATTTCAGTCTGAAACCCCAAATTTTTACTGTCTCAAAAGGGAAGTTTGCAAATTGCTTAGAAATATATGCTCAGATTTTATGAGCATCTCATATGTTAAGAAGTGTGAAATATTTGCACTTGATCCAAGACATCCCTTATTTTCTGCAAGTATGGTGTCTGCTGACAACATATATTTAGGAGTGTTTTCTACGGAGACTATGAATGATTTGAAGGCAAGCAGTAGTGCTAATGAAGTAACAATATTTCATGATAATTGCTTGAACTTTCTTATCGAGTCTGTAAGACAGATACAAACTCGATTCTCCCTTGATGAACCAATCCATTCTGTAGTGCAGTGTCTAGATCCCATGAATGCTGTTAATCTTCAACCTAAATCACTGGTACCTGTCTTTGAAGCAATACCACAACTTCATAAATATGCAGAAAAAAAAAAAATACTGATGAAGAATGGAGATCACATTGTTTCAGTGAAGAGTTGACTGGTCAGACACCATGCTTACAGTATTGGGATATTGTGCTTAAAAAAAAAAAAAAATGCTGCAAACCTCCCTTGTTATTCAAATTTAAAAGTCGTGGTCTCTGTCCTATTATCACTGCCATTTTCCAATGCAAGTGTGGAGAGGTTTTCAGTAAACATAATTTAAAAAAGACTCCACAGAGGACCAGGCTAAACAAATGAAACACTGTGTGGTTTAATGCCCATGATATACTACCTTAGTAATACAAACATGACTGCAGACACTCTAAGCATTGATGACAGAATGATTTCAGCACTCAGGGCAGTAAAAAGTAATGCAACTTGTACTGAAATCGATGGTTAGTGGTACACACATAATATTATTGCATAAGGTATGTTCAAAACCTGATGGAAATGTGGTTAAAGTTATTTTTTGTTTTTTACCAATTATATAAAATTAAACTTTTGCAACAATGACAATTTTGTCGATATCAATGCATATTGATTGTTTATTTTGGTTATATGAATTAATTGCAGGTTAATACAAGAAATAATGAAAGTATATACTTCAATATTTACACCAATATATTGTTGTTTTATTATATTCACTCTTTTATATTGGTTTAGGGTAAATCATGCCAATCTAGGGGAATTTAGGCACAAATTTAGGGTAAAATAAAATTTGGCTGTGGAAACCCTGGGTGGGCATATCTCCTAAGCCTTGCCAGGTACCTCCAGGTAATATAGTCCATTAATTATAGTTAGATCATAAATCGTGACTCCTAACCTCTGTAACTCAAACACGACTACAGTTATCAACCTATTGTTTCTCATATTTGGGTAGACTCAGCCAGGGAATAGGTGTTGAAAAATACAGCCCTGTTTGAGTTACAAAGGTTAGGGGTCACGATTTCAGGTCTACCTGGCATTCCAATGTACAAACGGAGGAGGGTAAGGAGGGGTCACACACACATACGCACACACACACTCAAGCACACACAAACACACACACACTCACACGCACACACACACACACACACACACACACACACATTGCAGCCTGTATATAATGAGGATCAGAGTGCACTACCTCACAGAGTCAGGGTTTGGAGAGAAGTCACCATATCACCCCAAGCCACCACCATGAAGTTAACCTGGGCTCTACTCTTGCTGGTTGGTGATTCATTATTGTTTGTTATTTACATCAAGTTGTTAATGGTCATGTATCAGAGTTTCTTTATAAGTGTATTATTTTATATTGTACAATATTCTCCTATTTTTGTATTAGCAAATAATTACAGCGAGTTACAATGATTAGTCTACTATTATCCAATTACATTATTAATTATAGTATTGTTTTATACTACTTGTTAAATTTGTTTGTGATTTTCGACATAAATAAATAAATATACCAAAGATAATTGCTCCTGTTGAGGAATATGAAGCGTTTTAATTGTTTTTGTTCTGGCTATCATTACAGGACTTTACACAGCTGTTGAGGAATATGAAGCGTTTTAATTGTTTTTGTTCTGGCTATCATTACAGGACTTTACACAGCTCAGGAAGGATCTGTGGGAATCGAGAGGAAACAGATTATTCCAATTAACCCTCTGAGTTCCATATACCCTTTCTAATCTGAATAAAATCGTCTTATGACAGCCAAAATATTGTCAAAACGCGTGATAATCCTCCATAGGTAAATGCTATGAGACCACTCTCTCCCATCTGTCTGTCCACCCCTTATCCCTCACCCAAGTTATTATTTATCAAGCTCACTCTTGCACCACCATGCACTCTTGCACGGACCATTTTATGCTGCACAAAAAGGACGCCGCCTAGGCACGGCGAATTAAGGGGTCGGGGACGGACGGGAGTTAATTCGTGGATGTGTAAACCGAGCTTAAGGTTGAACAATTCTTAGTGGCGTATTATTTATTTCATTATTATCTTGTTCATGTACAATTATTGTGATCAGTAGTTGGACTATATTATTAACCCTTTCAAGATCCGATTGCGCATTTTTTGTTCTGTTTTCTGGCTATTATTAGATGATTGTATGCAGATTACGAAGGGTATATGAAAGTCAGAGGATTAATGGATATAGTTTTTACCCTTATAATTGACGCAGATCGTTTCTAACCTGTATAAATGCGTCTAATAATTGCCAGCATACACTGTTACAATGCGTCACAATCTTCAAATGGTTAAGAGGTTCAAATATGACCAAGTGACGCAGTATTCTGAAAAAAAGGATAAATACAAAAATAACCAAACATTAGGGTTCGGTAGATAATGCTCGCTATTTTGTTGATATCATAATTATGGAAGAGTTCAAGTATTAACCCATTCTGTACCGATGACATATTTTGCATTATATTCATGCAACTATTACACAATTTCATTCAACTTAGGAAGGACGTCTACCAATTAAAAGGCTACAGACTATCTCAATGTATCCTTTTAGTTACCATATATCCTTCTTAAGCTTAATACAATTGTCCAAATGTAGCTGAAATAGAATAATATAGGCGTCCCCGGTTTATCCTTCTTAAGCTTAATACAATTGTCCAAATGTAGCTGAAATAGAATAATATAGGCGTCCCCGGTTTATCCTTCTTAAGCTTAATACAATTGTCCAAATGTAGCTGAAATAGAATAATATAGGCGTCCCCGGGTTTGAAAGGGTTACCACCGTGAGGATTATGACGCATATTGACTATATATGTTGGCTACCATCAGATGATGTTACACAGTTTAAGAAGGACCGCTAGGAATTGAAGGGGTCAAAACCACCGGAATTATGTCTCTGAATCCGACATATTTAAACTAAGCTGAATGCAATAGTCTAATGATAGCCGAAATAAACTTCCAAAGCGAGTCATAATCCTCAAGGGGTTAAAATAGTTCATTTGATAAGCTCAAATATACATCAATGGTCATATTTGTATTACATTAAGAGTATTCATGTCCATGTTTATTTTGCTAACTATGTTAATATATTTCCAAAGTAAAACTTTGGCAATCGCATGTCAAGTTATTAGATTATCAAATGTACAAACAATAAAACTTCAATCAAAATAACATTGCAACATTATAATTAGTGTGCTTTGTCTAATGGAGCAGAATGCATGTCACTAATATATAGCAGTCCGTTATTTTGTCATAAATATGTGTACACTTTAAAACAATAGTATTGTCCTCAACTTTTCGAAGCTGTCTGGAATCTTACAATTTTCTTCTGTATATAGTATACGTACTTACAGTATGTCATAAACATTTATATCATCGTATATGCAATTGTAATGTCATAACACTCTCTATAGTATATGCATTTATAATGTCATAAAACTGTATATTATAGTGTGTGTATTTGTAATGTCATAAAACTGTACATATTATATGTACTAATAATGTCATAACTTGTATACATAGCATATGTACTAATAATGTCATAACTTGTATACATAATATATGTACTAATAATGTCATAACTTGTATACATATTATATGTACTAATAATGTCATAACTTGTATACATAATATATGTACTAATAATGTCATAACTTGTATACATAGTATATGTATTAATAATGTCATAACTTGTATACATATTATATGTATTAATAATGTCATAACTTGTATACATAATATATGTACTAATAATGTCATAACTTGTATACATAGTATATGTATTAATAATGTCATAACTTGTATACATAGTATATGTACTAATAATGTCATAACTTGTATACATATTATATGTACTAATAATGTCATAACTTGTATACATAGTATATGTATTAATAATGTCATAACTTGTATACATAGTATATGTATTAATGTCATAACTTGTATACATATTATATGTATTAATAATGTCATAACTTGTATACATATTATATGTACTAATAATGTCATAACTTGTATACATAGTATATGTATTAATAATGTCATAACTTGTATACATATTATATGTACTAATAATGTCATAACTTGTATACATAATATATGTACTAATAATGTCATAACTTGTATACATAGTATATGTATTAATAATGTCATAACTTGTATACATAGTATATGTACTAATAATGTCATAACTTGTATACATATTATATGTACTAATAATGTCATAACTTGTATACATGGTATATGTACTAATAATGTCATAACTTGTATACATGGTATATGTACTAATAATGTCATAACTTGTATACATAGTATATGTATTAATAATGTCATAACTTGTATACATATTATATGTATTAATAATGTCATAACTTGTATACATATTATATGTACTAATAATGTCATAACTTGTATACATAGTATATGTATTAATAATGTCATAACTTGTATACATATTATATGTATTAATAATGTCATAACTTGTATACATAATATATGTACTAATAATGTCATAACTTGTATACATAGTATATGTATTAATAATGTCATAACTTGTATACATAGTATATGTACTAATAATGTCATAACTTGTATACATATTATATGTACTAATAATGTCATAACTTGTATACATAGTATATGTACTAATAATGTCATAACTTGTATACATAGTATATGTATTAATAATGTCATAACTTGTATACATAGTATATGTATTAATAATGTCATAACTTGTATACATATTATATGTATTAATAATGTCATAACTTGTATACATAGCATATGTACTAATAATGTCATAACTTGTATACATAATGTATGTACTAATAATGTCATAACTTGTATACATAGCATATGTACTAATAATGTCATAACTTGTATACATAGCATATGTACTAATAATGTCATAACTTGTATACATAGTATATGTATTAATAATGTCATAACTTGTATACATATTATATGTACTAATAATGTCATAACTTGTATACATAATATATGTACTAATAATGTCATAACTTGTATACATGGTATATGTACTAATAATGTCATAACTTGTATACATAATATATGTACTAATAATGTCATAACTTGTATACATGGTATATGTACTAATAATGTCATAACTTGTATACATAATATATGTACTAATAATGTCATAACTTGTATACATAATATATGTACTAATAATGTCATAACTTGTATACATAATATATGTACTAATAATGTCATAACTTGTATACATAGCATATGTACTAATAATGTCATAACTTGTATACATAGCATATGTACTAATAATGTCATAACTTGTATACATATTATATGTATTAATAATGTCATAACTTGTATACATAGCATATGTACTAATAATGTCATAACTTGTATACATAGCATATGTACTAATAATGTCATAACTTGTATACATAATATATGTACTAATAATGTCATAACTTGTATACATAGCATATGTACTAATAATGTCATAACTTGTATACATAGCATATGTACTAATAATGTCATAACTTGTATACATAATATATGTACTAATAATGTCATAACTTGTATACATAATATATGTATTAATAATGTCATAACTTGTATACATAATATATGTACTAATAATGTCATAACTTGTATACATAATATATGTACTAATAATGTCATAACTTGTATACATAATATATGTACTAATAATGTCATAACTTGTATACATAATATATGTACTAATAATGTCATAACTTGTATACATAATATATGTACTAATAATGTCATAACTTGTATACATATTATATGTACTAATAATGTCATAACTTGTATACATAATATATGTACTAATAATGTCATAACTTGTATACATAATATATGTACTAATAATGTCATAACTTGTATACATAATATATGTACTAATAATGTCATAACTTGTATACATAGCATATGTACTAATAATGTCATAACTTGTATACATAGCATATGTACTAATAATGTCATAACTTGTATACATAATGTATGTACTAATAATGTCATAACTTGTATACATAATATATGTACTAATAATGTCATAACTTGTATACATAATGTATGTACTAATAATGTCATAACTTGTATACATAATATATGTACTAATAATGTCATAACTTGTATACATAATATATGTACTAATAATGTCATAACTTGTATACATAATATATGTACTAATAATGTCATAACTTGTATACATAATATATGTACTAATAATGTCATAACTTGTATACATAATATGTACTAATAATGTCATAACTTGTATACATAATATATGTACTAATAATGTCATAACTTGTATACATAGCATATGTACTAATAATGTCATAACTTGTATACATAGCATATGTACTAATAATGTCATAACTTGTATACATAATATGTACTAATAATGTCATAACTTGTATACATAATATATGTACTAATAATGTCATAACTTGTATACATAATATATGTATTAATAATGTCATAACTTGTATACATAATATATGTACTAATAATGTCATAACTTGTATACATAATATATGTACTAATAATGTCATAACTTGTATACATAATATATGTACTAATAATGTCATAACTTGTATACATAATATATGTACTAATAATGTCATAACTTGTATACATAGCATATGTATTAATAATGTCATAACTTGTATACATAGCATATGTACTAATAATGTCATAACTTGTATACATAATATATGTACTAATAATGTCATAACTTGTATACATAATATATGTACTAATAATGTCATAACTTGTATACATAATATATGTACTAATAATGTCATAACTTGTATACATAGCATATGTACTAATAATGTCATAACTTGTATACATAATATATGTACTAATAATGTCATAACTTGTATACATAGCATATGTACTAATAATGTCATAACTTGTATACATAATATATGTACTAATAATGTCATAACTTGTATACATAATATATGTATTAATAATGTCATAACTTGTATACATAATGTATGTACTAATAATGTCATAAATCACTTACCTTCGCTTAACTCGCTCTTCAGGGGAGATTTGTATTAATTTGTTCATTTATTCATTTTTATTATATTTTTTGTATTTCCTCCCAGGATCCGAACCAAGCTTACACAAAATACCCGAAAGACCCCCATCCAAGTTCGATTTGTACATTTTTCGGTAGAAAAATATCTCGGAGGAAGGCCAGTTCCTCCTCAATTACAGGTTCACTGTCGCTCGCCAGGAAAACGATAGACACGTAAATGGCACAAAAGATCGCCAAACTAATTGGCTGACCTTCTTAAAATTTCAAAACTAATGGGGCTAAACATGAGGTAGAAGGGGGTCCAGAAAAATCAAGCCTCCACTTAAAATACACCAAGAACGAAGAGTGTCATAACAATGCTTCAAGGCATCATGAACGGCCTCCATTGGTGTCCTCAAGTGTCTGCGAAAATATGATTTCGTTCCATTAATCTTGTTTTTCAGATGTGTGGGGCGGGGGTCAACTCCATGAAGATCCACATGGCGGAGGATAGCGATCTCACGGTCAGTTGCTAAACCTTTCTAAACAACAAAATAATAATATTAATATTAAGACGAATACATTCACCTTAGGTATGACACATTGTTAACAAGAATGAATGAGAGCAATTTGTATAAACTTTGGCTTCGTGAGAGGTTCATTTTAAGTCGCTCACTATCATTGGGGCAATCAATATATATAATTATATATATATATATATATATATATATATATATATATATATATATATATTCTTTAAGGCAGGCGAGGTTGAAGGAAATACATGTATCAGCATTAATTATTTTATTATTAAGGCTTTCAATAGAACGAACAGCAATTCTCAGGTGTTCTGGGAGATTGTGCAAAAGGTGAGCAAAATTCATGATGATCCTATGAATCATGAATTTTGCTCACCTTTTGCACAATCTCCCAGAACACCTGAGAATTGCTGTTCGTTCTATTGAAAGCCTTAATAATAAAATAATTAATGCTGATACATGTATTTCCTTCAACCTCGCCTGCCTTAAAGAAAATATATATATACTGTATATATATATATATATATATATATATATATATATATATATATATATATCAACGTAATGTAATCCCAGTACACAAACAGGTGACACTTCCCTATGTGGTAATTATAGACCAATAAGTTTGCTTCCACATGCATATGAAGTCCAATTAAAACTATGCAGAACAGAATGCATATATGAACAGTGATGGTGTTGGGATATGCACAAGCAGGATTAGACCAGGGAGAGGAACCACTGACCAGATTTTTGGCGTAAGCCATGTGGTTGAGAAGATGTGGGGATACAACAAAGATCTGTATTGTGTTATTATTGATTTTATAATGGTGTTTGATTCAATCTGGAGAAATGGCATGGTACATGTGAGTCAGATACAAGGGGAGATAGAAGGGCAGGAAGACCCCCATTGAGATAGAGTGACTGTAAGACAAGCTTTGGATGATAGAGGAATGACTATAGATCAGGCAAGGGAAGTGGTAATAAACAGGAATGAATGGAGAATGCTTGTGAATGGATGAGTGAACACATGGTCATTTGGGTGAATGGGTCGGGCGCAAGTTGAACTAGATAATAGTCCATCAGGTGCCTGGCCCGGGGAGACGGTTTATATGAAGGGTGCGCCTGGAGGTGTGGTGGGCGGGCTTGTGGTTTCACTCTGCTGCATGTCTGACTGCCGAGATCGGAACCTCTCCGGGTGGTCGGAGGCTGGGGAAGTACTGGAGGGACCTTGGTGACCCTTGTCTCTGGGTCTTCTCCTGGATGACCTAGATGTGTGTGAATTTGTATTTTGTTTTTGTGTGTTCATTGTTTTCTGTTGTGTTGTCCCTATTCTGGCTCTGTCTTGAGTCGGCCACCCCCTAAAAAAAAATAAAAAAATAAAATAAATGAACAGTGTGGATTGGGGCTGAGTATATATAATATAATATAGAACATACTGTATACTACGATAATACGGATTGGGGCTGAGTATATATAATATAATATAGAACATATACTACGATAATACGGATTCGAAGAGATAACAGTAGAAACTTTGTAAAGGTTATACAAAAACACACAAACAAGGGTAAAGAAAGGAGGACTGGAGATAAAAGTGTTCTGACTAACCGTGGAGTAATTCAGGGAAGCCCACTCTTGCCACACCTTTGTATAGCAAATACAATCGTCAACTGAAAGATAGAAATAGATTAAGGCGGATGAATCTGCTACATCCCGATTCCGATACATCCCGTTTAGACATTATCCCAGTGCAAGAGCCAGCACCGTCGGTAGCAGAAATGGGGCAGGTTAACTTTGTTCATTGTGGTTCTGCGAACAATATGTGTCTTAGTGTTGAGGAGGAGTAGTGTGTCAAACGTTCTGGAGACATACAAAATAAGATAGTCTCGTGGTGCAAGAGCTATCACAGTCGATAGCGTAAAGTTTGGCAGGTTCACTTTGTTCCTTTTGGCTCTGTGAACTACTTTAATCTTAGTGTTCAATTTTCATGAAACCAGCCGTTTAAGAAGAGTAGTGTATCAAAGGTTCCAGAGATGACTAAAGAGAATGCTTTCACTCATTTACTTCTTAACTACATCCTTCCACCTCTCACTCGGTCTACCTCTCCCTCTCTGTCCTTCCACCTCACTCATGTACACTCTCTTAGTCATTCTCTCGCTTTCTATACGTTCCACATGGCCGAACCATCTCAAAGCGTTCCTTTTCACACATTCCAGCACATCTACATCCACACCACACCTATCTCGTACTTCATCATCCGTCTGTCGAACCCTCCATGTAACTCCGCACACACTTCTCAAGTACTCATTTCCACCCCTCTCACCCTTGGTTTGAGTCTCTTCACCAACGCCTATGCTTCGCTCCCGTAAGTCAATGTCGGGATTACCACACTGTCATGCAAGGATGTCTTTACTTTCATGCTAACCACCCTGTTTCTTGTTACTGCTTTCAGCGTTCCTACAACCCTTTTCCCCTGTTGCACCCTCTCCCGAACTTCTTCATCCATGGTCCCATCTTTACTTAACACACTACCCAAATACTTAAATGAGCTGACATTCTCCATAGCCTGACTGTTCAACCTCACCTCACATTCTGTGGCTGCACCCCTTTCAAAGACAATAACCTTGCTCTTCCCCTCATCTACCTTCAGATTCTGTTTTTCACACACTGTTCCAAACATATTTACCACCCCCTGCAACTCCCATTCACTATCGCTCATCAAAACTGTGTCATCAGCAAACAGTTGTACAGGCAACTACCACTCGTTTCCTTCCCTTATAAGAGGTACACCAACATCCACTGCTCTTCCTTGTATTTCTTTCATGAGTCCATCCATATATATTCATATTGAAAACCCAAGGGGACATCACACACCCTTGCTTTTACCCAACATTCAGATCACACTCGCACTGCACATTCTCCACACGTACTGACACCTTCGCACCCTCAGACATGCTCTTCACTGCTTTTAGCAACTTGCCGTCTACTCTGTATATTCTCAGTACTTGCAACGTAACTTCTCTATCAACTCTGTCATAGGCCGTCTCCAAGTCCATAAAGGCAGCATACAACTTATGTCCCTTCTCCAGATATCTCTCGACAACACATTTTAGGGCCAAAACCTGATCTACACTAAACAAGAGCTAGCACAGTCGGTAGCAGAAATGGGGCTGGTTCACTTATAATATTTTTGGCTCTGCGAACAACTTTGAACTTAGTGTTCAATGTTGCGAAGGCAGCCTTTTAGGACAAGTAGTGCATCAAAGGTTCTGGAAATAGTAATACTCAATTCAGCATAACACAGCCCTCTTCCTAGCAGAATCGGGAATAAAAAAAGAATAGCGACCATGATTATGTAAATGTTTAACGTTCTCTTGCAGAAGGACAGTGTGCCAATATCTCCAGCCCCCCGCTACCGTGGCCCTCCATCAACTCCAATACACCGCTTTCCAGCCACAGCACCAGAGCAGGACACCGAGCTCAACCAACAAGATCAATATGTGTTGACCTCGCCACTCCGCCACAAGGGCCTCAGAGAAACACCAATAACTCACTTTCCACACATGACAGTGAAACAAGCAAGAAAGGACGAGATCCAGGTAAGATTTGTTTTCTTCAGTGTATGAAGGAAGCAAAAGATCAAAATATATAGCTGGCTGTAACAAGTCCCCCCCTCCCCCCACACCAAAGTTGAAAGAGCCAAAGAGAGCCAAATTCAAGGTGCGTTTATAGTTTAAATGTCTGGGCACACAGTGTTTGGAGCAGTTTAAGTCATAATATGAGGGAAAGACAGATTGAGAGAGAAAAACAAATATTTACATGTTTTCTCCAATTTTAAACTAACATATAGTCTGGGAGATACCCCACCAACTCCATATTCAAGCACGGTACTGAAGCAGGCGAAGTAGGAGTCGTTTTAGGCCTTTAAGGGAATGGAAAGACGAAACAATGGACTTAGGATGGAGATTGGTCAGAATGATATCGATGATATATTGAAGCACCAGCTTCAACCTTTCGACGATTATGGTGCATTTTGACAGATTCATCTGGTTATCATTAGACGATTTTAAACAGCTTAGGGAGTATCAGTGGGAAGTAAAAAGGGAAAAATAATTTCACTTAACACTCTGACTTCCATATATTCTTCCTATTCTGAATATAATCATTTATTAATAGCCAGAAAATAAAACATACTGCGCTATCATCATTACCCTGTAAAAAATTAATAAGGAATGTCAAATGAGTTAACAATATTTGTTGATATTTACGAAGAAGGATAATGCATGGTTCCATTCATTTAATTCCCCAAAAATTGAAAACACACATAGCATAAATATGAAGACTTGAATAATGAAATTGGAACGCAGTACGAAGGAATAACACAAATTAGAATAGAGAGTAAAACAAAACTGCTAGATATGTACGAGAAATACCAGTAACTGTAATAGAGGATTGATTAAAAGTAACAGGATGGTGAAAAACTATAATCTGGGGTTAAACGAAAATAGGGGCAATGAGAGAGAAAACAGATACAAATAAAAACGAATATTCAATACCATATCAAGCAGTATATTTATATTATAATTATTATTATTATTATTATTATTATATGTATTAGTAGTACCGGTAGTTGTAGTAGCATAAGTTATATATATATATATATATATATATATATATATATATATATATATATATATATATATATATACAAAGCTGAATTTTTCGCTCAAACTTTTGTTATTTTTCTATGTGAGTGAGGGAGACAAAAGGTAGAACTGCCTCTAGCGAGTGCCTCCCCCAAAGTTGAAAGAGTGACAGGGCCAAAATCAAAGGACGTTCGAGCCACTTTAAGTCATAGGAGGAGGGAAAGACAGATTATGGGAGAGAGTTCCAGAACTCAGCTGTTGAATAAAAGAAAGACTGAGAGTAACGTTACACTCTTGGGTTGGAGAGTTGCACAGAGTATGGGTGGGATTGTGTTGCAAGACGGGTACCACATACCCTACATAGAGGAGGTGGTATACACTGGGAGAGCTCTGAGGAGCACTGATTATTGTAGTAGCAATAGAATAACGAGAGAGATGCAACATTGCGGCAAAGAGAGAGAGTTTGTTGAGAGTTGGTGAGTGGGCGGGAATTTATGATACGCCAGGCCTTCCTTTCTACTTTGTCTAAAAGTGCGGTGTGAGAGGACCCTCCCCACAAATGTGAATAATACTTAATACAAGGACGCACTGTGCCCCTGTACAGAGCAAGAAGCTGTGCAGGGGTAAACAAAAACTTGAGGCAGTTGAACACACCCAGCTTCTGGGAGGCTGCCTTAGCAAGACTGATAATATGGTCCTTCCAAGTGAGAGCTGAAGAAAAAGAGACACCAAGAATATTGAGAGAAGATGAAGGATTGATTTTTGTATTATTGAAGAATAAGGGATAGTCCAGTGTGAGTTCCGGACGGGTAGATAGATGGAGAAATTGGGTTTTGGAAGAATTAAAGGTAACAACATTTTCTCTGCCCCAATTGGAAATAGTAGTTAGATGAGAAGATAAGTGTTCTATGGCTTCATTACGTTTGTCTTTGAGGGATTGCTAGTTGGGGCGTTCTGGAAAACTAATCGAGTAGTGTAAGGTAGAGTCGTCTGCGTATGAATGGATGGGACTGGAGGTACAGTTGAGGTGATCATTTATGAAAATTAGAAAGCGAATAGGAGATAGGACAGAGTCCTGAGGAACACCGTAGTTGATAAGATGAAATAGTGAGCAATGGCCATCCACAACCGCAGTTATGGAACGGCCGGAAAGGAAATTAGAGATAAAGGCACAGATGGAGGGATAGAAACCGAAGGAGGGCAGTTTAGAAATTAAAAATTTGTGCCAGACTCTATCGAAGGCCTTCGATATGTCTAGTGCAGTAGAAAAGTTCCCACCGAAGTCCCGAAAGGAGGATGACCAAGAGTTAGTAAGATATGAAAGAAGATTACCAGTAGAGCGACCCTTAACCCTTGTCTAGCTGGGGATTTGGGCTTATTTGGGCATATTCAGGCCCTCCTGCATGATAAATCAAGTATCTGCATGAAATTTTTTTTTTTAGCAAAAAACTAGGCGCTATAAGCTTCAAAATGAGACCAGAACGAGCTACGTAGCACTCGTGGTTCTCATACAGTGATACCAGTAACATGGGAGTTTAGCGTATAGAGGCATATTTTTCCCAGCTATGCTTACTACTGGCTACACTGCCGGCCTCTCGAGAACACAGGAAACATGAGTTAATGGGCGGCGGTAAGCCCTGGGAGTCGGCTGTCTGGCCCGCTGCGTTCCCGGCCATTTGCACTCGATTTTAACCCTTTAAAAGCCTTAATAATGCTCCTAACATGCTGCAAATTGGAACCGGACTTAAGTCCGACCCCGATCTTTAAGGGTTAAGGAAGCCATACTGGGGATCTGAGAGCAGATTGTGAGAAGAGAAATGTTTAAGAAATTTGGAAGCAAGAATAGTTTCAAAAAATTAGAGATACAAGAGATGAGAGGAATTAGACGATAGTTGGATGGTTGAGAGCGGTCACACTTCTCTTGAACAGGTTGAATGAGAGCAGTGTGAAGGGAAGACGTTAGAGGAGAGACAAAGACGAAAAGTTTGCCTAGGCAGGGAGTCAGCATGGAAGCACAGTTTTTGAGAACAACAGGAGGAACATTGTCCGGACCGTACGCCTTCTTAGTATTAAGCCTAGAGAGGGTAGAAAGTACATCTTTAGAAGAGATTAGGATATTAGGATATTAGGATATTAGGATAGAGGGGGGTGGAGAGGTACGAATAGCGCCGGAATCATCCAAGGTGGAGTTTCTAGCAAAAGTTAGAGCGAAGAGTTCATCTTTTTTAGAGGAAGAAGTGATGGTTGTGCCATCAGAGTGGAAAAGGGGAGGGAAAGACAAGGAAGACAAATTGTTGGAGAGGTTTTTGGCTAGATGCCAGAAAGCTTGGGAAGAGCTAGAGTTGGATAGTTCTATCTATCTATCTATTGCCTGACGCCGTGATCCCCGAAGGGGTGGCCACGAACGAACCGCCCCCATGCACCTCTGTCCCCAGTCAGTCGACGCCCCTCCCCCCAACCAGCACCGCCTTCGTTCATGTAGTTCCTCACTCCATCCTTCCACCTCATATTCGGTCTACCTCTCCCCCTCTGTCCCTCCACCTCGCTCTCGTACACCCTCTTAGTCATTCTCTCGCTTTCCATACGTTCCATATGGCCGAACCATCTCAAGTTGTTCCTTTTCACACTTTCCAGCACATCTACCTCCACACCACACCTCCTTCTTACTTCCTCATTAGTCTGTCTATCCCTCCATGTAACTCCGCACGCACTCCTTAAGTAATTCATTTCCACTGCTCTCACTCTTGGTCTGAGTCTCTCAACCAACGTCCATGCTTCGCTTCCGTAAGTCAGTGTCGGGATTACCACACTGTCATGCAAGGACTTCTTCACTTCCATACTGACCACCCTATTTCTTGTTACTGCTTTAGCGTTCCTACAACCCTCTTCCCCTGTTGTACCCTCTCCCGCACTTCTTCATCCATAGTCCCATCTTTACTCAACACACTGCCCAGATACTTAAAAGAGTTGACGATCTCCATAGCCTGACCGTTCAGCTTCACCTCACACTCTGTGACTTCACCCCTTTCGAAGACCATAACCTTGCTCTTCCCCGTATTTACCTTCAAATTCCGTTTTTCGCACACTGTTCCAAACTCATTTACCAGACCCTGCAACTCCCATTCATTATCACTCATCAGAACTGTATCATCCGCAAACAGCAGTATAGGTAGCTTCCACTCAATTCCCTCCCTTTTCAGCGATACACCAACATCCACTGCTCTTGATAGTATTTCTTTCATAACTCCATCCATATATACAGTAAACAACCACGGGGACATCACACACCCCTGTTTCAAACCAACATTCAGGTCAAAGAACTCGCTCTGCTCACTCTCCACACGTACTGCCGCCTTTGCACCCTCATACATGCTCTTCACTGCTTTCAGCAACTTGCCCTCTACTCCGTATATTTTAAGTACTTTCCACAAACCTTCTCTATCCACTCTGTCATAGGCCTTCTCTAAGTCCATAAAGGCAACATACACCTTTTGTTTCTTCTCCAGATACTTCTCCACAACACAATTCAGGGTAAAAATCTGATCTACACATCCTCTTCCCTTCCTAAAACCTCCCTGCTCGTCGCCTATCCATTTCTCCGTTCTCACTCTCACTCTCTCAATCACTACCCTACTGTATACCTTCCCTACTACGCTTAGAAGACATATTCCTCGGTGGTTACCACACACTCCTCTTTCCCCTTTGCCCTTATATAGGGGGACTATTATGCCAGTCTTCCAGTCCAGATAGTTCATTGCATTTATTATTGATGAAAGAGTGGTTGGCAAGTCAAAGAACAGATTTGGCTTGATTCCCGGCAGAAACATAGGAAAAATTAGATTCTAGAGTTTTAAAGCATCGGTGCCGTTTGAATGCTTCCTCCTTGTTGCGGACAGCGGTAGAACATGGGTGAGTAAACCAAGATTTGTTTGCATTAGACCGAGAGATAGAAAATTGAATGTACGCTTTCATGCCCGAGAGGATTACCTCGGTAATGCATTAAGCACACTCCGAGGGTCGCAGAAGTCATTCCATGGGAAATCAAAGAAGTACTGCCGAAGAGCCTCCCAGCCAGCAGCGCCAAAGTGCCACAAGCGCCGCCGGCTGGGAGGATCGGGTGGCTGTACTGGAGAGATAGGACAGGTAAATGAGATAAGTTTATGGTGGAGAAGCCCAAAGGAGAGAAAAGCTTGACAGTACAAGAAGAACGTTTAGAAGTCAGAAATAAGTAAAATATGTTGGGCCGATCTCCGAAGCGATCCGGGATACGGGTGGGTTGCTGGACTAGCTGCTCTAGATCATTTATGATAGAAAAGACGAAGGCTTGTACACCAGGTTGATCAGTAGTGTGAAAGGAGAGCCATTGAGGAGTCAAAATCGGGAACACGAGAGCAAGTGAATTTGTTGTGCATGTATGCACAACATCCGCCTTGGGCTTTGAAACTAGGATAGAGAAAGTAGTAGGATACAGAGAAGGGGCCATTGGCAGTTGCCTCAGACACCTGGGTTTCAGTGAGGAACAAAATATCAGGTTTGGAGGAGGAAAGGTGGTGTTCAACAGAGTGAAAATTAGAGGAAAGGCCGCGAATATTGCAAAAGTTGATAGTAAGAGTGACAGGCCGTGGTCCAGAGCATTTAGACGGATCGTCAAGGGAAGGTCGGGCAGGTGTGGGGGTATTTATGGTCCCCCCCCTTGGGACTCTGTGTAGTGAAGTAGATAGGAGGAGGAGGTTTTTGTGAGAGCAGGCTGGATTACTCTCAGTGTAAGTGAGGCACAAAGGAATTCAGTAAGAGAGGCCAAGCAAATGAAACAGAAGTTCCAGCGAATCCTTATCAGCCTCTTCTGCGTATAGCCCTGTTCGATTGGCTTCTTACAATCTACCCCTATTCCCCCTATTAGTCGCCTTATACGACACACACGCAGTAGGATGCGTGGGGCATATTATTTTTTTCCCCCACCATAAGGTGGTACCTTGGATGATTCCAGTGCTATTCCTCTATCTCCACCCCCTTCTCTTATACTTATGCCTAATATCCTAATCTCTTCGAAAGATGTACTTTCTACCCTCTATGGGTTTAATACTAAGAAGGCAAACGGTCCGGACGGTGTTCCTCCTGTTGTACTCAAAAACTGTGCTTTTGTGCTGACTCCCTGCTCATGCAAACTCTTTCGTCTCTGTCCCTCCTCTTGCGTCTTCCCTTTTTGGTGGAAGTGTGCTCTCATTCAACCTGTCCCAAAGAAGGGTGACCGTCTCTAAATTCCAACTGTCGTCCAATCGCTCTCATCTCTTGTATCTCTAAAGTTTTTGAAACTATTCTTGCTTCCAAATTTCTTAAGCATTTTTCTTCTCATAATATACTCTCAGATTGCCAGTATGGCTTCCTTAAGTGTCGCTCTACTGGTGATCTTCTTTCATATCTTACTAACTCTTGGTCATCCTCCTTTCAGGACTTCGGCGAGAACTTTTCTATTGCACTAGACATATCAAAGGCCTTTGATAGAGTCTGGCATAAATCTTTAATTTCTAAACTACCCTCCTTCGGTTTCTATCCCTCCATCTGTGCCTTTGTCTCTAATTTCTTTTCCTACCATTCCATAGCTGCTGTTGTGGACGGCCATCACTTACTTCCTCATCCTATCAACTCCGGTGTTCCTCAGGGCTCGGTCCTCAATCCCATTCTCTTTCATATATTCATAAATTATCTTCTCAACTGGACCTACAGTCCCATCCATGCAAATGCAGACGACTCTACCTTACACTATTCATTTAGTTTTCTAGAACGGCCCAGCCAACTATCCCTCAAAAACAAATGTAATGAAGGCCATACAACACTTATCATCTGATCTAACTACCATTTCCAATTGGGGCAGAAAACACTTTGTTGTCTTTAATGCTTCCAAAACCCAATGTCTCCATCTTACTACCCGGCGGGAACTCCCAGAGGGCTATCCCTTATACTTCAACAATACAAAAGTTAATTTTTGAACTTCTCTCAATAGTCTCGGTGTCTCTTTCTCTTCGGCTCTCTCTTGGAAGGACGTACCATATTACCTGTCTTGCTAAGGCAGCCTCCTAGAAGTTGGGTGTGCTCAACTGCCTCAAGGAGTTCTTTACCCCTGCACAGTTTCTTGCTCTGTACAAGGGCACAGTGCGTCCTTGTATTGAGTATTGTTCACATGTGTGGGGAGGATCCTCTCACACCGTAATCCTTGACAAAGTAGAAAGGAAAGCCTCTCGTATCATTAACTCCCGTCCACTCACCAACTCTCTGCAATCTCTCTCTCTTCGCCGCAATGTTGTATCTCTCTCGCTATTCTATCGCTACTACAATACCAGTGTTCCTCAGAGCTCCTCCAGTGTATACCACCTCCTGTATGTAGGGAACGTAGTACCCTTCTTGCAACATAATCCCACCCCTACTCTGTGCAACTCTCCAACTCAGGAGTGAAACGATACTCTCAATCCTTCTGCTATTCGACAGCTGAGCTGTGGAACTCTCTCCCAGAATTAGTCTTTCCCTCTACCTATGACTGAAATTGGTTCAAACTTCGTGTGTCCAGGCATTTTGGCTCGAATGTCCCTTGATTTTAGCTGTCACTCTTTCACTCTGGGGGAGGCACTCGCTATACGCTATATTCATCCCCCAGGCTCGGACCCTCACTCTCAGAACGCCACCTATTGAGCAATTAACTCACTAGGCATTGCCCCCCTGTAGCATATTTTTGAATATGGGAATATTCATACAATGCTATTTACTCAGGGAACAATGAAGGTATTTATTTGGCATTTCGGTGTGCTGTGGTAATGCACTGATACTAGGTACAGCACGAATTCCATCCCAATAATATCTTCCCATTGACATATTGGGATTCGAACCCGGGTCCATTGGATTACCAGTCCAGTGGCAAGACCACTCCGCCACACCTCCCCTGTGTGTATGTGTGTACGTAGAACGAGCTGTCTCTGGAGGCTGCACACAAAAGGAATGAACAAGACACGATCAACACATATGGGGAACAGATCCTATATATTCAACAAGGCAGCTGTACCCATTTAGTCTTCACCACATCTGGAGGGATGGAACCAAGGGCTCAGTGTTTCTATTCTAGGCAAGCAGAGATCATCGCAGAGAGGAAACAACAGCCCAGGAGTCAATTAGCAGTCTGGATGAGTTGCTGCCTATCTTCTCGTTGCTCAAATTAGCAATGCTATGTCTAAGGGGATCAATACTCTCTGCAGTAAAACGAACGACAGTAGCAGATATGGACTATGGGGCAGCAGAGGCAGAGAATCGCACCAGGATGCGACAGGATTGAGGTTGCATGGTATAGAGTAGTATATGATATGTGTCTAGGGGAGTAAACCTGATAAAAATCTGTACTGCTTACCTAAGGGTAAGGCAGGTTAGTGGATGGATTAGCCGAACACCACTGTAGAAAAATAGTGCTAACAAGATACACAGAGGGCCTCGGAGTCGGACGGATCCTAATTTGAGTGGTCAATCCTGTAAGTCCTTCAATAAACTGGCTTGGGTTTTCCCTCTCACAGGGAATAGGTCTGCTTGGGGACATTCTGTGTATGGCCACCCTCGTAAGGGGAGTAAGGCGTCCGGCAATAGATAGATAGATAGATAGTGTATAATGTAACACATGAATATATAAATACTTAACATAAATACAGTAGCAGTATAGTAGAATAGTAGGAATAGAGTAGTATATGATATGTGTATAGTGTATAATGTAACACATGAATATATAAATACTTAACATAAATACAGTAGCAGTATAGTAGAATAGTAGGAATAGAGTAGTATATGATATGTAGTGTATAATGTAACACATGAATATAAATACTTAACATAAATACAGTAGCAGTATAGTAGAATAGTAGGAATAGAGTAGTATATGATATGTGTATAGTGTATAATGTAACACATGAATATAAATACTTAACATAATACAGTAGCAGTATAGTAGAATAGTAGGAATAGAGTAGTATATGATATGTATAGTGTATAATGTAACACATGAATATAAATACTTAACATAAATACAGTAGCAGTATAGTAGAATAGTAGGAATAGAGTAGTATATGATATGTGTATAGTGTATAATGTAACACATGAATATATAAATACTTAACATAAATACAGTAGCAGTATAGTAGAATAGTAGGAATAGAGTAGTATATGATATGTGTATAGTGTATAATGTAACACATGAATATATAAATACTTAACATAAATACAGTAGCAGTATAGTAGAATAGTAGGAATAGAGTAGTATATGATATGTGTATAGTGTATAATGTAACACATGAATATATAAATACTTAACATAAATACAGTAGCAGTATAGTAGAATAGTAGGAATAGAGTAGTATATGATATGTGTATAGTGTATAATGTAACACATGAATATATAAATACTTAACATAAATACAGTAGCAGTATAGTAGAATAGTAGGAATAGAGTAGTATATGATATGTGTATAGTGTATAATGTAACACATGAATAAATACTTAACAAATACAGTAGCAGTATAGTAGAATAGTAGGAATAGAGTAGTATATGATATGTGTATAGTGTATAATGTAACACATGAATATATAAATACTTAACATAAATACAGTAGCAGTATAGTAGAATAGTAGGAATAGAGTAGTATATGATATGTGTATAGTGTATAATGTAACACATGAATATATAAATACTTAACATAAATACAGTAGCAGTATAGTAGAATAGTAGGAATAGAGTAGTATATGATATGTGTATAGTGTATAATGTAACACATGAATATATAAATACTTAACATAAATGAAATCCACCATGATCATCCTGAGTGTGAGTCTCGTAATAGGAAGCAGCTCTTTGACTATATGCACAGGACTGTATAGTCACTATACAGTCCTGTTCATGACTGTTCCAACTGGATGACTGTTCCAACCTTGTGTGTGGTCCAAATGGGGGACACACAGGCTGAGGAGTGTAGTTGATAAAATAGTTGTTGTTGTAGTAGTAGTAGTAGCAGAAGTGGTAGTAGTAATGGCAGAACTAGTAGTAGTAATTATTTCACTATTCTTACAGGAGCCACAATGAAGCTAATTAACCCCTTCTGTACCAGCGACGTATTTTTAATATGCTAGCTATATCTAAACGGTCTTGTGCAGTTTAATAAAGATATGTGGTATTATAAATGGTTAGGCGAGATATTTCGAAGCCTGTTATTTTCTGGAGGCCATTTTTAAACTGAATACAATCGTGTGTTAGTAGCCAGAATATACTTAATAAGACGTCGCCGGTACAGAAGGAGTTAACCCATATATTGAAGAACTCCACGTCAGCCACTCCGGATCGATGACCTCACCTGAGTGTAAGGACTTCAACTGGATATGTGCCCTGAATAAGATGGCCGGTTACAGTCAAACAGTAGAAATAGTAGTAATCATTCTTTGACTATTCTTACAGGAACCACAGCGAAACCAGTTAGTATTGAAGAATTCCACGTCAGCCACTCTGGACCACTGGCCCAACCAACAGTTGGAGCGTAAGGACCTGGACTGTGTGTGTGGCCTGAGTAAGATGGCCGGCTACGGTAGAATTGTCAAAGGCTGGGAGGTCAACCCCAAGAACAACTACAAGTGGCAGGTCAGAAACTTAAGGGTTGGGAAGGGGGAGAGATGGAGGAGGGGGAATTACTTTTCGTGATATTGTTTTGTTTATTATTATTATTTGTACGTATTGTTTTAGTTTGCTCCTTAGACCTCTACCAAACTGAAGAAACAAGCATCTCCAAGACCCACCTTTGAGATATATAGGTACATTTTTCGGTAGAAAACTGTCCCGACTAGCTATTGATCGGCTAGGTATTTCTCGCCGGGAATATATCGATACCCAAATGGTACAAAAGGTCTGAATATTAACAACAACATTAAGTGAAAGGTCGTAAAATCGCTAAAATAATGGAACTTATGTCTTAAAATATATAAAGACTAATGGGGCTACACACGAGGGCGATGGGGTCAGGGAAAACTAAACCCTTCCCCTTAGGTGCTGTCACAAGAGTGCATTTTCGTCAATTTTCGATGAGCAATTTTGTTCTCGACTATTTTGTGGCTCTTTCACGTTAGAATCAGAAACTAAACTGAAGGTGGATTATGTGAAGTGGCTGATTTATAATAGAACTTAAATTTTGAAGAGGCCAGACTAAAATTGCCCGTAATAATTGACAGAAAATGATCTCGTGTGACACTGCTTTTAGGGAACAATAATGAATTATTTGGAATTGTGTTATCCCACCCTGGGCGGGTTATTATTTGACACTCACCCTCATGGCCTCCCAATCCCTAACTGTAATGGCAGACAACACAGGTACAGTAGACCAGTGTAGCATCTACAATGTGAATGCTAGCACCTGATTGAGCTGATTACACTGGTTACAATAGTACAATAATACTCCACATGCACCCCCACTCACTATACATAACAATAATACTCACTATACTTACTAACATAACAATACATAACAATCTCCACATGCACCCACACTCACTATACATAACAATAATATCCACATGCACTCCCACATGCCCCCCACTCACTATACATAACAATAATACTCCACATGCACCCCCACTCACTATACATAACAATAATACTCCACATGCACCCCCACTCACTATACATAACAATAATACTCCACATGCACCCCCACTCACTATACATAACAATAATACTCCACATGCACCCCCACTCACTATACATAACAATAATACTCCACATGCACCCCCACTCACTATACATAACAATAATACTCCACATGCACCCCTCTCACTATACATAACAATAATACTCACATGCACCCCACTCACTATACATAACAATAATACTCCACATGCACCCCCACTCACTATACATAACAATAATAACTCACTATACATAACAATAATACTCCACATGCACCCCCACTCACTATACATAACAATAATACTCCACATGCACCCCACTCACTATACATAACATAATACTCCACATGCACCCCCACTCACTATACATAACAATAATACTCCACATGCACCCCCACTCACTATACATAACAATAATACTCCACATGCACCCCCACTCACTATACATAACAATAATACTCCACATGCACCCCCACTCACTATACATAACAATAATACTCCACATGCACCCCCACTCACTATACATAACAATAATACTCCACATGCACCCCCACTCACTATACATAACAATAATACTCCACATGCACCCCCACTCACTATACATAACAATAATACTCCACATGCACCCCCACACACTATACATAACAATACTCCACATGCACCCCCACTCACTATACATAACAATAATACTCCACATGCACCCCCACTCACTATACATAACAATAATACTCCACATGCACCCCCACTCACTATACATAACAATAATACTCCACATGCACCCCCACTCACTATACATAACAATAATACTCCACATGCACCCCACTCACTATACATAACAATAATACTCCACATGCACCCCCACTCACTATACATAACAATAATACTCCACATGCACCCCCACTCACTATACATAACAATAATACTCCACATGCACCCCCACTCACTATACATAACAATAATACTCCACATGCACCCCCACTCACTATACATAACAATAATACTCCACATGCACCCCCACTCACTATACATAACAATAATACTCCACATGCACCCCCACTCACTATACATAACAATAATACTCCACATGCACCCCCACTCACTATACATAACAATAATACTCCACATGCACCCCCACTCACTATACATAACAATAATACTCCACATGCACCCCCACTCACTATACATAACAATAATACTCCACATGCACCCCCACTCACTATACATAACAATAATACTCCACATGCACCCCCACTCACTATACATAACAATAATACTCCACATGCACCCCCACTCACTATACATAACAATAATACTCCACATGCACCCCCACTCACTATACATAACAATGGGCAGTAGGGCATTAACCCCTACTGTACCACAGGGGACAGTAATAAAAATCCCCCTTCCCCCCCACCCCCCAGTCACAAGCAATGTGGCCAAAATGGCAAGGTATAACAACCTCCCACCTCAAAAGATGGAGGAATACTGGCTCTCCCAGCCTGCAGTAGGCAGTAGGCAGTAGGGCATTAGCAACCTTCTACTGAAACAGAATAGACAATTGAACGAATTGCCTCAATGGAATATACTCGTTCTTGACCGCCACGAAGGGGATGAAGGCGTCCGGCAATAAGCAGATAGATACTTATTCGAACCGATCACCATTTCCTCATGTTCTGGTTTTCACATATCTTCTAAACTCACCCACGTACAGTTGCCCACATAAGTTATGTTGCTCGATGTGATCTTATGTATGGAATTAACATTGGTATGAATGAATTGCGAGTGTGGTTTCTTTTAATTATCAGTTGACTAGTTAGCTGATTTAAACTACATAATACTCCACACTCATATATCAATCATGCGCATTATTTGTCCATATATAAGATCATGGAGAGGAACACTACTTATGTGGGGAACCGTACATAGTAACCAACCAGGGGTACTTTAGACAACTGTTATGACATACGGTAAATTTGATTTCTTTCCTTAGGTTGGTTTGAGCAGTGCCAGCAGTCAATATTGGTGTGGCGGGTCCATCATCAATGACTACTATGTCCTCACCGCTTCACACTGTGTCACCGACAGCAACTATAATTGCTACAAAGCTGGAGAAGTTTATGTAGGGGTCGGTGATCACAACATGTATTCTAAATCCGATGACACGAAATACACTACGAAACTCAAGGTTCAGAATATAATATGTCACCCACATTATAATCCTGAAAACTTTGACAATGATATTGCACTACTGAAACTGGAAAAGAGACTTGGTATTGTCCACTCCCCTAGTGTTGGGTCAATCTGTCTTCCCTCGGACGGAAGCAAAGAATATGCCTATTTCCTGGGAACTGCATCAGGTTGGGGAAAACTCCAAACCAATGGACAGCAGCCTGGCTCTCTACAGGAAATGGACCTTCCCATCCTTCCCTCATCATGCTGGGGTTACGAGAAATATGTTACTGAGAACCAGCTCTGTACCTTCTCTGTGTGGGGCGATACCTGCCAGGGTGACTCCGGAGGACCTCTGTCTGTGCGTGAGTCCACAAACCTGCAATACACACAGGTGGGCATCACGTCCTTCTCCTTCGGTGAATGTGACAGCGGTAGTACTCCCACCATATTCACAAAAGTGGCAATGTACATCAACTGGATCATGGACAACACTTATGATGCCGGGTACTGCAGGACCAACTAGCACACAACATGGTATATTTCAAGTGGATCAACAACAACAGCACAAGACCTACTAGAGTCCATATTATGTTACTAGGCTAGACATTTTGATAACTTAGCTTACTGTAGCTTGAAATGGGTTAGAAGAATCGGGCTGGAAATATTCATATATATAGTAGATATGTCAGCTGGATTGTTCATATCCGTTTTGAGTTATAAGATATTAAAGATTATGATTTGCGGCCTTGTTATCACATACGTAGATTATAGTACATTTTAAGATATGAAGAGTACATTTAGTCATGTAACCCATGCACAACTCTAGATAATTAGTGAAGGTATTTGATAACATTATATATAAACTGTACATTAGATGATTTAACCTTTTGAGGATCATGATGTGTTTTAGCAGTTTCTTTTGGCTATCATTAGACGATTTGTTTACAGCTTAGAAAAGATCTGTGGGAATCAAAAGGGCAAAGACTATCTAAATTTCTCTTCTGACTCCCATATACTCCTACTAATCTGATAAATTCGTTTGATAATAGCCAAAATACAGAAGAAATGCGTCATCGGATCTTGAAAGTGTTAAAGACAACACCTATGACGGCAAGTACTTGGCTATCCTTGGACGATTGTTTTAAGCTTAGCAATAATATGTGGGAGTCGAAGGGATAAATTGAATTACTACTATTCCTTCCTAAGCTTCACCCGTTCAAGGTCCAATTACGCATATATGTTCTGAGTTCTGGCTAGTATTAAACGATTCAACTCAGATTAAGAGGGGTATATGAAGGTCAGAAGGTTAATTGATATAATCTGTACCCTAATATTTCAAATGGATCGTTCCGAAATTGCTTAAAATCGTATAATGGTAGCCATAATAAACTGTCAACATTTGGCATAATCTTTAAAGGGTTAATTAATCGTCTAACAGCAGCCAACATATATAGATAAACATGCATTTGTATTTCCTGAAGGGGTTATCAGCACGTAACTGGCCAACCAATGTCTGCACCTGTTTGAGTTATAGATATCATAGGCCTATGTATCTGACACAGTGTTATTATTATGACTATATTATAATCATGTGTGAACAGCATCGAAACATTGTCTTATTTAACCTTACATAATACTTAAGGATGTAGGCTAAATAAAGGAAATTAGTATAGCAAGCCCAAATTACACAAGCAAATATATACTGAAATATATTCAAAGCACCTACATAAAGTCCAATAAACGCAATTGCCATTTGTCTCTGAATTAGCTCGTAATAAGCAATATGCCTTCATTGTCCGAACAGAAACTCACTTAAAATATGAAAACATTAATGCAAAAATATAATTGAAAAATTAGTCGGTGATTTGGTCAGGCAGAGAAGGCTGACTCTGCAACTAACACAGAGGTATTCCTTCAATTATTTAAATGTAGAAACAGAACTTAAAATGTTCCATGTAAAAAAATGTATATATCAACGCAACAAGTATATTGACACAGTAAAGAGGGTGAAAGTAATCCCAATAGCCATACTAATCCCCCACATAGAAACTCTGGGTCACTGGTGACTTCAACTTATTGGGCCATAGCAAGCAATACCCTATCTCAACAAGCTACATAATCAACCAAATTAAGCAACATACTGGATCTACTATTGACAAAATACCACAAATTAATCTATGAATATAATATCAACAGACCTACCTGTACATCTGCAGATCATAATTTTGCAACATTGGCATTACTAACAGGATAGAAACCACAAGCAAACTGAAATCAGAGCTCCAGAATATCATAGGATTCCGAGGCCTAAGTTTCAACAGCGTTCAGCCACTGGTAGAGTGTATGTAAACACTACGAGAGATCAACTGAAACTAAGAGTTACAACATCAAGACTCATACTCCATATTGGAAATAATTACAAAAGCCCTTATCAGTATATGTAACGTAAACATTCCATCGAAATGAATGCAGAATCACAAGAACCACACAATCCCAAGAGATAGAAAAATCATAATGAGGAAGAGGAAGAGGAAAGAAGCTAAAATCCTCCTAAAGTAATCAGAGAAAATAGACAATCATATCACGCCTACTCAAAGTTCAAATCAAAATAAACATAAACAACAGAGACAGTGAGGAAACAAAGGCTATCTCTTGCATCACATCAAACCCAAGATATTTGTTCAAGTATGCCAAAAAATACTCAAACATGTTCCCCTACCGTACCACTCTAAATAGATGGCTTTGGAAGAATATGCAACATCCTAGCCAGTCAATATGAAAAAGCTTAGCACTCCTGTCCTAACAAAAAATACCCTGCCCCAAAAAACATACATTTTCCCTACAGTTCCTGACATCAGAGTGAGAAAACCTCCCACCAAAAATAAAGGACGCATATTCCCTCACAATAATAATACAAACAAAAAATTTACCGCCATGTATACCACTTCCCTTGTTCGTACATCCATTACTTGGGTCCCCCAGTGATCAGTGGTGGGTCCCCTACTGTGCCTAATTCCCCTATAGAACATCGATAATGCAGTAGTTCATTCACAGCCTTGTTTTACTTCACCAACGACATACACACACACAAAGGAATATAAAAATAATTATATTGTACAGTTGCAGGAGGACCTATCCAAAATATGACTGGGCGAGAAATAACAATGAGGTATACAACAACGGAATATTCAAGTTGCTTAGAAAGGTATCCTCAACTTCACTTAACTAAGCAATATTGATGAATAGAAGCCAGAAGCAAAGTCTTACGTGAAGTACTTAGGAAAATAATAAAGTAATGAGGCTACTTTCTTGCACCACATCACAGTGATCCCTAAGAAGTTCAAAAAGATTGCTTGATGGATACTAATAACTGTCTACACCATGCAAAAAGAGCGTATAATGATGTTTTTAAGGGCTCTTATCTAGACTATCTTTGATTAATGTATCCAGGTATGATTATCTCATTTGGCATCGCACATCCAAGCTCTGGAGGCAGTTTAAGGTTCTTTCACAAGTTAAAGAACAATCCTAGAAATCTTACCAATACCCTATTCAAGTCATAGGAGACGTCATCCTCCCCATCATCAAATGGTAGAAAGACAAATTTAATCAGGAAGTCAAGACGACCAAGGACATGCAAGAGAATTATCGGGCCATGGTGATCAATATCCTATCATCATGAATGCAATATCCAAGAATAAATATCAACAAAACTACACTCTAAGATCATAATTTTGTAATACTTGATATAAATAACAGGAGAGACGCCACATGCAAATTAAAATCAGAGCTCCAAAATATAACAGGATTCCGAGGCATAAGCTTCAACAGCGAGGCAGCAGACTGGTAGACTGTGCGTAAAAACTACAAGACATCCACTGAAACTAAGAGTTACAACATCATCCCTAAACATCCCACCAAACTGAATGAAGAATATCAAGTACCACACAATCCCCAGAGAGACAAATCATGATTGGTTCTCCGGAAGCTCTATGATGATCAATATGTAATAGGACATTTTGTATGCCATCATTATGGAAGTCACAAGCATATCAATTCAGTTAATATATCTGACTATCCTGGACCTTCTAACTGCCATAAATGGCTTCAAATTTAATTATGACCTTCATTAACACCAATTAAGGATTTCTGATAACTGCATTTATAAAATAACTCTCCAGTGCCGCAGTCTTCCAAATTCTCCTTGATAACGTCCAGCTCACAACAAACTTCTCTAAGTGGTGCATGCCAACGATACCCGTAAATTTACCGGCCATGTATGGCACTAAAGTGTCACATACAACCTCGATTGGAATGGTCGAAGGAATACGGTCAATGCAAAGGAAGATATAGAAATTCAAGAATTTGACAAGGACCTGGAACACCATTACCCTTTTAAAGGCAGAGAACTGGTGGTGGTAGTAAACTTTCATACAAAGATAAGCTGTAGCCCAAGTGTGTAGATCCACACACCATCATCGCCATGCTCAACTATGTCATTGTCTTTTATGGAAGGTGTGGAGGAGTGGTCATGTCACTGTACAGGTAATCCAATGGTCCCGGGTTCGAATCCTGATGTATCAATGGGAAGATACTGTTGGGATGGAATTTGTGCTGTACCTAGTATCAGTGCATTACCACATAGCACCGAAACGCCAAATAAATACCTTCATTGTTGCCTGATTAAATAGCATTGTATGAATATTCCCATATTCAACATATGCTAAAGGGGGACAAGCGAGTTCATTGCTCAATAGGTGGCGTTCTGAGAATGAGGGTCCGAGTCTAGGTGGTGAGACAGTGAAGAACTGGAGTGAAGCTGTTTCAGATATGTGGCTGCTTCGAGCCGTGGGTGGGCAACCGTGCACCTTGAATAGGCAAGATATCAGGGGCTGGTTGTATCCCAAAGTGCTTCGCATGTCTCACTCCCTGGAACTGGAACGAGACCTCACGGGCTTCGCCGTTCAATGCAAAGGCTCTCAGCCTATGCCCGAGAGGGAGTAGTTGGAATATAGAAAAACAAAACAAAATAAACAAAAACAAAACAAGATTCTATCGAACATACCTCATCTACTCGGGAAAGCTGAAAGGACCAAGACACCTCGCCATGTCCCTCCATCAGACCATAGCATTCTGATCCTGATGCTGAAAGAAGATGCCACAGACAATTTCACAATCTTCTGGATATATGATCATGACCACTTCCTGCATGTTGTAACAACACTACCAAGATTATGCTGCGATAAAAGTTCCTGCCCCAAATTATTCAATGAAAAAGGGCAGTTACATGCCTCACATGTACAGGACCCTGCACAAGAACCTCAGACTGGACAGTACAGGATGGCTAAAGAAAAGCAAGACAAATAACTATAATTGATTGAGTGAGAATGGAAGAGTTAGTGGTGGTATGCAAGGGTGGTATTTGGGGTTTGGTCATTAGTAGAAGGTAAACACTGAAATTGAAATACAGTAGAAGAATAACAAACTGCCCGTGATCAACCAGGCTACTCCATATTTTGGTATTGATCATATCACTGTTTTTAATTTCTAATTTGTGTTTCCCCCAAAGCATACATTTTATCAATTTATATACGCCCACACTTGTTTGCTATTTTAAACCGTGTTGGGTAGTGGCTTGTGGTCAAAGAGGCATTTAGTATATGTGTATATCCTTTGATTATGTTTTGAGGCAAGTTTAGGACCATATTACGTGTTATGCCTGAAAAACCTTAATTTTTTTCTTTAAACCTTCTAATATGATGAAATATTTCGCCTTCTGTAATAGGTTCGATTTTCATGTTGTTTAACTTAATTATATCTAATGGAGTTGTTCTGTTTTCCTCTGCTTGCATGATTCTTGTTATTTCTTCCTCATACTCTAGGTCAAAATCCAGATTTTCTTCATCACTAATTTTAAATTTCTTCCACTCTCGTCTGAAAGCCTCTTTAATGTCGTTGTCTTTTGTAAATGTTCTACCATTATGATCTTTGATATTTTTAATGTAATTATAAGAGTTACCCATTATTGTTTTAATATTATCCCATAATTTCTTAGGTTCAGTGGTTCTACTGAGGTTTGTCAGAATGTCTTCCCATTAATCTACAATATATAGATTTGTATGCATTCTTCTTGTAACTGTTGTTGTATTAGTTTAATATTCATAAGATTTATATTTGATCCGTAAATATTAATGTATTGTTGGATATCACAGTGTGTAATTTGTTGTTTGTAATCGTTTTATTTTGTCATTGATCTTATTTTGTTGTAAGGTTTTATAATTACTTTTTGGTATATTGTTGTTAATTGCCGTTTTTATATTTGCTATAAGCTTCTCTATTTCTATATCTATTGCTTCCTAATTTTTGTTCACATACCTAGGCACTGCACGCACTCCCCTACACCCTCACACCTTGCACTACAAGTGTTGTTGTGTTTTCGTTAGGTGACAAGCTTTTCCTCACAAACCCAATCTTCTCTATGTGCTATTTTCTTCTATTATATAAAACAAATTAGAACAATATAATAACATAAGAAAATGGGAGTCTGCAAAAAGCCGATCGGCCCATACAAGGCAGATCCCTGTCACACCCAACCCCAATTACAAGGCCCAATTATATGACCCATCTCACTAATACCTTGAGTACTGACACCACCAAAACGGTCAGAGATTAACACAAGATTACGAGGGTCTGCTGAGCGCCGATTGGCCCACACCTGATAGATCCCCCTCACACCCAACCCATCTCGTCCATATGCCTATCTAATTTTATCTTAAAGCTCCCTATCGTTCTTGATCCCACTATATCACTTGGTAGCCTATTCCACCCATCTACAACTCTGTTACCAAACCAATATTTGCCTATATCTTTTCTGAAACGAAATTTATCTAATTTGAAACCATTTGTACGAGTTATTTCGCTATCACTGAGCTTTAGTACATTTTTCATGTCTCCTTTATTAATTCCACTAACCCACTTGAATACCTCTATCATGTCACCTCTAACTCTGCGTCTCTCTAATGCTATTAACTACTTAAGCAAACTGTACAATATCAATTAGTATTAGCCATGCATATAGTAATATCTCAACCTCAATGTTGTGGGGAATTTCATCCATGGAAATACGGATATCCATACACTCGCAGTCCTCCATGTGTTGACGAAGTTCAGTGAAGCTGCCCTTGTCCAAAGGTTCATTCATCTTGTCCAGCTCAGATAGGGCAGAGAGTTAGAAGGAGAAGGAGAATAAGATAGAACGATGGAGTTATGAGGCTTGTGAGTGGCGGCAGCTGATGGAGGACAAAGGAGCTTGGAGGCGATTCATTCGTGGTCACCTGCTCGAGGATAGAGGCGTCTGCCAATAGAATGATATATATAAATAATGTTCTTCCTATGAATCACCTGAGCAATACACGAGTGGATTTCTTTAGCAGAAGTTACTAATTACTTATATTTATTACTACTTATGTTTGAGTGTTTATTACAGAAAAACAGATGCTTTGCATGTCAATAAAAAACTAAATATCCTGATATTATGCATGATCTACTCGTGCCCGCCCCCATCCCTTCTCTCTCTCTCTCTCGGGAGAGAGTATTGAAAAATGAGAGCCATAAAGCATACCTTAATAATTCTTCTGAAATCTAATGAATAAAAGAAAGAAATCTACGCACAGCATTGAGTTATAAAGCCTTAGAGAGATCGACATACTGTCTGCGGACCATAAGAACCCAACAGTTCATAGTTTTACCTGTATTTTCTATTAAACCGACTGTCGATCAAATCTATCATCTCTAAAATACTTGATACATTTTGAAAGTACCCTTATTTTAAAGGGTAGAAAAACCTGTCAATGTTATATACATTTATGAATCCTTATACATTAGAAGTAACCATAAGCATTTTGTTTTATTCGTTTATTAACTTCCATGTTCTGTATTTTTCGAATATATAATTATTCATTAGACATTTATATTTGCCTGAGTATGTATGGTATATTATGCTTCCCGTAACTTTGTTTAGTTTGTTTTCACATAATAAACGTTGACTCCTAAAAATATTTATATGTTTACATTATGTATACCTTTCACACATTATAATCGGAAAACTATAATATATTGTGTTTATAGCTACTGTTACGACTGAGGTTTAAATATATCAGGGCTCTTATTCATTGGACTAGTAATGGCATAAATGCTACAACGGAAAACGCTAGATCCAACCTCTGATGTATATTCCCAGTGAACAAAGAACACAAATACTCTCCAGAGTTCTATATGCAATAATAGGTTATCAAACTCTCAATAAATGTGCGTCTACTCTAGGCTTAATGTTATGTGAAAACAGCCTATTACTACCTATAACCGAAGGAGCTTGGTTATGGTATGCAAAGTAAGGTGGTAAGAGAAGTTACAGCTTACGTTACTTTAATCAATAAATGTCAGGCACTCCTGCATGAAAGAAAGTGCACTAAAGTCCTTCAACACCAACAAGGAATCTTCTTTAAATGTTAGATGCTATCAAGATGCTCGAATCGGAAATGGAACCCAAAAAGGCAGGCAGCGGAACAATGCTCGTGCAGGCTATGCACACAAAAAGGCAGGATATATAATGCAGTCGGAGCCAAGAATATCCTAAACGCCACAACAATAATAATAATCGCCACGACAATGCAGTATTCCTATCAACAAAAAGAGCCTAAGTCGTTTGTGTCTCAATACATCAAACTAGGCTGCGAAATGCTTGTGTAATCATAAACGGGTATGCATAAAAAGAGTAATTGGTTTAATATACTTAATGTCTACCGTGATTGATAAAGTCTAGCTAGAGTCAATGATACGAGATACTGGTGCGCATGGCATGCCGCATAGCCTAGTGCAAATCTCAAGTCTGTGCGTCAAATATTACGTTATGGTGAAGGGTAGCTCTCTTGAGAAACCTTAATACCGAAGTATCAAGCGTTCTCCTGGCGTACCTCAAAGACAAACAACGAGCTTAGAACAGTGCAGAATGGTATAGGCAAAAAAGCCTTCATTCGTGCATGCTCTACTCTCAATGGCACACAGACTAGAATTTACCCAATCAACTCCAGTTCTCAGGTATGTCGTGCAGCTTTTAACTAAAGCCTGCACCCATCGGAAACAATACCTTATAGTATCAGACTCCTAGTCTAGCATTATCTAATCCAGCAGAGCACTAATAATTATAGGAAGCGGTACTGAACAATATGAATGCCAACCAATGCTTCGTGATCAACTTATCTTAACAACTAACATACATGGGTTATATCAGACCTTAACGCACAATACAACTGGCCAGCATGAAGCTGATTATGCAGAGTTAACCAGAGGGGATATAATATTAATAAAAGGTGGTGAAAGATATGGAAAATGAGAGAGGTAGGCAGAGGAAAAGGTTCTCAGGTGCGGAGAGGAGCACAGGTATCAAAGGGATAAGAGGGATGCGTTCTAGAAACCAGATCTGAGGGAGAGAGTGGCGAGAGAGCTGTATATATACTAGCACTAGCTCTAGCCGCGTAGAAAAGCGGTAACAATTCCCTCAGCCAATGCCAAAGAAGCCAGCCAAACATGACGTCACCAAACATGGTAAAAAACTCCTCCAAGAGGCCAGCCAGCTGTGACGTCATCAAGCATGGCAAAAAACACTGCGCGCCTCCTCTCACTCTGTTCTACTCTCTCTCTCTCTCTCTCTCAAATCCTATCATTACTACTTAATGATAAAACATATACTTTGCAATTAAATATATAAAGCCTTGACATGGGTGAAAACAAAGAGCCTTTCTGGACTGCCCATGACACAAGCTTTCATATGAAATAAAGCACACAACAATACATCAACTGTAGCCACATCCACTGCCCTGGCGATCCTAGCGAGTCACTGTAGGACAAGCCATGCGGTTCTAACGGAGTGGTTAACGTCACACCCCCCCCAAGATTTTTCTCAGAGGCCCAAGGCTCACAAAAATCTGATTGTTAGAACCCATGCTATATCTCTACTTCCCATCACCCAGCGGCAGTAAAATATCTGGCACAGTTCTTCAACAAAACATTTTACAAAATTATAACCCTCCCCAACACAATAGGTTAAATCATATGTAGTTATGCTCCTCAAGAGCGAGCTTCTCTAGCCCAGCATTCTGAGAGGAGTGCAACTCAGAATTACTGCTATAACATACTGAAAAAATTCAACTATCAAAGAAAGAGTTTTTTATTTGATTTTTATGTTTTTAATTTGTTTATCTCGGCTGCACTATAGGGGCAAGCCTAGTTTTTTTTCTTCTATACCAAACGCTCAACTCCTGCTTTACGACCCAATACGCTGGGCTACAACCGCGAGCCAACAAGCACCAAGCGCAAAATACTATTCAAACTAAAGCAGGAGGCTACCCGTGTGTCAATCTACCCAGGATCATACACCCTTGAAAGACAATCTGCAACCACGTTGTCACAACCGGCAATATGGCGTATGTCCAGGTTATATACCAATAACCTTAGTGACCACCTGGTCAGCCTCATATTCCAATTGTGAAACTGGTACAAGAACTTGAGAGGGTGATGATCTGTGTAAACTACAACGACCGGACCATAGGCTGGAACATAGACCTCGAAATGCCCAAGCACAACAGCCAGTAGCTCCTTCTCGACAACAGAGCAGCTTCCCTGGGCTGAATTGAACTTCTCCGAGCAGAAACTAACAGGATGCTCCAGCCCATCATCGTCCTCTTGCATAAGGACGGCACCAGCCCGCACACCACTAGCATCCGTTGCTAGTTGGAAAGGTAGGCTAAAGTCAGGGGCCCTGAGGATCGGGTGAGTGCACAACAGGTGTTTTACTACTCTAAACGCCTTCTCACACTCAGGCGCCCATTTGACTTTCTTATCCTTCCAGTTATCCTCCACCTGAGCTTGACTGTCCCGTTCGCCTTCTCCACCTTGACTGCTAAACGTCATCACAGGCACAGTGAGAGGCTCAGGGGGGTGCCTCACATACTCCTTCATGAGATTAACGTGACATAACTGATTGCGCATACGTCTGTCTGGAGCAGCCACCAAGCAATCCAGGTCCGATAGCCTCTCACCCACCCTATAAGGACCAGTGTACTTCGCGGATAAGGGATGACCTACAAGGGGCAGTAGAATCAACACCTCCTGACCCACGTGAAACTCCCTGAGTTTAACCTTGAGGTCGTACCTGTCCTTCATGAGGGCCTGAGAGCTAGTCGGATTACGGCCAGCCAACTCCAGACTGCGCAACATCCGTTCTCGACTGTCGAGGACATACTTGAGCATAGAACAAGGTTTTTCTGCGCCCTCCCATATTTCTTCAACCATATGGAGAGGCCCACTGACACGGTGTCCAAAGACGAGCTCATTAGGGCTGAATCCCAAACTTTCCCCAGGTACCTCCCGTGCAGCAAATAAAACACATGGCAGGCCAAGATCCCAACTCCCACTCTCAAAGCAACAACAACGAAGCACAGATTCCAAGGCTGAGTGCCATCGCTCTAACACACCCTGGCTCTCCGGATGATATGCAGATGACACAACCGTAACAATCCCATGCTGCGGCATTGCTTGAACAAAGAGGCCAGAAGTGAAGTTGGATCCTTGGTCTGACTGAATTACCTGCGGGTAACCATACCGGGAAAAATACACTAGCAAGTTTCGGACCACCGTCTTCGCTGACCCATTTCTCATAGGGTACGCATCAGGGTACCTTGTTGCTACCTCCATGATGGTCAGGGGATACTTGTAAAAATCTCCCGACTGTGCATCACTGTCCTCCTTCAACTCGACAGCACCGGTACCACATTCAAGAACCTCCGGGTCTTCTAAGTGCAATTTACGAATGTCCGAAGGAGCAAGCTTATCTAAGTGTTTGCGAAACAACTCATGCCCCCCTCCTACACTGAATTTAGCCTCCCGTTGCTCTCTCTCTGTGTATCGTTGCTGTCTCTTCGTCTTTTTAAGCCCATCCTCTGCCTTCTTACTAATTTTTTAATGGGTCTTCTCCAGACTCGAAAATCGGTCCTAATAATGAGTCCCCGAGAATGTCCGTTGATACTAAACTCTCAACCGCATCAACTTCCAACCCCTTCTCGGTACCTTTCCTCCGCTTGTCTAAAGACTGTTGACCAGAATGTGACTCCCTGGATGCAAGAGATCTAGTGACAACACACGCCATAGGTCCGCACCGGACACTTCTCAACCCACACCTGCTCCTCCCTACTCACGTCGGCCGGCTTCTCGGCAACGACTAAGGGTGGAGCCTCAGAAGTAGGCCCCGCAAAGTCGTTGCCGAGAAGGAGGTCGACGCCCCCAACAGGTAACTTCTCCACAATTGCTACATCCAGGTCACGAGTCACACCATCAACTTCCATCTTCATTCTTACAAGCGGGTATGACCTTGTTGCATTAACTCCCTGAACCACAACCACCCGCGCCGTATTTACAGGTTTACCAGTGAAATTTCTCAACAGTGTTTGCGATGCCCCAGTGTCATGCAAAATTCTCACCTCATGTCTTCTACCCCCCCACTCCACACAACCGAGTCCCCTGTGGTCACTAAAGGCATCACGGACAGGGAATAAGCCTTCCGGATCCTTCTGCACTGGCAGTGTATTTACCTCGGAAGAATTGCCTCTAGCAAACTCCGATGTCCTCTTGAACACTCCAATGCCGTGAGCAAAAGACACGGCTGCCGGAGGAGGTTGACTAGGGCACTCATTTGCCTTATGACCCTCCTGGTGGCACTTAAAACACATAAATTTTGGTTTCGGCTTATACTGTGATGTAAAAAGCCCCTGACTTTTCTCATACGGCGTGGTGTTAGGTTTGGATTCAGTTTTAGTTTCATTACTCTTTTGTTTAAATGTGTCATTGCTACGGGGAGGAGGAGGATAACGGTCCCTAGCACTTGCATCGTACTTCTGTGAGGACCCGCATCCCGAATCAACGACAGCCGTCGATCAGCCATTTCTGCTGCTTCGACTAGAGTTCTTGGGTTTTTCTCCTTTAACCCTTAATTAGCGGCGAGCAACATAAGTCGAGTTAAATAAAGCTGGACTATGTGGCGGTGCTCGACATAGGTCGAGTGGCAATTTCAGCACGTAATGTTGCTGAGAGAGAGAGACAAGTGGTGGCAGGAGAGTAGCGAGCGTATGACTGCTCCAGACCACCGCGGAGAACCTACTGACACGAATCCCACCTCCCTCCTCCCTCTCTCACTCGCTATATACGGAATTGTATGGGGAAAGTGCCTAATTACATGCTTTTTGCACTCGCGTTGCACGGTTATTGCAAGAAAACTAGCCATCATAAAAGGATCGTTATGGTGTCATTCGAAAGCTCTGTTTATGCCCTTTCAGGGATAGATACTTGTTTTACGTTCTGGGTCTTATTTAGGCATGAATATGATCACGTAAACAGCCCTATTTTGGCTAAAAACACCCCGCTGGGCGGTACATATAAATAAACCGCATAGGCCGCTCTTAAGGTGTTAAGTTCAAAGTTAGATCACCGCCCGTGCTCTTAAAGAACTGCTCCAACACCATCAACTGCTTAACTCCATCAAACGTTGTTACCTTCTCAGATCGGAGCCAGTTCCCCATAGCATCGGACAAGTCCCGGGCGTGTTCCAAAAAGGTGCTATCTCTTCCCTTAGTTACACCCCGGAACTTCAAACAGTACGTTTCTGGTTGCAGTTCGTAAGCCCTCAGGACAGCCTCCTTGAGATCCTCGTACACAATACATGACTCCAAAGGTAACGCATCGTAGGCTTTAAGACCCTTGCCTATTAATCTAGAGGATACAAGTGCTGCCCATTTATTCTCTGGCCACTGGTGTTCCTGGCACTTCTTCTCAAAGCGTGCGAAAAATTCTGTTACCCCACTCTCATCAAACACCGGAACCAGTTTCAATAAGTGCGAGAGAGATTGATTAGGAGCACGGTTACCAGCCCCAAGTCGCTGTCCCGTTGTCTCTACTCGCGACTTCTCTACGTCCCTGTCGGCACAGTACCTAGTCGACTCAGCTTGGATTTTTGCTAGCTCTATTTGCTGCTCACCTGCCCTTTGTTGCTGCTGAAGCTCACATGCCCTTTGTTGCTCCTCAGATACCCTGATAGCCTTTCTCTCTTCGATCTTAGCTAATTCGAGCCGAAACAATAATTCTGGAGATAACCCTTGAGGAGGTGAAGGTGCTACAATGTTTGAAATTACCGGTGGTCCCCCCCGGGGCAACCCACCCTGCCAGTCACCACCCAACTGTGGACGCGTACTCGGGGTCAGCAAACTACTGGGATGGCTGGGAGTCGAGTGTAGGGGAAGCATGGCCGAAGGGCTCTGAGCACTCAACCCATCTCGCTCACCAGTCACCCTGCCCAGTACACACGTTATCAAGTTATCCCTGGTCATGCTGCTAGTACCCGCATGACCGATAGCTGTGGCCAGGCATTGAAGACCGTACCGATCCATACCCTCCAACCGCTCGGCAGTAACAGGCCATTGCAAAAATATCCTAGCATCCTCCTCACAGTTCACCTGATTAACCATTTCATCATACTGCTGTTCCTCAGTTTCGACATTACGTACTGTGTCTCCATTCTCCTCTGATCCGGTATAAGACATGATGCTCACAAAAATGTCCCACCTCAATATTCAGAAAAGAAGCACCCCAAACTCTTATACCTCAATATACACACAAAAATTCTCGGAAATACTCAAGGGCTATACTATGTTGCAATTTTTTTTTATTCTTGCTGATCCCCGCAAAATATTCCCCAAAACAACAAATGTTCCCTGCTAATAAATGCAGGTTCACCAAATCCTAGGTAAGGTCGCCATTTGTTACGACTGAGGTTTAAATATATCAGGGCTCTTATTCATTGGACTAGTAATGGCATAAATGCTACAACGGAAAGCGCTAGATCCAACCTCTGATGTATATTCCCAGTGAACAAAGAACACAAATACTCTCCAGTTTGCCTAGAGTCAGCACGGAAGCACATTGTTTCAGTACAACAGGAGGAACACCATCCAGACCGTACGCCTTCTTAGTATTAAGCCCAGCGAGGGTAGAAAGTACATCTTTAGACGATATTAGGATATTAGGCATACGTAAGAGAGAAGGGGGTGGAGAGAGAGCAATAGCAACGGAATCATCCAAGGTGGAGTTTCTAGCGAAAGTTTGAGCAAAGAGTTCAGCTTAGTCAGAGGAAGAAGTGATAGTTGTGCCATCAGAGTGGAAAAGGGGAGGGAAAGACGAGGAAGAAAATTATTGTAAAGGTTTTTGGCTAGATGCCAGAGAGCTTGGGAAGAGCTGGAGTTGGATAGTTCAGTGCATTTATTATTGATGAAAGTGTATTTGGCGAGTCGAGGAAAATATTTGGCTTGATTCCGGGCAGAAACATAGAAAGAATGAGATTAGGATTTGTTGGAATTCCTGATATATTTGTTTGGTTTCCCTCACTGTTTATGTCTGTGTCTCACCTGCACAGAGAGTAGTCCAGTTAGCTCTCACAAACTCCTCCTCCTCCTATCCATATTACTACACTAAGCAAGCATATCACACTTCTTTCCAATACTATACAACAAAAACAAAAACAAATATATAATAAATACATTTATTAATAAATAAAATATATTTAATTTAGCTCTCTAACTCTTTCAACTTTGGGGGAGACACTTGCTACAGTCAGCTTTGCCTTTTGTCTCCCACATACACACAAAGTAAATAACAAAGTTCATCCTATGACTCACCTCCATGATTCACCACACGATAATGTTTAACCACTACTAATCACTGATGTATATGACCAATATATTATGACTTTTTATTGCAATATACTGCAGTATATCATATCAATAATAATGTTAATATCCTGTTATTATACACGATTAATTTGTGTTCTCTCTCTCTATCTCTCTCAATTATAAGTTTAGGTTACTGAAGTGTTTTATTCTACAGTATAATCTCTGCCATACCCATAGCTTACTCTGACTGTTCCTTCTACTTATATATTTTCTAGATCTCAAGTGACGGCATCTCTTCCGTGGATTGACCTCCCAATCTACCAAGATTGGAGGGCCAAAGCTTCACATTTTTCCTTTGCCCCTCAACTTTCTCTTCATAATTGCTGAGGGGCACAGGGCCCTGGGTGGGCTTTGGTTTCCCGGGCGTTTCCACACCCTCCTCAGCTCCCCGCCATGGAGTGGCTTCGGTCACCTAGGCTTTATTGTGGTCGGGAGGGAGGGTTCTGTGGGGGCGCTCGGTTATGGCCTTGGCCTTGGGGCTGTTCGGCCAGGCAGCTTGGGGAACAACAACAACAACAACAACAATAACAACAACAACAACAACAACAGTATAATTGATATATTTGTATGTCTATTTATGTATTTATTATTTCTATATTCAGTATTCAATCCATAAATTATATTGGCATTTGAAAGACAGAATTAGTTATTAAAAGTGAAACACTTAGCATAATCCTTAGACTACAGTAGATCTGGACTGGACACAACAATGGAACTTTGCAGTAAGGGTCCCAAAATCGGAGAACAAACCCCCAAGTTCGAACCTCGAAACCGCAATTTATTTTTATTTTCGCGGTTTCGAGGTTAGAACTTGGGTCCATTACTGCAATGTTCCATTTTCGTGTCCAGTTCAGATCTCCTGTAGTCTATGCATAATCATATATAACTCAGAGCCCTTGGCAAATATCAAAGGGAGTACAAAGGAGTACATAGGAAATCAAGAAAACAACAGGTCTAGTGACCCTTCTAGGCTGCTTGTCCTCCAAAACACTGAGGATCAAGTGTCCAAACAGTGGTTTAGAGTGGGTAAGGGAACATCGGAAAGGGAACTAATGTCCGTGGCAGGATTAGGAACTTAGTAGGGGACAGACGGGTTAGTAACTGAGGGGAGGATAAAATAAAGTTATTAATTTACAAACGCAGTCAGTCGCGGGTTTGATGAGAGATATTTGTCTAGGCGGAGTTTAAATGAATCAACGGTGCTGTAGTCTATAACGTCTCGGGGAAGCCCATTCCACAAGTTGACAACTCGATTGAAGAAGAAATTCTTAGATTCGTGTGAATTATTTTGCAATCGTTTCCCCGCGTGTAATTAGATTGGTCGATAGTGAAGTACTTACTACAGTTCATATTGTCGATGCCTTTAACCCATTCGTAGTGGGGGCGACTTAAGTCCGCCTCCAATTTGCAGCAAGTTAGGAACATTATTAAGGCTTTTAAAGGGTTAAAATCGAGTGCAAATGGCCGGGAGCGCAGCGGGCCAGACAGCAGACTCCCAGGGCTTACCGCCGCCCACTGACTCATGTTCCCTCTGTTCTCGAGAGGCCGGCAGCGTTCCCAGTAGTGAGCGTAGTGGGAAAAAATATGCCGCTATACGCTAAAGTCCCATGTTGGTGGTAACACTGCCTGTGAACGACGAGTGCTACGTAGCTCGTTCTGGTCTCATTTTTAAGCTATTAGCGCCTAGTTTTTTGCTGAATACATTTCTTTTCATGCAGATACTTGATTTATCATTCAGGAGGGCCTGAATATGCCCAAATAAGCCCAAAACCCTCCGCTCGACAAGGGTTAATGATTTTGAACACTTGAATTAAGTCATCTCTTAATCTGCGCTTGGTTAAAGGAAATATATTTAATTCTCTAAGAAGCTCTTCGTATGGTTTGTTCTTTAGGCTAGGTATCATTTTGGTAACTCTATGTTGAACTCGTTCTAGCTTGTTTATATCTTTTTGGTAATAAGGGCACAAGGATTGAACACAGTATTCCAGAAGAGGGCGGACTAAGGAATTGTAAGGGTTAGGATAACTTCTTTGGATTTATGCTCAAATGACCTGCCTATAAAGCCAATTATTTTGTTTGCCTTCTTAACAACTTCTGAACATTGTTGACTCGGTTTTAGGTTACTCGATATTGTTACTCCCAGATCGGTTTATCTGTTTACATTCTTAAGCTGAGTGCCATTCATCGAATAGTTTGCTTTCTCATTTAGGTATCCGATATGTAGTACTTTACATTTATCCGCATTGAAACTCATTTGCCAAATTTGGGCCCAACATGACAATTTATCTAGATTGTGTTGCATATCGTCAACTTGTGCTTTTGAGAGTACGCTATTTGCAATTTTTGTATCGTCAGCAAATTTTGAGATTGTACAGGTGAGACCCTCATCTACAGTATGTCGTTCATGTAAATTAGAAAGATAATTGGTTCTAGTACCGATCCCTGGGGTACCCCGCTACTTACATTGGTCCATTTAGATGCCTTACCGTTTATGACTACTCTTTGCTTTCTGTCGCTGAGACAAGCAAAATATGTTCAAACCAACAGTGAAACGTTACTCTCAGACTTTCTGCTATTCAACAGCTGAGCTCTGGAACTCTCTCCCAGAATCAGTCTTTCCCTCCTCCTATGACTTAACTTGCTTCAAACTGCGTGTGTCCAGGCATTTTGGCTCGAACGTCCCTTGATTTTGGCCCTGTCACTCTTTCAACTATGGGGAGGCACTCGCTACAGGCAGTTCTGCCTTTTGTCTCCCTCACTTACATAGAAAAACAAATGTAACCATACCATCTGAGAACACTTTCTTCAACCTTTTACTCTACCGACTTCTTAACTCCACATGCCTCTCTATGTTCACACTTCTTACTTTGTCTATTCTTCAAACTCCACACACATTTTTTAGCAAATCCATTTCAATTGTTCTTACTCGTGAATGTTCGTTTTTATGCCATACCAGAATTTCACATCCATACATCAAAACATTATTATGAATCATCATGTGATTTCAACATGTACTGTTCATTTCCGGGCAAGTTAAAAGTGCTATTACATATATATTTAATATGATTACATATACTTTTGAAAGCGATGCAGTGTGCACATTTATTTAAGACATAATATGTTTGAGGAGGATGCTAATAGCTACCAGCATAGCATATATCAATACAATATGGAAGTCAATGAAAATACACAAGTATGTTGCCTGCGATATATAATATGTAAATTTCAGCATATCAAATGTATTTCGCAAGTTGAATCCATCAATATATCCTACTGTATACTGAATACCAGAACCTAATTGCAAGAACTCTAATGCAGAAGTAGTCATCAATACATTTGTGACTTAGCTCCTCGACAGGCTGTTACACATGACAAGTATCAGTCAGCATGGGGTGTGGGTACCACTAGTAGCCATGCCTGATATAATCCTATGTCTCATACAGGACACCACATGCCATATTGTGTACTGTGGAAGTTTCTCTAACTCCAGATGATAAGGCATTTGTATGTGGACAGGGTGAACTTGACGTTAGTTTTGTGACTTCTACTTTCCAAGACCGAACTCGTTCCTTGATGCTTTTAAATTAACCTGACCATCGTTAAGTGAAGACAGCCCATTTTGCCGGCTACCTGTGCTCAGCTTTGCGAATTAATTGGTAGCAAATCTGCTGTGCGTTTGTAATGACTCGATATCATATATCCAATATGGGTAGATTTATCATGTATGTTGCTAAAACATAAAGATACTAATACAATATTCCTTATTATAATTTGATAAAAGATTATCACTCCTGAATAAGTTATCACGAAATATTGAACACTTCCCTTATACCAATAATGATTTAAATGAAGGACTAGACATATTGCCATCATTCCTTGTTTGGATAACATATTAATCTTCTATTATTATAAAGATGACTCAGTGGGTTCCTGGTTTACGTTACTAAGGTTGAAACTTTATTGGAGACACTTCGTTATTGTATTGAGTGTGCATTTGTTATGATAAAGGTGGCTGGGGGGTCAGGGTCCGGGTTTTGGGGGTTAAATTAATCTGTACTTGTTTGGCTCTTGTATTCCAATCGCTCCAGCATGTCAACTCGTCCCAGTTTCAGTTTCAGTTTCTATGGAGCTCGTCCTGGAATCTTTACGACTCTGAACCTCACGATTCTATACAGGACTGGCCATTTGTATCGGCACTAGCTCAGAGAAGAGTGTTGAGAGGGGAAAAGGGGTATTGGAGAGAGAGGAAGCTGTTGGAGTGGCTTTGTTATGTGTGTTTTAGTCTGTATACGTCGTCAGGAGGTCCCCTGACTGGGTGCGAGCATGTGAAACATGCTAGGCAGCCTTCAGTCCCCGCCTTTCCAATTACTCCCTCCAACCCCTAACATCACCCCCCCCCCCCCCCACTATTACCACACCAACGTTCACCATGTGTAGGCTATATAAGACGCGGCAGTCCTCACTCACTCATTCACTCTCTTCTCGATCTTCACGTGAGATCTTTCAGGCTAGTTAGTATTCAAAATTCGCATACTGTATAATTTCATTTCTCTCTCTCCCTCTCTTTCTGACTGCCACTCTCTCTCTCTCTCTATATATATATATATATATATATATATATATATATATATATAACATTCAATTTTATAATGTACCTTTGTTTTTAAACCAAAACCTCGTTCTGGTCATCTAACCAATCTTTACTTAAACTGTCGCAGATTATCCGGCAACATGAAGGTAGTGGTGACGTTCGTGGTGGTGGCGGTGATGTTGGTGGTCTCCTCGGTGTACTCTGACCAGACGGAAACAGGCTTATTTGGGTGTCATCTACCTGAACCAAGGAGATTCAACTTAAGATTGTTGGCTGCTGTGAAGTTGGGTGAGTCAGTAAGAGAGGGGCAGGAGGGGAAGTTTGGTGCATATATTAGTAAGAATCAATGTGTTTTTTGTTCGGTAAGATGAAGGTAAAACTTGAAAATAATCTAGTCATGCGTATTTGTGACATATCCATCGGACACTAATGTTTGCTATTGCTGAGGAGGGATGGGTTGGCTTGAGGTTTATTTTCTAATAGCCTTATCCCCCAGCGGGGATTGATGTCGTTGCATACGGCAATTACTTTAATAATTTTATATTCATGAATGATTTTTCCTTTTTGTCTGCGCTTCAGTTAGGAAAATGGATTTAGTTTTAAAATATATTCGGGTTGTTAAAAATTTCTTTATTCATATTATATAATGATTTTATTTGAATTTTAGATATGTATGTATGTATGTATTCAGGCACACACAGCTGAGCGTGGCAGATTGAAGATAGAGCTCCAACAGAAACAACAAAACAAAACAAATGTAATAATTCACACACATCAAGGTCGTCCAGGAGATGACCGAGAGACCAAGGCCAATTTGAGGTTCCCAACAAAAGATTCCCAGGTCCCAGACCTCCCGGAGAGGTTCCGGTCTCGGTAGGTAGACACGCAGCGGAGCGCACCATAATGCCCATCCATCACTTCCAGGCATGGCCCTTTATACATTCACCGGCTCCCCGAGCCGGGCGTCTGACAGACTATTATCTGGTCCAACTGGCGCCTGAGCCCCACTCCCTACGACCGATTCTTCACTAATTGTTCACTATCATTCTTCATTCATTCCTATGCATTACCACTTCTCTTGCCTGTTCTTCAATCATCTCCCGTGTCTTCCAGCACTTTTTTTGACACCATCTATTCCTCTCCTCCGAGGTCTTCTTCTCAATCTATTTCCCCTTGTTTCTGACTCATATATTTTCTTTGTAACACTTGCATCTCCCATTCGGTCAACATGTCCGTCCCAGTATGGCACCCTTTTTTCCACTCTGGCCGATAAGGGTTCCTGTTGTCACACTCTCCTACGTACCTCTTAATTTCTCAATCTGTATCTACGTGTCACTCCACACATTCTCCTCAAGCAGCTCATCTCCATCACATCCAACCTTCTTTTCTCTTGTATATTCAGACCCCATGTCTCAGCCCCATACATTACTGTTGGTACTGTACAACTATCCCTTGGTACATTGCACTTTTAGCTTTAATTCCGAGATTTCTCACCTTCCACATACTTCCCATTGCTCCGAAAACATTCCTTCCCTCACCGATTCTCTGTCTCACTTCCATTCTCAAACCTTTGTTCCTGCTTATCAATCACCCTAGATAGTTAATACACTCCACTTGTGCAAGCATTTCCCCATCCAGTCGTACATTTAGATTCACCCTACGAGCATCTCTATTACACACCATCGCTTTACTTTTATTGACATTCACCTCAGCTTCCCCCTCCCACATTCCACACCAAACTCCTTTACTAGTCGCTGCAGCGTCTCCTCAGAATCTGCCACCAGTTCTGTGTCATCAACAAACAACAACTGATTCAATTTCTCCCAATCACCACCATGCTCTCCTACTTAACCCAATCTATTACCCATAAATCTAATTTTTACCTCCCTCACCACACCATCCATACTATACATTACACAACCACGGAGACATTACACAACCCTGTCGCAGACCTACATTTACCTCAAACCATTCGCTTAAATTATTCCCTACTCTAACACACGCTATGCGCTCTTCATCAAAACTCTTGACTGCTTTTAACAAATTCCTCCAATTTTGTAAATCCTTACCACCTTCCAAATTGATTATTATTTTTGTGTTTTTGTATTGACTATCTCAAGTTGAATATTATTCATTGAGTAGTTTGCCTGTATATTTTTGCTAACTTTATGCAGCACCTTGTATTTATATAAGTACAAATATATTTCCCAGATCTAGACCTAATTCGGTAATGTCTTGGCTTTCGATTTTTTTTCCAGCAGACTTTGAGCCTACATGAGATCATAATCGATGCCATGAAATTTTAGTCAGATATGAAATTGGTCCAATACCCGATCCTTGTGGAAACACCACTTGTGACATTAATTAATTATATTATTTCTATAGGTTCAGGAACAGTTCTTTCCTCTCGCATAAACATTACGCTATTCATTCTGTAGTTGGTTCTGAGTACATGATTAAATTGATATCTAGTATTCGATAAATGGATATTTATCATAGTCATGTACTTAAAACCTCCCAGGGAGGAGGTTGTAGCTACCAGTCGTTCAGGGAAGTACTCCCAGGGAGAGCCTTAGGTGAGTATATAGATTGCTAGACATCCTGTCTTACCACCTGGTCTCCTTTGCTGTTTTACTCTTTGCCTCAGTTACACAGAGAGCAATTCTAGCTTGATATTAAGATACACACACGCTTGCTTTCTTACATAAAACCACAAACGTTGCACACCCTAAACTAACTTGAATCTTTTTCAATTTCTTATTTTGGCGTAGGGATGCGGCGACCCCACCGCCTGCCACTTTGGTGGTGCAATCTGCTTCTGTAGCAGTGAACCCCAGGGTTCCTATCTTCAGAACATTCCTGTGCTTTGTATGCTTCCAGCCAGGCCCCCACTGGGGTAAATAAAATAGGAAAACAGTGGTGGAACTGCAATCCGGGTGAGGGGCTGCTCAGGGTCTGCTCTTTCAGTGATAATGGTCATAATTCAATTTGTGGAAATAGCACTGTGGAGTGGGTTAGTGGGGGCATGTCTGGTACCTTGAGGCAGCTTCTGCCATGGCCATCTCTTTAGGGGCACTTCCTCTACAAGCGGAACGTCAGATTGATGATGATGATGATATGATGTACTTAACCTTTAACTGTCTTGGTGTGTAATGGTTACAGCCCTTAAGATATGTATGTGGCGTCCCAGGTTCGAATCCCGGGAGGATCACATGCTTTCATAACATTCATTGGGAGATGTTTGGTGTTGAGAGTGAAAATAATGAAATAGATTATATATTCAATTAGAACATGTATTTTGTTTACCATAATTATGTTGCATTCGCTCTATAAGCCAGTCCTCAATCCATCAGAATACATTACAAGACCATATATGCCGTGTGCACGTTCTTCAACAAGAATGTGAGGAACTATATGAAAAGTTTTTCCAAAATCAATACAAACAACTGCAACTGTGAATTTTGTTTTGTGCATCGCAGCTAGTATAGTCGAAATAGTCGAGGCGATTAACCTCCAATAAGGTTGTATGATTTACAATGTTTACCCAGATTATTGTGTTGAGTAATTTACATATACTAGAATTAACCTCCAATAAGGTTGTATGATTTACAATGTTTACCTTAACCTCCAATAAGGTTGTATGATTTACAATGTTTACCCAGATTATTGTGTTGAGTAATTTACATATACTAGAATTTATATATATTTGAGTGACTAGTGTAGTATGGACGCAATATATAAATATAACATTAAAATTTGTGTTCCACTTCTCGGGAGAAATCATACTTAGTGAGTAGAATGATCATGACAATCAATGGCAAACATTTATCAACACACTGTATTGTCGAAATTGAATGCGAACACGTGATTTTGTACTGACATAAGGTATAGATTGGTGTATTTGTCTACAAATGTCTAATTCTGATTGATGGCACACTGCTCACAAAAGTTGTAGGCTAACTATGCTCTCAGCCTATGCCCGAGAGGGAGTAAGTTGGAATATAGAAAACAAAAAAAATGCACAAAGTTTGTCAAAAGGTAAGAATGCGAATATTAAGCCCTCCTCTTTCCAATATGGTTTTTGCCAGTCAGGTTGTTAACCCTCTCCGACATATGACGCGATTTTGAGCCTATTAGGGATACTTTAAAGCCTTTGTTACCATCAGGGGTATTTAGAAACCTTTAGTTTAGTTACTTCAACCTCTGCAGTTGTCTTTGAGTTAGCTGTGTTGAGCCTATTGGGGATACTTTAAAGCCTTTGTTACCATCAGGGGTATTTAGAAACCTTTAGTTTAGTTACTTCAACCTCTGCAGTTGTCTTTGAGTTAGCTGTGGGCAGAAAACTAATTTTGGAGAGGTAATTATAAGAGTGAGATAACTCTATTTTTTATTGCTAATCTGGCAACCTCTGCGTCATATGTGCGTGAAAGAGTTAATATTTGTGTTTGTACTATTACGTCAGCTGGGAGATACTGCAACACCGAGAACACCGTGGACTTCTGTATTGATCGGACACATGATTGTATATCTGAGCTGGACAAGATGAATGAACCTTTGGACCAGGACAGCTACACTGTACTTCGTCAACACATGGAAGACTGCAGCGAGTGTATGGACATCCGTATTTCCATGGATGAAATTCCCCACAGCATTGAGGGTGAGATATTACTATAAGTATGTATAATATTATTTCATTTTGTACAGTGTAATACTGTATATTTCTCAGTGTTATCACCTTAGGTCTTCCAATTTTATTATAGGGGAAAATAGTCTTGTAATAGGGCACTTTTGGTTTGTGAGACAAAGCTTATGACCTCAACGAAAAACAAATTGTAGTGTAAGGTGTGAAGGTGCCTACAGTGCTTAGGTGTCACATGTTTTGTTATTCAAGTTGTATCTGAATTGGACAATTTTATGCGTCGTGCAAAATACTCAATAACGATTGTTAACTTTAATAGGTCAAGAATTGCTTAGGCGGCACAATTTCAAGTACTGTTGTGCATGTCCATTGCTTGATTATCTTTACCTAATTTGCATATTGATTGTTTGGATTATATACACGATAATGATCCTTGGATTCAGAATCCCCTTTATAGCAATGTCTCACTAATTTGGTGGGTTGTATAATGTTGTTGTATAATGTTGCGGATGATACAGTTCTGATGATTGATAATGAATGGGAGTTGCAGGGTCTGGTAAATGAGTTTTGAACAGTGTGCGAAAAACGGAATTTGAAGGTAAATACGGGGAAGAGCAAGGTTATGGTCTTCGAAAGGGGTGAAGTTACCGAGTGTGAGGTGAAGCTGAACGGTCAGGCTATGGAGATCGTCAACTCTTTTAAGTATCTGGGCAGTGTGTTGAGTAAAGATGGGACTATGGATGAAGAGGTGCGGGAGAGGGTACAACAGGGGAAGAGGGTTGTAGGAACGCAAAACGCAGTAACAAGAAATAGGGTGGTCAGTATGGAAGTGAAGAAGTCCTTGCATGACAGTGTGGTAATCCCGACACTGACTTACGGAAGCGAAGCATGGACGTTGGTTGAGAGACTCAGACCAAGAGTGAGCGGTGGAGTAATTACTTAAGGAGTGAGTGCGTGCGGAGTTACATGGAGGGATAGACAGACTAATGAGGAAGTAAGAAGGAGGTGTGGTGTGGAGGTAGATGTGCTGGAAAGTGTGAAAAGGAACAACTTGAGATGGTTCGGCCATATGGAACGTATGGAAAGCGAGAGAATGACTAAGAGGGTGTACGAGAGCGAGGTGGAGGGACAGAGAGGGAGACATAGACCGAATATGAGGTGGATGGATGGAGTGAGGAAGTACATGAACGAAGGCGGTGCTGGTTGGGGGGAGGGGCGTCGACTGATTGGGGACAGAGGTGCATGGGGGCGGTTCGTTCGTGGCCACCCCTTCGGGGATCACGGCGTCAGGCAATAGATAGATAGATAGATAATGTTGTTCTTCTTATTGTTATTATTATTATAATTATTGATTTTTTTAATGAAGGAGACAAAAGACAAAGCTGCCTGTAACAAGCAATCCTTGTATATCTTCTTAGTTATGTGCCTGGTCTCTTAAGTTGTCATATATATTGTTTATGATTGTCAAGGTTTCGAAGATTGTTTATATATATATATTGTTTATGATTGTCAAGGTTTCGAAGATTGTTTATATATATATATTGTTTATGATTGTCAAGGTTTCGAAGATTGTTTATATATATATTGTTTATGATTGTCAAGGTTTCGAAGATTGAATCAATGTATTGGGTCAGCCTAAAATGTGTAAGTTCGTAGAATTTGCACTAGGGGTGTCTGTTTATCTTCAACTATTGTATACTATTTGCTATATTTGCTCTATTGTTTAGGGTCGTTTCAATATGAAGCTTACCTTGATCTAAGTGGCTCGCAGTATTGTTTCCACACAAGAGGTATTAAAACTTACACAAAGTTTTGATCTTCGGTAACATCCTTTTCTCTGGGTTGTTATCCTCTTTTTGCCCAACCATGATGCTTACCATACTAGAGTCATTTTCACAGTTTTCAGGGTGTGGGTTTTTCGCTATATCGATATGAAAGTTTCCCCGAAACAACATTCAGCGTATAAAATGTATGATGAAGTATCACTGGAAGCACTGTTCATAGAATGTATGATGAAGTATCACTGGAAGCACTGTTCATAGAATGTATGATGAAGTATCACTGGAAGCACTGTTCATAGAATCAATGGATGTATTTGTTTGCACTGGTTACTAAAAGTTTGCAGCTAATGAGATATTGCCAGATAATTGACCTTCCTAGCTTACAAAGGCAAATTACATACTTGCATAACATGCTTATTTTGCACTATAAACTGGTTCTCAATACATAGTAAATAGTCCACGTGTGCATGTACATTTAATGGATATCACATTTTGCATCCTCTGCATCTGAACCGTATATAATTAATGTGAAGAGGGTGGATATTGCGCAAATGTAATTAATATATATATATATATATATATATATATACACAGTATATATATAATACATAAGAATACCAGCGTGAAGAGGAGCATCTATATTGTTTTTAAAGCTGACGTTTCTGAATGTACTGTACCTTATTCCATCCTCAGAAACTGAAACAAAATATAAAAATACCGTAAAAAACACGAAGTCAGATTTAACCAAGTTTACACGTGAATAAATTACCGAATAAGAGTATAACCTTCTTAACTCATCAACGTCCACTCTAAGTTCCGTAAAACAACGAATTAACGTTACATTTTAAAATACGAGTTCTCAGCGAATACTTGAATTGTCCAACTAAATATAACCTAACCCTTAATATGTACTGAACTGCTAGAAAGCCATTAAAAGTTACACACACGCAAAATTATTTACTGATATAATATATCTAAACAAAATAAACAAATCGGTAGAATTTTAGTGAAGGGGCGCGCATTTGACAGGTACTGTACCACCACGTACTTACTGGATATATATTTTAGGTGTCCACGCATCCATCAACAACCTCCACCCTTTTCTGGCCTGATACTAGTAATAGCAACGATATAATAATTTTTCAATGTGATTTTCGACGAGAATAAAGAAGCGCATTTGGGCCGCAAATCGGGAGTTTACCGCCTCCTATGATCGTCGGTTTGTTGACACGATGCTCGACGTTAGTTACGTTTGTTATTGTAATTTTGCCCGCTGCTGGCAATATATATGATGATTACAGTAGGTCTAGGGGGGATAAGGGACACATACTGTATCCTTTGACCTAAATTTTAATTGCACCGCCAATATGGACATTTTGATGCGCGAAGTAGCCTACTAACCTCGAACACAATCTAAACAAACGATCAACGTTACTCCAGCGAACGCAACTTTTCCACCAAGTTATCTTTATATATCGTCAAATATTGTTAATATTAAAGTGTCCCCATTGTTTGTTCTTTTAGTGTTTCGTACACCAGAAAAGGGTGTAGCTTTGTGTTGGAATCATGGAAACCAAAAACAAAAACATGTATTAAATCCTTGGTGGTACCGGTCAAATGCGCGCCCCTCTAGTAAAACCGCACCAACACATCTTAGTAGGGAGTCCTAAACACACAGCAGAGGGATAGATGTTTCCTGTTATTAAACCGCACCAACACATCTTAGTAGGGAGTCCTAAACACACAGCAGAGGGATAGATGTTTCCTGTTATTAAACCGCACCAACACATCTTAGTAGGGAGTCCTAAACACACAGCAGAGGGATAGATGTTTCCTGTTATTAAACCGCACCAACACATCTTAGTAGGGAGTCCTAAACACACAGCAGAGGGATAGATGTTTCCTGTTATTAAACCGCACCAACACATCTTAGTAGGGAGTCCTAAACACACAGCAGAGGGATAGATGTTTCCTGTTATTAAACCGCACCAACACATCTTAGTAGGGAGTCCTAAACACACAGCAGAGGGATAGATGTTTCCTGTTATTAAACCGCACCAACACATCTTAGTAGGGAGTCCTAAACACACAGCAGAGGGATAGATGTTTCCTGTTATTAAACCGCACCAACACATCTTAGTAGGGAGTCCTAAACAACAGAGGGATAGATGTTTCCTGTTATTAAACCGCACCAACACATCTTAGTAGGGAGTCCTAAACACACAGCAGAGGGATAGATGTTTCCTGTTATTAAACCGCACCAACACATCTTAGTAGGGAGTCCTAAACACACAGCAGAGGGATAGATGTTTCCTGTTATTAAACCGCACCAACACATCTTAGTAGGGAGTCCTAAACACACAGCAGAGGGATAGATGTTTCCTGTTATTAAACCGCACCAACACATCTTAGTAGGGAGTCCTAAACACACAGCAGAGGGATAGATGTTTCCTGTTATTAAACCGCACCAACACATCTTAGTAGGGAGTCCTAAACACACAGCAGAGGGATAGATGTTTCCTGTTATTAAACCGCACCAACACATCTTAGTAGGGAGTCCTAAACACACAGCAGAGGGATAGATGTTTCCTGTTATTAAACCGCACCAACACATCTTAGTAGGGAGTCCTAAACACACAGCAGAGGGATAGATGTTTCCTGTTATTAAACCGCACCAACACATCTTAGTAGGGAGTCCTAAACACACAGCAGAGGGATAGATGTTTCCTGTTATTAAACCGCACCAACACATCTTAGTAGGGAGTCCTAAACACACAGCAGAGGGATAGATGTTTCCTGTTATTAAACCGCACCAACACATCTTAGTAGGGAGTCCTAAACACAAGCAGAGGGATAGATGTTCCTGTTATTAAACCGCACCAACACATCTTAGTAGGGAGTCCTAAAACTATGATGTTCTTCGTGCTGGTATATACTGTATATACTGTATATATACTGTATATAAAGTACATCTCGCAATACATACTTGAGCTACTAAAATTAATGTTTAATCTCAGCCGTGCTCATACCCATACCGTCGACAGTCAGCACGAGAATCCATGCTTTAATAAACATTCACCCCCATGGTAGATTTTAATAACGCATGGACTCTCGTACTGGCTGTCGGTTCGAGCCCGGCTAAGATTAAATATATAAAAGAAACAAATCAGGGTGTTTTAAAACAACACTGCCAGAGTATGATGACCAGATTGATAACAATATATAATACACATATTTCTATTCTATTTTTACCAAAAATATATTGTAACGGAGATAAATGGTTATTTAGAAATGTAGCAAAACAGGGTTCTGAGCTCAGCACAAAACATATGATACATAATATGAATGATTACCAAGTAAAAAAGGTAAAGAGGAGATATCTAATGACCTAATCACATATGAATAATTACAAAATCAAAGTAACATAAAATTGGTAATGATATTTTGCAATTAGAAGAAAACTGCTAAGTATTATAATCCAAGTAGCGTAAAAAGATATGCACCATTTGTAACGATGACCAAGAGGTAAAATAATGAATCTCAAGTCTGGGTCAGGTATCCGAACACTGCTATAAGTAATTTAATCGTTCGTGAAACTGTTTGAATGAGAACAAATTGTTCCTGCGCAATTTACTGTTTCAATACAAATACCTCATTACGTTACTATTATCACAGAGTACTAACGAAATATGTCTATCAGTTTTATGGTTGAAGTTTGACGATTTTACGTAGCTGTAGACATACAAGTATACGGTGTTCACTAATGAATATTTAAAATCATCTAATGGTACCCAAAACAAACAATTTACGTCACTTAACTTAACGAGTAGAAAATAACAAAGGCAGAGACACACTTAAATAACGACAATCCATATTTATGTGATATTATAAGGTAAATAAAATCACTATGACAAGAAGATAACACCATGGCCGAGCAGATGATTAAACACATGAGAAGATTCGTTATGACTCCAAAGCTTCGAAGATATACTCGAACTGGGATGGGAGGGAAGAGGTAGTCTATTTGGGGGGGAGGGGGGACACTAGCCCGTGTTCGGATTATAGCTCATACCTTGGTGTCACTAATTATTTTACTCTATGCGGTTTAAATCATTAATGGTATATTATTTTGCATTTTGTCCTTAGAAAATCTTCGTTATTTTATTTACTAATTAGCAGATGAGGTCTGTCAGTGTTGTTTTAAAACACCCTGTATATATATATAATTATATTATATACATATATATTATTTGTGCATGTACACCACATATTGGCTTATTAATTTGTTTCAGAACTTGGTGACCATTGTGCATCACTTGACGAACTGGCCAAGGTTGGCTTCACACTGTGGAACGCGTTCCCGTTTTATAAGTGCCTGGCAAAGAAGGTTGATCCGGTAAGTGTTAGTGATGGTTTGCTCTCTCTTTCTCTCTCTCTTGTATCCGCATATATTATTTTGGGATATTTTCTTTGTTTGTACAAATAGCTCATAAAACAAGCATACACTGTATATTGAAACGAATATATATAATAGTGAATGGATAACAAACATAATAGAAGATAATACGAAGGGAAGATACAAGATCTGATTAAGATGAGAAAATAATTTCAAAACACATTATTCTGCCATATGCTATATATACCAGTATATATATATTATTATGTTACCTCCACCAACCGACTTTACTCCTAAACTCAATTAATGAAATCAACAAATACCTGTGGCAGTCTAGGGATTCGAACCTAGGATGCTCACACCGAAATTCAGTGCATTTATCCATTGCGCTACGAAGACAGTTAAAGAATGGTGGACAAGCCTACGATTTATTATTGTTACGACCTGGCACTCGGGTACACAAGGGCTCTCAATCAGGACTCGAGTACGGCTCGCTGCCACAACGGAAACACACGATCCCAACCCCTGAGTACTGCCAGCCGAACAAAAAACACCAATACCCTCCAGAGTTCAATCTGCTATAACGGGGTATACAAGAACTCGGTACTAGTGTTCAACAACAGACTAATAAAGAGACAGGAATTATCTAGTCTGGTCAACAATCAAACAATGAAGTAAGAAACAACAACACCAAAGAATAGTGTTGGCCGAAGCCGAAGTAATCCACCCTTGACTAAGAACTTAAGAAGTCCTCCACCCTCTACTTCGGATCGGCACTATTACGTTACGTTAATTAATAGTCCTTAAGCATCGAGCAAGGAATCTTCTGAAAAAAGTTAGATGCTTCTCGGATGCTCGTAAGAAGTACGTATCGGATTTTGAACAGTAATTCAATAAGCAAAAACACTGGCAATTAAATACTATTAAAGGTTTAAATTGGCATAAGAATAATTAAAAGAATATGCAATAGTAAATGGCAAACATTAAAAAGAAGTACTCCGCAAATGCAACGGCAATAGCCTACTCGGATTGTGCTCGTGGGCCACTAATCACTAAAGTAGCCAAGCGTGCAACACATGAAATCAATAGTGCATAAACAATATCATACATAAGGAAAGCTTCAATACTATTCTGTATCTACTAATCGAGTAAAGTCTAGCTGGGGTACTGTGGGCAAAAAGGTAGCAGTGACTGAGCAAAAACGGCTCGTAGCCTAGCGAAGTCCTCACAACTGTTTAAAGTATTACGTTAACACTAACAAGTGCACTTTGAGAAATCCAGATCCCTTGTATCTGGTTTTCTCCCGGCTCCTTGACAAAGTAAAAACAAACTGTTAATAAAATACAGGGTGGTTAGGCTCTTGCCCTCACGCACTGTAAATTATTAACTCATAACAGTCAGCCGCGAAGACAACCTAGGCTTCACTGAACCGAAACGAGTATGCAGGTTTATCGCTTAACCACTGCATCAAACAACAACTCGTAACACAGAAAAGCCTTACCCCAGTCTAGCATTACCTAGACTAGCAGAAAACAGGAATAATAATAATAACACACAGGGAAATGCATATACAAGTGCAACAAACATAAATCAATCCTATTCTAAGTTAACCCTTCCAAAATAGGCTATCTAATAGGCATGTATCTCGTGAGAACTCAAGCGATAATACGTTGGCTGACTAGCTCTGCACCAACGGGACCATGGAAGTTAAAAAGGGTAGGGAAAAGAGGAGATAAGAATATAAGGTAGTAGAGAAAGTTCACATCAGTCAGAAGAATATATATAGTTAGCAAGGGAAATGAGAAGTCGCTCTGCCTAATGAGTTCTGAAGAAAAAATGGCTAGACTTCCCTTTTTATACCCGGCCCTCTAGTGAGCCCAACGTGAACTACTAAGGACCGCCCACTGACAATCATTACGTAATTTCTCTCTCTCCTCTGGGATAGACAAAGGCTTTCCTAGCACTGAGGGGAGGGGGGAGGGGGGGGAGTGCTAGAGAGTTAGGCCCACCTCCCGCATGGCTTACCCACTGACCCCCAACTGTGGCTGCCTCTCCCATCATTACAAATAAGTTTTACACACAATATTTATAACTAATGATATAAAATAGAACTCGTTGACTCAGATGAAAACAAAATACATATTCATATTACTTATAGTACAACGGCTCACATGAACTAAGTTAGGAAACTCTACATAGACTACAGCCAAAGTTCCTGCCCTGACGATCCTAGCGAGAGTGGGGCATGACTAGGCGTTCTGTACAGCATGCTCACACTGGACATGCGTCACATTATGCAGTTTCGAATCCTGCAAATCAATCTAAGCATGTACACACTTTCCAACTGCGCTATCATAGGCTATGTATAGATGAAAGGAAGGCGTAATTAATGAGGCCTTAACCCTAAGGAAGGCTTCTCTATAAACTACCCCTGAACCTGAATGAATTATTATGTTACCTCCACCAACCGACTTTACTCCTATACTCAATTAATGAAATCAACAAATACATGTGGCAGTCCAGGGATTCAAACCTAGGATGCTCACGCCGAAATTATATATATATATATATATATATATATATATATATATATATATACCGGTATATATATATATATATATATATATATATGTAACAAAGGAGTACATAACATACAATTAGAGATTAGATCGGTAATAATGTAGACACTGCCAGACAGCTGATGATATATATACATATATATAAACAGAGAGATGTATGTATGTACAGTACATATAACATAATGTATTACTGTAGTATATATTGTTTAGTCTTATGCAGAACAAACGTTAAAACCCAATCCTTTCCACTCTAACCTGTTTCATACGACACCAACAAACTTTTTAATCTAATCCCAGCATTTATAGTTCTCCGGAAACCTCTTTATCTAGGGCTGTCTCCTGGTGGTTATTTATTATTTTACTTGTGTTCCGCTTATTCGTCATCAATCATTTGACCTTTCCTTGATCAGCAAGGGAGTCCCATGTGAGCATGCCGGGTAATGGAAGAACGAATATGCTAGCTAAACTAACCTGTCACCGTGTATAGTAAGCAAAATAGTAAGCCACTGAAGAAGCAGCATTAATTAAGCTGTGAAAACGCGTTCTGGCTTTGTAACTATTATCTGACTGGTTTACACACACTATATCTTGATAAATGGGCTGCTTTTCATAACAACAGTTTACAAGTGCATTGTGATTATGTTAAACTCAATCCATATTATCTTAACGCATGACAAAACATATAAGACCTATTTCGTAACATAGGCCTCTACATCTTCAAGGTTTTAGTTTCTAACTACGTCACGCGCCCGACTTTGGATTGCTTAGCTGAACTTTCTGACACGCTACCCAATTTTCAACCGCGCGGACTAACGTTGCGCTGACTAGTCAATATTTTTGAGCCACCTGGTTGAAGTTGTGGTCCCTCTACCAATGTTTTGGTCACCCTGCCAAAGGTTTGACTACCTAGCTGAGCTTTTGGTCTCCCTGTCATACTTTTGGCTCACCATGTAAACCTTTCGTTGGCCAACTACTGTATAAATGTGTTGTGTACCTGGCCAGAAGTTTTTACCACCAGTCAGATTGTTTTGCTTTCATTCAAACATTTGGCCACCTGGCTAAACTTTTAGAGAAGGAAGAAATATTAATGTTGAGATTTTTGGAGAAGAAACGTGAGTAATCTCACAACGAACAGTTTCAGTCCAACTTAAGGTGGACTTTATTTATCTCGTAACATTTCGAGATTGTTTACATTAATGTCCATACTCAGACTGAATATGGCTTATTTAAATTTAGGGGGATTCTTCTTCTTTCAGAAACGGTCAAGCCAGAATTTCTGTAACGAAGTGTTTGGAAAAGTAATTCCGTAAGTTCCAGTTACAACCACTGTCAACAATGTTATAGTAGCTTAACATTTTACAGATTATGAACAAGATTATCTGCATACTACTAATGCTTACTGTAATGTTTTCTATGCAGGAGGGGCTGCAGAACTTCGTGGCATGTGTGAACGGTGAATCGTCCTCCCGAGGCAGCCCAGTTCACTACAACCACTAATCCAACACACACGGTGACCTAGATAATTACAACCACTAATCCAACACACACGGTGACCTAGATAATTACAACCACTAACCCAACACACACGGTGACCTAGATAATTACAACCGCTAACCCATTACACACGGTGACCTAGATAATTACAACCGCTAACCCATTACACACGGTGACCTAGATAATTACAACCACTAACCCAACACACACGGTGACCTAGATAATTACAACCACTAACCCAACACACACGGTGACCTAGATAATTACAACCACTAACCCAACACACACGGGGACCTAGATAATTACATCCGCTAACCCATTACACACGGTGACCAAGATAATTACAACCACTAACCCAACACACACGGTGACCTAGATAATTACAACCACTAACCCAACACACACGGTGACCTAGATAATTACAACCGCTAACCCATTACACACGGTGACCTAGATAATTACAACCACTAACCCAACACACACGGTGACCCAGATAATTACAACCACTAACCCAACACACACAGTGACCTAGATAATTATAACCACTAACCCAACACACACGGTGACCCAGATAATTACAACCACTAACCCAACACACACGGTGACCTAGATAATTACAACCGCTAACCCATTACACACGGTGACCTAGATAATTTCAACCACTAACCCAACACACACGGTGACCTAGATAATTACATCCGCTAACCCATTACACACGGTGACCTAGATAATTACAACCACTAACCCAACACATACGGTGACCTAGATAATTACAACCACTAACCCAACACACACGGTGACCTAGATAATTACAACCACTAACCCAACACACACGGTGACCTAGATAATTACAACCACTAACCCAATACACACGGTGACCTAGATAATTACAACCACTGACCCAACACACACAGTGACTTTGATAATTACAACCATTGATTCAACACACAGAGGCCTAGATAATTACAACCATTGACAATACACATTAAGCAGTCTAATTCACCAAAACTAATGACCCAACACATAATATTATACGGTAACCTAGTTCACCGGAATCACTGACCAAACACGCACGGCTCAACACATGTACCTTCCTTGGACTGATTATGGACCTTACGTTGATGTGTATCTTCTGCTTCCTATTATAATATATGCAGTATATTATTAATCTCTCTCTCTTTCTCTTTCTCTCTCTCCTATCTCGTTTGGCAATTTACGCACAGCCAAAAATGGCTTAAGCAAAACCAATAAATGTCTTAATGGGGTATTCAAAAGCTTGTTAGGTGTATTAGTAGTGTGTATCCATCTTTTTTGACAATTTATTTACTCTGTTAGATACTAGCGGTCACTGTATCATATATACTATTATCAATACATGAACCTGAAGCAAGTGCTGTGAATATGCCAGGATTTAATGAGCTGACAAGGTTTGGCCTTTTGTCTCCATGGTGATTACATGGGTGGTTAAATACAGACAGCTTTTCACAGCATGTGTCCCTGGTTTATTGTCAAGCAACTGTACCATCGGTAATATGAAATGTTAGACTTCTTTAATATAACTATGCTCAAATTGATAAGGTTATATTGAGGGTGTGTAATCAAGTATAACATATAACTGATGAACCGAAATAGGTAGTAGCGAAGGCGTGAACCAACTGAGACAACAAGGGTGTAGGAACTGGCAAAGTAATACCAAAAACAGTTGTTTTATATGAGGTGCATTATAATTGATGAGATTGACTGAGATTGATGGTACAAGTTTATGCTACCCATAAAAGATGTGTTGATGTTGTTAAAATGTTATGTATAGAAATGACGTCGACGACAAATTCAAATGTAGCTTTATTATATATACTGTATATATATATATATATATATATATATATATATATATATATATATACTGTGTATATGAGCGTCTTGTTTACATAGGGAATAGTGAATTTGCCTACTGAATCAATCTATCATCCTGGTTTATGGTTTAGTTGGAGGATACAACACATTATAACCTAGATATCCGAGCTAAGATAATTGCAGTGAGACGCATTAGTTATGGTTCTGTGTTATTGTCACTTTGGGTGTAATTTCATGTGTACTGTCTAACAAATATATATTGATGCATGACTTGTGAGATTATTATTATCCTATGCTTATATTATAATCTGGGAACAATACACGATTATTTTTCTTAGTTCGATTATTGAGTCATTAACAGGGGAAGAGGGTTGTAGGAACGTTGAAAGCAGTAACAAGAAAATAGGGTGGTAAGTATGGAAGTGAAGAAGTCCTTGCATGACAGTGTGGTAATCCTGACACTAACTTACGGAAGCGAAGCGTGGACATTCGGGAAGAGACTCAGACCAAGAGTAAGAGCGGTGGAAATGAGTAACTTGAGAAGTGCGTGAGGAGTTACATGGAGGGATAGACAGACGAATGAGGAAGTAAGAAGGAGGTGTGGTGTGTACATTAGGTAGATGTGCTGTGTTACGATCCAGGTTCTCAAAGACACAGGGCTCTTCAACATTGGACTAGATAATGGCAAAATGCAACAACGGTAACACTAGATCCAACCCCTGCCTTAAACACTGGAAAACAAAACACCATTACCGCCCTGAGTCGTGCCTGGACAACGAGGTATCCTATGACTCGGTAACTGGTGCACACACACTAGGCTGACGCTCGATGAAACAGCTTATTCTCAAACAGTAAAAGATTACTCGATTAGGTTACACAAAGAAAAGATAGTTAACGTGATTAATTAACGTTACGGTAGATACTCAAATAACTGGCACTCCTGTATTAAAGAAAGTGCAATGCTAGTCCTGCAACATCAACTGGAAACTTCTGAAATAAGTCTGATGCTGGGAAGATGTTCGTAAAGAATCTTGAACAATAATAATGCAGAATACGGGTCACAATAAATACTAGGACATATAGTAATAATAGGCAGGCGAATAATAAAGACTGCGCAAAGGTAGTAATGCTCGACAACTAAAGAAATGCTTCGTGACACAACGCAACAGCCTACTAGGGTTGTGCAACTCAACAACAACCTCGGCTCAAAAGTGCAGTGAATAATAATGTTGCATACATATAATAATGGGGGCTTATCTCTAACCAGTGTCTGCTCAGTTAATAAAGTCTAGCTGGGGTATCAAGGCAGGGCAACAATGGGCGAGCATGCGGCTCGTAGCCCAACGTTGTCCGAAGGTGGTATAATGACGATTACGTTATATGACGGGGATGCTCTCTTGATAAATCTAGGTCTCTAGTACCTAGTTCTATCCTGGCGATCCCTCAGAAGTCAACACAAAGAGGCAGCACTATGTTGTGAGGGATAGGCTATGGCCCTCTCACACCACAGCGCTGTGCTCGCAAAGTAAACCCACCCGAAGACAACTTAGGCTCCCACAGTACCTGTCGATGTCGTGCAGGGCTTAGCTAACACTGCACACATCGGAGACAACGACACAGTAACCTTACCCCTAGTCTAGCTTTAGATAACCAAGCAGAATCACTCAACACCTTGCCAGGGAGACATATACCGGTCTACAACCTTCCCGAGAGAGGACACATACGGAAAAGTCCGTCTCTCTAACCCTCAATAAAGCATAATACCTCCTTAATCTAATACATGGAAATATCTGAGAGCTTCGCGTACAATACGACTGGCCGACGGTGAACGTCTATGCTGAAACCAGAAGGGATGTTGAGTTTAATAAAGATTAGAGAATGAGAAAGGAGAAGTCGAGAGAGAGAAATAGTATGCAAAGTGGCGAGTATGGGGGACAGAATTGCAAAGGATGTAGGCGATACGCGTGTCAGGCAAGCTCTGAGCTGGTAAAGAACACGAGGCCGCGATGGGAAGGGACTAGTTGATCACCCGGCCGCCAACGCCGTCAGCGCCCAAGCGAGCCGCGTCATAGCTCACCCCGCTGCCAGGTGTACTCCCTCACCCTCTCTCGCTCGCCTCCCACACAAGCAACACCCATATTATAGCACCCCCCCCAAGATATGGGACACTCAACCATGAGCCCATATCTGTACAGGCAGAATGTCGCTAGAATCTGACACTCTTAACCACTCTGCCACTCATGGAATGCAAGCTCAGTCTCCTCAAAAAAAATACAACAACATTTATATATATAAAAAAAAAATCTTATCACCCTTCCCAAATATAATACCTTAATTCATAACATTGTGCTCCCAGAGCGAGCTTTAAGAAGCACAGCCTACTGAGGGAAAATCATCTGCACTCAGTACTCAGCTACAATATTATCTTAAAATTAATTATCAAAAAGAAAGAGTTTTTATTTAATTTTTCATATTTTATTTTAATGTTGTTTTTGGCGGCTACTATAGATGTAGCCTAATTTTCTTCTAATCAAAGCCAACAACTCCTGCCCTGCGACCCTACGCTGATGCTACACACGCGAGCCAACAAGCACCAGCGCAAAAATACACCGCGAGCCAAGACAGGAGGCTATACCAACATACTGTGGTAGCCTACCCCGGATCCTCCACCCGCGACAAACAGTCCGCAATCACATTCTCACAACCGGCAATATGGCGAATGTCTAAGTTGTACTCTTGCAACATGAGCGACCATCTGGTCAGCCTCATATTCCGGTTGTGGAATTGATTGAGGAATTTAAGCGGGTGGTGGTCGGTATACACTACCACGACTGGCCCATAGGCAGGAACATAGACCTCAAAGTGTCTGAGCGCTAACACGATTGCCAACAGTTCCTTTTCAACAACCGAATAGTTTTTCTGTGCTGAATTAAATTTCTTTGAAAAGAAACTGACGGGATGCTCAAGACCTTCCTCATATGTCTGCAAAAGTACGGCACCAGCCCCTACTCCGCTGGCATCAGTCGCCAACTGAAATGGTCGTTCAAAGTCCGGGGCCCTGAGGATAGGGTGAGTGCATAAAAGGTGTTTAACTACTCGAAACGCCTGCTCACACTCAGGTGCCCAGCGGAACTTTTTATCTTTGGCTAGTAGATCTGTCAAAGGAGCTAACACAGTAGAATAGCCTCTTATAAAGCGGCGGTAATACCCAATCATGCCCAAAAATCTCATGATCTGCCGCTTGGTGGTCGGCCTGGGGAACAAGTCGATAGCCTGTATCTTCTGTTGGGGCGGGCTCACCTGCCCTAACCCAACCACTGCACCGTGGCTTGCACAAAGTCACACTTGCCCAGATTAACCACCAAGCCTGCTTTACTAAGTTGACTAAATAAGGCTTCTATGTGCTCACAGTGACTTTGGAAATCGTTGTCATAAATGATCACGTCATCAAGGTAGACAGTACAGTTTGGGAAGTCTGCTACGATGTCGTTCATTAAGCTCTGGAAAGTGGCCGGTGCATTTTTCAGACCATATGGCATCACGTTGCAACAGTAAGTACTGCTATCCACCACAAACCCGCACACCTCTTTAGCCCGCTCAGACAGTGGTACTTGCCAGTAGCCTTTGACGAGGTCTACCTTGGTCAAGTACCTTGCTTTCCCGATCTTATCCACACTGTCATCCACCCGGGGAAGCGGATATGCATTGGTGGGGGTCAACCCATTCAACCGCCTAAAGTCAATGCAGAACCGAACTTTTCCATCAGGTTTGGGCTGCAGAGTGACAGGAGAAGTCCATCGTACTGCCCCCTTCTCGATCAAGCCTCTCGCCAGCATATACTCCAGCTCATCCCTGAGCGCTGGGAGTTTAATGGGTGGCACCCGATAAGGTATCGACTTGAAGGGGGGGTGCTCTCCTACATCGACGTCATTACCGCTTGAGTAGTGAGGCCTGGGTGCTCAGCAAATACAGTGGGATATGAATCGAACAGGCGCTGCACTGCCACCTGCTGTTCCTCCGGCAGGTGCGCCAGAGCATCATGCGCACATTGGCTCGAATTCCCCGCCCACTGATCAGCCGAGACATGACAATCCCAGTTATCATCCACCTGATCATTGCTGCCCCCCTCTCCTTCTCCACCATGACCGCAGCAGGTCAACACAGGGACAGCTAGTGACTCAGGTGGGCGCCTCACATACTCCTTCAACAAATTAATGTGGCATAGTTGGTTACGCTTCTTCCGGTCTGGAGTGGCAACGAGGTAATCTAGATCGGAGATCTTTGACACCACCCGATAAGGCCCAGCGTACTTGGCAGCCAGAGGATGACCTGCCAAAGGCAACAGGACCAACACCTCTTGACCTACCTGAAACTCCCGGAGTTTCGCCTTAGTATCATACCTGTCCTTCATACGGGCCTGCGAACTCACCAAATTACGCCCGGCCAGCTCCAGACTTCTAAGCATTCTCTCTCTGCTCTCGAGGACGTATCTCAACATAGAACATGGCTTAGCGGTACCCTCCCAAATCTCCTTCACCATGTGGAGAGGGCCCCTCACCTGATGCCCGAAAACAAGCTCATTCGGACTGAAACCGAGACTCTCTCCAGGTACTTCTCTTGCCGCGAACAAAACATACGGCAGACCAAGGTCCCAATCGTTTCCGTTCTCTGCGCAATAACATCGAAGCATGCTTTTCAGCGTGGCGTGCCACCTCTCCAACACCCCTTGACTCTCCGGGTGATACGCAGAAGAGACGACAGTGCTGATGCCATGCTGAATCATAGTTTGTTTGAACAGATTAGAGGTAAAATTAGAACCTTGGTCCGATTGCACCTCTTGCGGGTAACCATACCGCGAGCAATACAAGAGCAGGTTCCGGACAACAGTTTTCGCCGTGCCATTTCTCATTGGATATGCATCAGGATAACGAGTGGCCACATCCATGATAGTTAATAGAAATTTATTACCGGCACTAGTAGGGGTTAGGGGTCCGACCATATCAATGATGACCTTACTGAAGGGCGGTCCACTGACAGGAATGGGGTGCAACGGGGCTCTCGGAATTGTTTGGTTAGGTTTTCCAACCCTCTGGCACGTATGACACCTTGCTATCCAGGTTACTACCTGCCCCTTCAACCCCGGCCACCAAAACAATTTTTCTAAAGCCGCCACCGTTTTTCTCACCCCTAGATGTCCTGCCAGTGGTATGTCATGCGCCAACCTCAGTAGGCTATCCCTGCACTCCCGTGACAACACCAACTGGTCCACTACTCCGGACCCCTCTTGCCAACTACGTTTAGGGTCTTGAAAACGCCTATAGAGGATGCCTTCTAAATAAACAAAATCTCCTGGCTGTGCATCGCCGTCCTCGTCGAGCTCTACAGCTCCATTAGCACACGTTTGGAGCTCAGGGTCCTCTAGTTGCAACCAACGTATATCTGAGGGTGCCAAGCGATCTAACTGCTCCCGGAGCAATGCATGACCTTCCCCGATACTGGGCTGCTCCCTCTGTCTCTCTCGATGTACATAACGTTGCTGTCGTGGAGACTCGTCATGCCCAGCCTCGTCACTCTCGATGACAGGCCCAGGGGCTACTCCAGAATTAAGTAATGGTGCTAATACTGAATCACCCAGGAGAGCCGCCGAGTCAAAACTCTTAAAACCAACTCCAGCTTTAGCCTCCTCCTGTTGATCGTTCCTCCGCTGGTCTGAAGACGGAGGACTAGGCTGTGACACTTTAGCTGCCCGAGCTCGGGTGACAACACACGCCATGGGTTGTGTCTGGCACCGCTCGACCCACTCTTGCTCTTCCCTACTCACGTCGGCCGGCCTCTCGGCAACGACTAAGGGTAGAACCTCAGAAGCGGGCATTGCAAGGTCGTTGCCGAGAAGAAGGTCGACGCCCTCCACTGGCAGTTTCTCCACAATCCCGACATCCAATTCACGTGCCACCCCATCCACCTCCAACTCCAACCGCACCAGCGGGTATGACCGAGTTGCATTAATACCCTGCACCACCACCACCCGAGCCACGTTTATAGGGTAGCCAGTCAAGTTTTTCATCAGAGTCTGGGAAGCACCTGTATCATGCAAGACCTCTACTCCATGCTTGCGCCCCGCCCCCATCACGCAACCCCGCCCTCTATGGTCGCAAAAAATATCCTGAGCAGGGTTCGAGCCTCCCAGGTGCTTCTGCATTGGCTGTGCCTCAGCCTCTGACGAACTGCCCCGGGCAAACTCAGATGACTTCGGAGACACACCAATGTTGCAGGCCAAAGACACAACTGCTGTAGGTGGTTTGCTAGGACAGACTCTTGCAAAGTGCCCCTTTTTATGACAATGATAACACTCCAACTCCCCTTTGGGCTTCCCTTGGTACTGGGAAGGGCCCGGCCCCTTCTTAAATGGGACGGTGCTAGTCTTGTGGTCAGTCTTGGTATCATGGCTCTTGTACTTGTTTGCATAAGGTATATCACTAACTCGGGGGGGTGGGGCGTCACGCCCCTTGTTACCTGCCTCACTACGCTGGGCAGACCCGCACCCACGAATTAGTGATAGCCGGAGGTCAGCCATCTCAGCTGCCTCCTGTAGAGTTTTTGGTTGCTTTTCTTTAAGGTTTAACGTCAGGTCGCCGCCCGTGCATTTGAAAAACTGCTCTAAAAGCACCAACTGTTTAATGTCGTCAAACGTAGTAGCTTTCTCCGACCTCAGCCAATTCCCAAAAGCATCGGACAGCTCCCGGGCATGCTCCAAAAAGGTGCTCTCCCGACCCTTGGTAACACCCCGGAACTTCAACCTGTACGTCTCTGGTTGTAGTTCGTATGCTCTCAGGACAGCCTCCTTGAGTTCCTCATAGATAATACAAGACTCTATAGGCAACGCATCGTAGGCTTTAAGACCCTTGCCTATTAATCTAGAGGATACAAGTGCTGCCCATTTATTCTCTGGCCACTGGTGTTCCTGGCACTTCTTCTCAAAGCGTGTGAAAAATTCTGTTACACCACTCTCATCAAACACCGGAACCAGTTTCAATAAGTGCGAGAGAGACTGCTCATGAACACGGTTACAAGCCCCAAGTCGCTGTCCCGTTGTCTCTACTCGCGACTTCTCTACGTCCATGTCGGCACAGTACCTAGTCGACTCTAAATCAGCTTGGATTTTTGCTAGCTTGCCTCTCTCTTCTATCTTGGCTAATTCTATTTGATGCTCACCTGCCCTGATAGCCTTTCTTTCTTCGATCTTAGCTAATTCGAACTGAAGCAATAATTCTGGAGATAACCCTTGAGGAGGTGAAGGTGCTACAAATGTTTGAAATTACCGGTGGTCCCCCCCAGGGGCAACCCACCCTGCCAGTCACCACCCACCTGTGGAAGCGTACCCGGGGTCGGCAAACTACTGGGATGGCTGGGACTCGAGTGTAGGGGAAGCATGGCCGAAGGGCTCTGAGCACTCAACCCATCTCGCTCACCAGTCACCCTGCCCAGTACACACGTTATCAAGTTATCCTTGGTCATGCTGCTAGTAACCGCATGACCAATAGCTGTGGCTAGGCATTGAAGACCGTACCGATCCATACCCTCCAACCGCTCGGCAGTAACAGGACATTGCAAAAATATCCTAGCATCCTCCTCACAGTTCACCCGATTAACCCTTTCATCATGCTGCTGTTCCTCAGTTTCGACATTACGTACTGTGTCTCCATTCTCCTCTGACCCGGTATAAGACATGATGCTCACAAAAATTTCTCACCACAATATTCAGCAAAGAAGTACCACAAACTCTTATGTAGCACTATTCACTTGCCAAAAATGTCTGAAGACTCTCAAGTGCTATACTACTTTGCCAAAACAAAATTAACGTGCCCACTATATTCCTCAATAAAACAAATGACCACAACAATCCTGCAATTATCTCTTAGTTGACAAGATCCTGAGCTAGGTCGCCATTTGTTACGATTCAGGTTCTCAAAGACACAGGGCTCTTCAACATTGGACTAGATAATGGCAAAATGCAACAACGGTAACACTAGATCCAACCCCTGCCTTAAACACTGGAAAACAAAACACCATTACCGCCCTGAGTCGTGCCTGGACAACGAGGTATCCTATGACTCGGTAACTGGTGCACACACACACTAGGCTGACGCTCGATGAAACAGCCTATTCTCAAACAGTAAAAGATTACTCGATTAGGTTACACAAAGAAAAGATAGTTAACGTGATTAATTAACGTTACGGTAGATACTCAAATAACTGGCACTCCTGTATTAAAGAAAGTGCAATGCTAGTCCTGCAACATCAACTGGAAACTTCTGAAATAAGTCTGATGCTGGGAAGATGTTCGTAAAGAATCTTGAACAATAATAATGCAGAATACGGGTCACAATAAATACTAGGACATATAGTAATAATAGGCAGGCGAATAATAAAGACTGCGCAAAGGTAGTAATGCTCGACAACTAAAGAAATGCTTCGTGACACAACGCAACAGCCTACTAGGGTTGTGCAACTCAACAACAACCTCGGCTCAAAAGTGCAGTGAATAATAATGTTGCATACATATAATAATGGGGGCTTATCTCTAACCAGTGTCTGCTCAGTTAATAAAGTCTAGCTGGGGTATCAAGGCAGGGCAACAATGGGCGAGCATGCCGCTCGTAGCCCTACGTTGTCCGAAGGTGGTATAATGACGATTACGTTATATGACGGGGATGCTCTCTTGATAAATCTAGGTCTCTAGTACCTAGTTCTATCCTGGCGATCCCTCAGAAGTCAACACAAAGAGGCAGCACTATGTTGTGAGGGATAGGCTATGGCCCTCTCACACCACAGCGCTGTGCTCGCAAAGTAAACCCACCCGAAGACAACTTAGGCTCCCACAGTACCTGTCGATGTCGTGCAGGGCTTAGCTAACACTGCACACATCGGAGACAACGACACAGTAACCTTACCCCTAGTCTAGCTTTAGATAACCAAGCAGAATCACTCAACACCTTGCCAGGGAGACATATACCGGTCTACAACCTTCCCGAGAGAGGACACATACGGAAAAGTCCGTCTCTCTAACCCTCAATAAAGCATAATACCTCCTTAATCTAATACATGGAAATATCTGAGAGCTTCGCGTACAATACGACTGGCCGACGGTGAACGTCTATGCTGAAACCAGAAGGGATGTTGAGTTTAATAAAGATTAGAGAATGAGAAAGGAGAAGTCGAGAGAGAGAAATAGTATGCAAAGTGGCGAGTATGGGGGACAGAATTGCAAAGGATGTAGGCGATACACGTGTCAGGCAAGCTCTGAGCTGGTAAAGAACACGAGGCCGCGATGGGAAGGGACTAGTTGACCACCCGGCCGCCAACGCCGTCAGCGCCCAAGCGAGCCGCGTCATAGCTCACCCCGCTGCCAGGTGTATTCCCTCACCCTCTCTCGCTCGCCTCCCACACAAGCAACATTTATATTATAGCGAATATAAAATATAAGGCAGACCACAGACCAAAACAAAGACCATTTCTAGATTGTCTGTGGCAACACAACACTAATTAAATAAAGCAGATCATTCTAGGACAACTGTAGCCCATCCCCCCATCCTGGCGAGCGCTAGCGAGCTGCAATGCCCCACGCAACCATTCTGCTAACGCCGGGAGGCGTCACAGCTGGAAAGTGTAAAAAGGAACAGCTTGAGATGGTTCAGCCATATGGAACGTATGGAAAGCGAGAGAATGACTAAGAGGGTGTACGAGAGCGAGGTGGAAGGACAGAGAGGGAGAGGTGGAAGGATGGAGTGAGGAAGTATATGAATAAAGGCGGTGCTGGTCGGGAGGAGGGGCGTCGACTGACTGGGGACAGAGGTGCATGGGGGCGATTCGTTCGTGGCCAGATATAGACTGATACATAGATATAGTTAAATATATAGATACTATAGATAGTTAAAAACAGAGTGAGAGTGAGTGCGTGTGTGTGTGTACTGTATGTGTGTGAGGTGAGGAGTGCGTGTGTCCTTGTGTGTGTGCGTGTGTGGGTGTCTGTTGGAGAAATTACAAATTATTTCATAACAGAACTGAAGATGAATTACATACTAACAGGAACATTTCAAACAGACCATTTGGAAGCAATATTTGGTCACATTCGGCAGTTAGCAGGAGGAAATTACAATATTTCTGTACGCCAAATATATGAGTGTGAAAAGAAGATACGGATGATGTCTGTGTTAAAACTAAGTTTACCCATACTCGACAAGGTCATTTAAGGAATTTTGAAGAAATTGACTAGGAAGAGTAAAAACAGATGAGGAAATTGATTTTGGTTTATGTCATACGAATGTTGAAGTTTGTAAGGAGGATATTGTAAAGACATCATCCCAGTGATAGTTTATTTAGCTGGCTATTGCTGTTACTCTGTGATAAAGAAAATGAAATGTAATGCATGTAAAGAAATGATTACGTGTTCTGATAGTGGTGAAGACATCCCTGAAAATCTAAGTTACATTGCTGGAATTAGCAGAGGTTCTCTTATTTACCCAGATAGTGTGACAGCCAACATGGTCATGTATAACTAGATTGTTATTAACAAACTTGTTCAACTTCCTGCCTTTCGAAATGCTACTAGCCAAAGAAAAATAGCAACACAGAACACAGTTACGGCTTTAGCAGATGCTGATCTCCTGTTCCCTAGTGATATGTGTGAAAATGGTCATAACACCGAAAAAATAGAAAGTATGGTGGTATATGCATCTACAAATGCAATATTAAATAATTACTGTGCTAAAGAAAATAACATCCCAGCAGCTACCAGAGCTAATAAGAATGTAGGCATGAAGAGAAAGCTTCAAACCCTAGACAAATAGACTATGTGTACTGTATTGTATAATTATTGTATTGTGTGTGTGTGTGTTTGTGAGTGTGTGTGTGTGTTTGTGAGTGTGTGTGTGTGTGTGTGTGTGTGACTGCAGGTGTGTGTGTGTGATTGTGAAGGTGAGTGTGTCTGCAGGTGTGGTTAGGTAAGGGAATCGGATTTAAACAGTATAATCCCGGAACGGAGATTGGATTAGGCCTAGTACAAAGGTAATTCCTTTATGTGTGTGTTTGTGTGTGTTACATTAATGATATGTTTATATTAATTTATATAGTAATACATTTAGTTAGTTACTTATATGTATTTATATAGTAATACATATAGTTAGTTACTTATATGTATTTATATAGTAATACATATAGTTAGTTACTTATATGTATTTATATAGTAATACATATAGTTAGTTACTTATATGTATTTATATAGTAATACATATAGTTAGTTACTTATATGTATTTATATAGTAATACATATAGTTAGTTACTTATATGTATTTATATAGTAATACATATAGTTAGTTACTTATATGTATTTATATAGTAATACATATAGTTAGTTACTTATATGTATTTATATAATAATACATATAGTTAGTTACTTATATGTATTTATATAGTAATACATATAGTTAGTTACTTAAGAACATAAGAACATAAGAAAATGGGAGTCTGCAGAAAGCCGATTGGCCTAAGCAAGGCAGATCCCTGTCACACACAACCCCAATTACAAAGCCCAATTATAGGCTCAACACTCTAATACCCTGAGGATCATCTTACCAAACCGGTTAGAGATTAACGCAGGATTACGGGGGTCTGCAGAGCGCTGATTGGCCCAACCCGGCTGATCCCCCTTCACACCCAACCCTTCTCGTCCATATGCTTATCCAATTTTTTCTTAAAGCTCCCTATCGTTCTTGATCCCACTATATCACTTGGTAGCCTATTCCACCCATCTACAACTCTGTTACCAAACCAATATTTGCCTATATCTTTTCTGAAACGAAATTTATCTAATTTGAAACCATTGGTACGAGTTCTTTCGCTATCACTGAGCTTTAGTACATTTGTCATGTCCCCTTTGTTAATCCCACTAACCCACTTGAACACCTCTATCATATCCCCTCTAACTCTGCGTCTCTCTAACGAATGTAAACCTAATTTCTTCAACCTTTCTTCATACGGAAAATTTCTAATATTATGGATCATTTTTGTCATTCTACGCTGGATTCTCTCCAATGAATCTATGTCCATTCTGTAATAAGGAGACCAAAATTGGACAGCATAATCCATATGGGGTCTCACTAATGACAAGTAAAGTTTTAAGATAACATCAGCAGTTCTGTTACTCACACTCCTAGAGATGAACCCGAGAATCCTGTTTGCCTTATTACGAACGCTTATACACTGTTTTCTAGGCTTCAAATCATTGCTAACAAACACACCTAGATCTTTCTCGCAGTCTGAATTTTCTAATTCTAAATTAGCTAGTTTATATTTAACATTTGTTTGCATCTTCCCTATCTTTAATACCTTGCATTTGTCAATGTTAAACTTCATCTGCCAATTTACTGACCATTCATGTAAGGTATCTAGATCCCTTTGGAGGCACTCTATATCGCTATCTGAATCAATTGATCTCCCCATTTTAGTATCGTCTGCGAATTTACTTATCCTACTAGTTATACCTAAATCTAGGTCATTTATGTATATAAGAAACAACAGGGGACCTAATACCGATCCCTAGGGGACACCACTTTTGACTGCTCCCCACTCTGACTTGGTACCATTTATGCTGACTCTCTGTTTCCTACCAATTAGCCATGACCTAATCCATCCCAACAACGACCCTCCTATTCCATGTGCCTCAACCTTTCTCATCAATCTCTCATGAGGGACTCTGTCGAAAGCTTTACTGAAATCTAAATATATAATATCATATGACTTGTCACTATCTACTGCTTCATATACCTCTGAGAAAAAGCTAAGCAAATTAGTAAGGCAAGAACGTCCCTGAGTGAATCCATGCTGAGAAGAATTTATTAAGTTAAATTTTACTAAGTGGCTTCTAATATTCCTAGCAATAATGGACTCTAGCAACTTTCCTATGATTGATGTGAGACTAATGGGACGGTAATTGGATGCTATCGATTATCACCTTTTTTGAAGATCGGAACTACATTTGCAAGCTTCCAAGCTTCTGGAACTAAACCTGTTTCTAATGACTTGTTAAATATAAATGCTAATGGACTACTTAACTCATCTCTGCATTCTTTTAATACTCTAGCATATACCTCGTCAGGACCAGGCGATTTTTGAGGTTTCAGTCTGTCAATTTCCTTAAGCACATCATTTCTACTTATACTAACTGTACTTAACATATTTTCTATACTATCACTATATACCATATTGACTTCTGGAATCTGTGCCAAATTTTCATTAGTGAAAACGGAAAGAAACTGACTATTTAATGTACTGCACATTTCTAAATCATTTTCTGTTATTTCTCCTATTGAAGTTTTTAGGGGGCCTATTACATCTCTAACTTTAGATTTATATAGTTGGTAAAAAGCTTTAGGGTTATTTTTTGAGTCGCTGGCTATCCTTAATTCATAATTTATTTTTGCTTTCCTGATTTCCTTTTTGACCTGTCTTGATAGAGTCTGATAGTATATATGTAAATGATTTTCACCTTTCTTTATTTTTCGATATATTCCTTTCTTTTTTCCTATAAGATCTATTAGCTTATTAGTCATCCATTTTGGTTGGTTCTGCGTCGATCTAAATCTTCTTTTAGGGATATATTTATTTTGAGCATTGTGGAGTGAAGCAATAAACTGGTTATATGTAGGTGGCAAGTCTAACTCTGGCATATCCTGACTTAATTGCTTAACAATAGGGTCCACCCTTAAGTCTCTTCTTAGCCCACCATAATCGGCTTTTCTGAAATCTGGGATAAGTGTCGTATTCTCTTTAGCATTCCCTGTCCATTGTATATTAAAATAAATAGATTTATGATCGCTATTTCCTAGGTGGTCACCAATCTCTACATTATTTATCATATGTTCATTGTTACTGAAAACTAAATCAAGAATATTAATACCTCTAGTCGGCGTATCTATGAATTGAAATAAAAAACTATCTTGTACTACCTCAATAAACTCTACTGAATCGGAGTCGCCTATTTGGTGCTGCCAATCAATGTTCGGAAAATTAAAATCCCCCATAATGCACACATTGCTAAACCTTGATGCTATTTTAATTTCCTCCCATAACGATTTTCCGCCATTTCTACTCATATTAGGCGGTCTATATATAACTCCAATAACTATGGTCTCACTACCTTCGTTAACCTCTACCCAAACACTTTCATTATCATTATTTAGTCTAATACCTGATTTAATACAGCTTTTTAATGTACTCCTGACAAACACTGCTATACCCCCGCCCCTCCTACTTGTTCGGTCATATTTAAACAAACTATATCCTGGAATATCAAATTCTGCTAAAAAATGCCTAGATTCTGTATTAATCCACGTTTCAGTTAGCGCTATTATGTCTATATTTTCTGTGCTAACGAGTGCTCTAAGTTCGTTCATTTTGTTACATAAACTCCTACAATTTGTATAATATACCCTCAACCTATTACTTTTACTTGCAACTAATGTTCTATTGTGTTTAGCTAACTTATTATTTCCTGTTGAACTACTAGCTCTAGACGGAAATTCTACTCTATCAGTATTCTCATCTTTACTATCAGTTACATGTGTAGTGTTATCGATACTACTATTACACATCACTATATCCGCACTATCTTGACTGATTATTTCTATTTTACTCACTGGTTTGTCACATGAAGTACCTGCTCCATATGGAGACAGTATTTTACTTACACACCCAGGTTTGTTTAACGAAACCCCGCATATGTACTTATATGTATTTATATAGTAATACATATAGTTAGTTACTTATATGTATTTATATAGTAATACATATAGTTAGTGACTTATATGTATTTATATAGTAATACATATAGTTAGTGACTTATATGTATTTATAGTAATACATATAGTTAGTGACTTATATGTATTTATATAGTAATACATATAGTTAGTGACTTATATGTATTTATATAGTAATACATATAGTTAGTTACTTATATGTATTTATATAGTAATACATATAGTTAGTTACTTATATGTATTTATATAGTAATACATATAGTTAGTTACTTATATGTATTTATATAGTAATACATATAGTTAGTTACTTATATGTATTTATATAGTAATACATATAGTTAGTTACTTATATGTATTTATATAGTAATACATATAGTTAGTTACTTATATGTATTTATATAGTAATACATATAGTTAGTTACTTATATGTATTTATATAGTAATACATATAGTTAGTGACTTATATGTATTTATATAGTAATACATATAGTTAGTTACTTATATGTATTTATATAGTAATACATATAGTTAGTTACTTATATGTATTTATATAGTAATACATATAGTTAGTTACTTATATGTATTTGTTAGTTACTTATATGTATTTATATAGTAATACATATAGTTAGTTACTTATATGTATTTGTTCATGAATAATAGTGGATGTCGCTTATATTGGCTCTCCAGTAAGGCTCTCTTTATTGGATGTGTATATATATATTATAGTAATGTAAATAGCATTTTGTATTATTTTTTCCAATAGGAATAAAGTAATAGTGATATACTTGTAATACGTTTTCATCTTGTACAAATACTTGTTCAAGGTATGAGTGTAATTTGCAGTAAACACCAAAGTATGTTGTTATAATATCGGCATCATAATATATAATAATATAACTTTGCGTACACAGTAAAAGATAAATATATGTTTATGTGTACTTTAATTTAAAATTAAACTGATAACATATAAAGGGGAGAGTAATTATAGACTTGGGAGACAGAGCGGTCCGTGAATGTAGCACCACCTTGCTGACTTCACAGTATGGTCGACGCTGCCTGGTACTCTCGTGGCCTCGGTAGGACACGCTGGGCTCTCTCTCCCTCTCTCTCTCTCTCTCTTTCTTTCCTTGGCTCGCCGCAATCCTGGTCACTATCCACGTTGAGGCTAATATAGGATAAAGAATCCCCTATGCTTGAAATACTGAGGGTATTAACAGGCATAGGCGGACGGACTAAAGCAAACTATTTGGAATCGTGAGTAATAATTACGATGAAGCTAAGTCTGGATTGTTATCTCAGCCTGCATCAAAATGACCAGAGTCACCTAATATGCTCTGCTCAAGGGTGTCCCAGCCAACAAGTCAGTCTCAGTATTGCACAAAAACACAGGAGTCTGAGAAGTACTTAATTAGATAGGAAATGAAGGTTAAGGGTTTCTTTTGCAAGAGTACATAAAATATCACTTGCAAGATAATTAGTTGCTAGGTTTCCAGGGGCAGATATGTCACAGCAACTTAAGAACTAACTTCTTTACCTTTACTTCCACCTCTAATATTCCCTAATTCCAAACCCCAATGGGTGAATGAAGCTAGGGGCTGAAAGCTTACTTCTCTTTCCCCCACGCGTGTAGTGACCCTGATTCTGTCGGCATCAAGGAGACCGGACTCTGAGGCAAGAGGGGCACGTGTGCGATCTTATTAATTATTGTTTCTTAAGAGTCGGTCGCACTGACTTGCTCTAATTTTCCTATCTTGTGTGTGAATGGATGGGAAAGCCTTTGATCATAAATTGGGGTTAGAGACATTGGTGAGTTAGCTAAAATTAGTTTGTGATCTTGATCGATGGTGATATTGTCTTGATTCAAGGTATTTATGGTACTTCTTAGCACAGGTTGGATTTTGGGGGAAAAGTTGCATAGGCATATCCCTTTGGACACTGCTTGGATCATTTCTGGCGATCAGTACACACTGATAGTTCAAATTGGCATTTTGGTTATTTTCTACACAAGCTAATAGTTTGTTTAGGCGGTTATAATAGTTCTTCCTGCTTTCTACATGTGTTGTGGCCGCTAGGGCAGTCAGGCTTTCTACGACTCCCTTTTTCACTGCGCATCGGTTTTCCTTTACCTGGTGAGGGGGAGCGGTAGGGGGTTGATGCTCCACACATCTTTGAGTGTGTATGCAACCACTACGTAATGGATGGTTGGAGGTGATGTTGGTTGTGGTCTGGTGATGAACGGGAATGGTTGACATTCCTTTTCCCTGTTGCATCTTGGGTATTAATGAAGGTCATAATTAAATTTGAAGCCATTTATGGCAGTTAGAATGTCCAGGATATTCAGAGATATTAACTGACGTGATATGCTTGTGACTTCCATACTGTTAGCATCCTAAATTTCCTATTGCATATAGGCTGCCGGCTACTGTCATTGATCATCATAGAGCTTCCGGAGGACCAATCATGATTTTTCTCTCTTGGGATTGTGTGGTACTTGAGATTCTTCTTTCAGTTTGGTGGGATGTGTATACTGTATATAGGGATCATGGTTCTTGTAATGATTTAGAACATGGAGTATGAGGCTTGATGTTGTAACTCTAAGTTTCAGTGGATGTCTTGTTGTTTTTACACACCCTCTACCAGTCTGCTGCCTCGCTGTTTAAGCTTAGGCCTCGGAATCCTGCTATATTTTGGAGCTCTGATTTAAATTTGCATGTGGCTTCTCTCCTGATATTTATATCAAGTATTGCATGATTATGATCTTAGAGTGTAGTTTTGTTGAAATTGTATTCTGGGATATTGTATTCATGATGATAGGATATTGATCACCATTGCCCAATAATTATCTTGCATGTCCCTCGTCGTCTTGAATAATTGTTACAATTTGTTTTTCTACCATTTGATGATGGGGATGATGAAGTCCCCAGTGAATTGAATGGGGGATTGGTAATATTTCTAAGATTGTTCTTTACCATGTAAAGGAACCTTAAACTGCCTCCAGAGCTTGGATGTCCGATGCCAAATGACAGAATCATACCTGGATACAATAATCAAAGATAGGCTGGATAAGAGCACTTAAAAGAGTCATCATACACTCTTTTCTTATGGTGAAGAAGTTCCATCCAGCAATCTGTTTTTACTTCTTAGGTATCACTGTGATGTGGTGCAAGAAAGTAGCCTTATTACTTTATTATTTTCCTAAACACTTCACATAGGACTTTACTTCTGGCTTCTGGTCACCATTAGTGCTTAGTTAAGTGAAGTTGAGGATACCTTTCTAAGTAACTTGAATATTCCGTTGTCGTATATCTCATTGTTATTTCTCACCCAGTCATATTTTATATAGGTCCTCCTGCAACTGTACAATGTCATCCTCTGTATATATTCCTTTGTGTATGGTTATGTCGTTGGTGAAGGAAAACAAGGTTGAGAATGCGCTACTGCATTATCGATGTCCTATATGGGGACTACGAACAGTAGGGTTCCCCTAGTGATGGTTCCTAGTGGGTTCCCCAGTGATCACTGGTGGGTCCCACCAGTGATCACTGGGGAACCCAAGTAATGGATTCACGAAAATGGGATATGGAATAAACTGCTGTTACAAGTTGTTGTTTCCAATGTGAGGGAATATGTGTCCTATATTTTTGGTGGGCAGTTTTCTGACTGATGCCAGGAACTGTAGGACAAAAAAAGGTGTTTTGTTAGGACACGTGTGTGATGAACATACGCCCAGCGTCGGAGTCCCCAGGGGGGGGGGGGGAGGCGAGGGGGCGGGGCACCCCTCTAAATGCTCTGGACTTCAGCCTGTCACTCTTACTATCAACTTTTGCAACATTCGTGGCCTTTCCTCAAATTTTCCCTCTCTCCTACAAACCTGATCTTTTCCTCACTGAAACTCAGGTGTCTAAAGCAACTGCCAGCAGTCCCTTCTCTGTATCCTACTTTCTCTAACCTAGTTTCAAAACCAAAATCGGATGTTGTGCACAACAAACTCACTTGCTCTCGTGCTCCCGATTTTGACTCCTCTGAATTCTCAACTTTATGACTCACACTATCCTGTCATTCTCATACTAAATGTTTCTGTGCTGTCTATCTTTCCCCTAAATCTACCGACTTTCCCCAATTATTTGACTATCAAAACTCTAAAGTGGAACACATTCTATCCATTTCTCCTTTCTCAGAAATCTACATCTTAGGAGATTTCAACGTTCACCACTGCCAATGGCTCTCCTCTCATACTACTGAAAAACCTGGTGAACAAGCCTGCATCTGTTCTATCCTAAATGACCTAGAGCAGTTGGTTCAGCAACCCACCCGTATCCCGGATCGCTTCGGAGATTGGCACAACATTCTTGACTTTTTTGTAACTTCTAATCATTCTTCTTAAACTTATTTATTTCTAATTCCATTCCCATCACACAAGGTAACGTAAATGATTAAGTTGAAAATGTGCTTGATATAAATATAAAGATTGTTAATGAACAGTGCATACTTAACGCCTGACGGGCGGGCCCGTAAGGAATTTCTACTACCCGCTAAGCGGGGGGTTTTACCCTAAATGGCCTTATTTCCGTGCTCTATTTCATGCATAAACAAGAGCCAGAGCATAATTCAATTATATATATATCCCTGAAAGGGCATTAATTCAGCTTTCCAATGACACCAGAACCATCCTCCTACGACCACGCGTTCTCTTGCAACGATCGTGCAAGACGAAGGAAAATTCCCTAAAATACGGTAATTTCTTGACATAATACCCTGTGTAGTGAGGGAGGGAGGGTGGATGTGTGTGGAGTAAACGTCAGTAGGCCCTCTGGACCCGTGGCGAACGGTCAGAGCCCGACCTACGCTCCGCCCACCGCTCGTCTCTCTCTCAGAGGCAATATTGCTCCAAAATTGCACACAGACTTAAGTCGGGCCCCGCTAAAGAAGGGTTAAAGTAAATCACAAAGTTGATGATTTTAATGTTAACGTAAAAACTTTCCTTTCCCTAGTAGTAATATCACTAGTAAAATAAATTATATTTGTTTTTATTCCCAGTTAATAAGATTTTGTAATATTTGCACTAAAGTAGATGACTTTTGGGCTAGAGCTAGGTTACTATACAGACTCTTAGTAGACACAGGTTTTGAGGCAAGTAAATTGTTACACAAATGTAATCTTTTTAAGGTCAATTATTGTGACTGTATTCTAAAATTTGACATCAATAATTTTAATCAAGCATTTTTAACTTGAAGTTTCTTGTATAACCTCTGCTTACTTTTTTTCTGTTTGTATTTATTGTTTATATTTTTCTATTATTATTGTTGATGATTTAAACAAAACATTAATTGTTCTTGTTAAAAAGTACTCTTTGTTTAAATCTATTGTTGCTTCTTCATATTTTGTAATTATGCTTCTTTATTATATTATATCTATTCATAGTCGATAGTATCAATTGCTTGCTTTTGCAATGTCTTTAGTTTATTTGTACGATAAATGTAGGTTATTTGTAGGGTAGTTATTGATAGGGGTCACTTGAGGCATGCTATGCTTACAGGTACCTACCCGAAAGCACTATCGTTAGTGAGTGCTGTATGTTTTTTTGTAATATTGTAGATATCTTATGAATATTTGTATTTTGTACTATTGTTAATGTCTTGTCATGTTGCAAATTTGATTTTAATAGAACATTTTGATATATGACATTTAGTTTCTTTATTCATGCAAAGTTTAGTAAAATTTACCAGAACGTCCCAGACTTTCCAAATTGACTAATTCCTTGAACGTTACGATAGTGCGTTGTTATGTGCGCGATTAGTTTGCTTGGGAAACAGATTAACTTGCTCATGTAGTAATGTACACCCTATGTGGTGGATTGTGTTCTTTTATTTCATAAATTTTATTTTAGTAAGCGTTGTTTCCACATAGCGATTTTGATAAGTCAATTTGACTTTATATTGTCTTTGTCCCAGTTTTGGTTTGTTTAGTTTGCAAGTTTTACATTTTCATTCTATTAAGGCTCCTCCGACCATCAACTTATCTGTCATCTGTCGTACCTCTCCAGTACGCCCACCTGATCCTCCCAGCCAGCGGCGCTTGTGGCACTTTGGTGCTGCCGACTGTGGGGCTCTCCGGTAGCACTTCTTTGATTTCCCATGGTATATTTTTTGCTTCCGTGGCCGGGGAGCCTCGGAGAGTGCTGAACGCATTACCAAGGTAATTCTATCAGGCATGGAGGCATACATTCAATTTTCTTTCTCTCAGACTAATGCAAAAAATCTTGTTTTACTCACGCTTGTTCTACTGCTTTCCGCAATAAGGAGGAAGCATTCAAACGGTATCGACACCTTAACACTCATGAATCTCATTCTTCCTATATTTCTACCCAGAATCAAGCCAAATTTGTCCTTCGGTTTGCCAAACATTCTTTCATCAATAATAAATGCACTGAACTATCCAACTCTAGCTCTTTCCAAGCTTTCTGGCATCTAGCCAAAAACCTCTCCAACAATTTTTCTTCTTCCTCTTTCCCTCCCTTTTACCATTCTGGTGATACAACCATCACTTCTTCCTCTGACAAAGCTGAACTCTGCACTCAAATTTTCGCTAGAAACTCCACCTTGGATGATTCCAGTGCTATTCCTCCCTCTCAACCCCCCTCTCTCCTACTTATGCCTAATATCCTAATCTCTTATAAATATGTACGTCTTCCCTTCTTGCTGGAAGTTTGCTCTCATTCAACCTGTCCCAAAGAAGGGTGACCACTCTCAACCCTCCAACTATCGTCTAATTGCTCTCATCTCTTCTATCTCTAAAGTTTTTAAAACTAGTCTTACTTCCAAATTTCTTAAGCATTTCTCTTCTCATAATCTACTATCAGATCACCAGTATGGTTTACTTGAGCGTCGCTCTACTGGTGATCTTCTTTCATATCTTACTAACTCTTGGTCATCCTCCTTTCGGGACTTCGGCGAGACCTTTTCCATTGCGCTAGACATATCGAAGGCCTTCGATAGAGTCTGACACAATTCTCTAATTTCTAAGCTACCCTCCTTTGGTATCTATCCCTGCATCTGTGCCTATGTCTCTAATTTCCTTTCCGGCCATTCCATAGCTGTAGCTGTGAATGGGCATCGTTCACTTCCTCATCCTATCAACTCCGGTATTCCTCAGGGTTCTGTCCTGTCTCCAATTCTTTTTCTAATTTTCATAAATGATCTCAACTGTATCTCCAGTCCTATCTATTCATATGCAGACGACTCTACCTTACACTATTAACCCTCTATTGGCGGCGCGCAACATATGTCGAGTTAAATAAATTTGGACTATATGGCGGCGCGCGACATAGGTCGTGTGGCAATTTCAGCACGTAATGTTGCTGAGAGAGAGAGACAAGTGGTGGCAGGAGAGTAGTGAGCGTATGACTGCTCCAGACCACCGCGGAAGGCCTACTGACACGAATCCCACCCTCCTCCACCCTCTCACACTCGCTACATACTGAAATGTATGGGGAAAGTACCGAATTACATGGTTTTTGCACTCGTGTTGCGCGGTTGTTGCAAGAAAACTAGCGGTCATACAAGGATCGTTGTGGTGTCATTGGAAAGCTCTGTTTATGCCCTTTCAGGGATAGATGCTTGTTTTACGCTCTGGGTCTTATTTAGGCATGAAAATGATCACGTAAACAGCCCTATTTTGGCTAAAAACACCCCCCTGGGCGGTACATATAAATAGACCGCCTAGCCCGCCAATAAGGTGTTAATTTAGTTTTCCAGAACGCCCAAGCCAACAATCCCTCACAGACAAACGTAATGAATCCATACAGCACTTATCTTTTGATCTAACTACCATTTCCAATTGGGGCAGAGAAAACCTTGTTGCCTTAAATGCTTCCAAAACCCAATTTCTCCATCTATTTACCCATCGTGAGCCCCCAGAGTACTATTCCTTATACTTCAACAATACAAAAATCAACCCTTCATCTTCTCTCATTATTCTCGGTGTCTCTTTCTCTTCTGCTCTCTCTTGGAAAGACCATATTACCAGTCTTGCTAAGGCAGCCTCCCAGAAGCTGGGAGTGCTCAACCGCCTCAAGGATCTCTTTACCCCTGCACAGCTTTTTGCTCTGTACAGGGGCACAGTGCATCCTTGTATTGAGTATTGTTCACATGTGTGGGAGGATCCTCTCACACAGCACTTCTAGACAAAGTAGATAGGAAAGCCTTTCGTATCATTAACTCACGTCTACTCACCGACACTCTACAATCTCTCTTTCTTCGCCGCAATGTTGCATCTCTCTCGCTATTCTATCGCTACTACAATAATCAGTGTTCCTCAGAGCTCTCTTAGTGTATACCACCTCCTCTACGTAGGGTACATAGTACTCATCTTGCAACACAATGTTTTGCAATGAGATTTTTGCGTTAATATTTTCATCTTTTGAGTGAGTTTCTGGTCGGACAATGAAGGCATATAGCTTATTACGGGCTAATTCAGAGATTAATTGCTATTGCGCGTATTGGATTTTATGTAGGTGCTTTGAATATATTTCAGTATATATTTGCTTGTGTAATTTGGGCTTGTTATCCTCATCTTCTTTACTTAGCCTACATACTTAAGTATTATATAAGGTTAAATAAGACAATGTTTCGATGCTGTTCACACATGATTATAATATAGTCATAATAATAACACTGTGTCAGATACATAGGCCTATGATATCTATAACTCAAACAGGTGCAGACATTGGTTGGCCAGTTACGTGCTGATAACCCCTTCAGGAAATACAAATGCATGTTTATCTATATATGTTGGCTGCTGTTAGACGATTAATTAACCCTTTAAAGATTATGCCAAATGTTGACAGTTTATTATGGCTACCATTATACGATTTTAAGCAATTTAGGAAGTATCAATTTGAATTATAAGGGTAAAGACTATCTCACTTAACCTTCTGACATTAATATACCCTTCGTAATCCGAGTCAAATCGCTTAATAATAACCAGACATCAGAACACAAATGAGTAATCAGACCTTGACAAGGTGAAGCTTAGGAAGGAATACTAGTAATTAAATTTTACATATCTCATTCACCCTTTTGACTCCCACAGATTATTGCTAAGCTTAAAAAAATCGTCCAAGGATAGCCAAGTACTTGCCGTCATAGGTGGTGTCTTTAATACTTTCAAGATCCGATGACGCATTTCTTTTGTATTTTGGTTATTATCAAACGAATTTATCAGATTAGTAAGAGGTGTGGGAGGTGTGGCGGAGTGGTCTTGCCACTGGACTGGTAATCCAATGGACCCGGGTTCGAATCCCAATATGTCAATAGGAAGATATTATTGGGATGGAATTTGTGTTGTACCTAGTTTCAGTGCATTACCACAACACTCCGAAATGCCAAAAAATACCCTCATTGTTCCCTGATTAAATAGCATTGTAAGCATATTCCCATATTCAAAATATGCTACACGGGGGCAATGCCTAGTGAGTTAATTGCTCAATAGGTGGCGTTCTGAGAGTGAGTGTCCGAGTCTGAGGGATCAGATGGTAAAGCGCAGAGGCGAAGTAGCTTCAGAGATGGGGTTGCTTCGAGCTGTGAATGAGTGCTTCGCATGTCTCACTCCCTAGACTGGAACAAGACCTCACGGGCCTCACCGTGTGTACAGGCTCTCAGCCTATGCCCGAGATGGAGTAGTTGGAATATAGAAGAACAAAATATATATGGGAGTCAGAAGAGAAATTGAGATATTCTCTGCCCCCTTTGATTCCCACAGATCCTGCCTAAGCTGTAAACAAATTGTCTAATGATAGCCAGAAGAAACTGCTAAAATACATCATGATCCTCAAAAGGTTAAATCATCTAATGTACAGTTTAGATTATAATGTTATCAAATAACTTCACTAATTTTCTAGAGTTATGCAGGGGTTACATGACTAACTGTACTCTTCATATCTTAAAATGTACTATTATCTACTTATGATAACGAGGCCGCAAATCATAATCTTTAATCTCTTATAACTCAAAACGGATATGAACAATCTAGCTGACATATCCACTATATGAATAATTCCAGCCAGTTTCTTCTAACCCACTTCGAGCTACAGTAAGCTAAGTTATCAAAATGTCAAGCCTAGTAACATAATATGGACTCTAGTAGGTCTTGTGTTGTTGCTGTTGATCCACTTGAAGTATACCATGTTGTGTGCTAGTTGGTCCTGCAGTACCCGGCATCATAAGTGTTGTCCATGATCCAGTTGATGTACATTGCCACTTTTGTGAAGATGGTGGGAGTATGACCGTTGTCACATTCGCCGAAGGAGAAGGACGTGATGCCCACCTGTGTATACTGCAGGTTTGTGGACTCACGCACAGACAGAGGTCCTCCGGAGTCACCCTGGCAGGTATCGCCCCACACAGAGAAGGTACAGAGCTGGTTCTCAGTAACATATTTCTCGTAACCCCAGCATGATGAGGGAAGGATGGGAAGGTCCATTTCCTGTAGAGGGCCAGGCTGCTGTCCATTGGTTTGGAGTTTTCCCCAACCTGATGCAGTTCCCAGTAAATAGGCATATTCTTTGCTTCCGTCCGAGGGAAGACAGATTGACCCCACACTAGGGGAGTGGACAATATCAAGTCTCTTTTCCAGTTTCAGTAGTGCAATATCATTGTCAAAGTTTTCAGGATTATAATGTGGGTGACATAATATATTCTGAACCTTGAGTGTCGTAGTGTATTTTGTGTTGTCGGATTTAGAATACATGTTGTGATCACCGACCCCTACATAAACTTCTTCAGCTTTGTAGCAGTTATAGTTGCTGTCGGTGACACAGTGTGAAGCGGTGAGGACATAGTAGTCATTGATGATGGCCCCGCCACACCAATATTGACTGTTGGCACCGCTCAAACCAACCTAAGGAAAGAAATCAAATTTACCGTATGTCGTAACAGTTGTCTCAAGTACCCCTGGTTGGTTACTATGTACGGTTCCCCACATAAGTAGTGTTCCTCTCCATGATCTTATACAATGGAAATATAATGCACATGATTGAAATATGAGTGTGATTTCTTATGCAGTTTAAATCAGCTAACTAGTCAACTGATAATTAAAAGAAACCACACTCACAATTCTCTCATACTAATTTTGCTTCCATAAATAAGATCACAACGAGCAACAGAACTTATGTGAGGAACTGTACGTGGATGAGTTTAGAAGATAAATGAAAACCAGAACTTGAGGAAATGGTGATTTGTTCGAATAAGTATCTATCTATTTATTGCCGGACGCCTTCATCCCCTTCGTGGCGGTCAAGAACGAATATACTCCATTGAGGCAATTCGTTCAATTTTCTATTCTGTTTCAGTAGAGGGTTGTTAAAAGTCGTTCAGTACCAGCGACGGCAGAGAGCCGTCAGTAGATAAATCACTCCCCAGTCCCAGTGACGGCAGAGAGCCATCAGTAATATACGTTCCTTGTAACTACCAGTATCAGGCAGTGCCTAGTACCACAACCGTTTGAGCACTGCTCTAGAGTTGGCAACACTTCTCAGCTTATATCCAAGCCTCTGCAGGCTGGGAGAGCCAGTATTCCTCCATCTTTTGAGGTGGGAGGTTGTTATACCTTGCCATTTTGGCCACATTGCTTGTGACTGGGGGGGGAAGGGGGATTTTTATTACTGTACCCTGTGGTACAGTAGGGGTTAATGCCCTACTGTCCATTGTTATGTATAGTGAGTGGGGGTGCATGTGGAGTATTATTGTTATGTATAGTGAGTGGGGGTGCATGTGGAGTATTATTGTTATGTATAGTGAGTGGGGGTGCATGTGGAGTATTATTGTTATGTATAGTGAGTGGGGGTGCATGTGGAGTATTATTGTTATGTATAGTGAGTGGGGGTGCATGTGGAGTATTATTGTATAGTGAGTGGGGGTGCATGTGGAGTATTATTGTACTATTGTAACCAGTGTAATCAGCTCAATCAGGTGCTAGCATTCACATTGTAGATGCTACACTGGTCTACTGTACCTCTGTTGTCTGCCATTACAGTTAGGGATTGGGAGGCCATGAGGATGTGTGTCAAATAATAACTCACTCAGAGTGGGATAACACAAATCCAAATAAGTAATTATTGTTCCCTAAAAGCAGTGTCACACGAGATCATTTTCTATCAATTATTACGGGCAATTTTAGTCTGGCCTCTTCAAAATTTAAGTTGTATTATAAATCATCCACTTCACATAATCCACCTTCAGTTTAGTTTCTGATTCTAACGTGAAAGAGCCACAAAATAGTCGAGAAAAAACTTGCTCATCGAAAATTGACGGAAAATGCGCTCTTGTGACACCACCTAAGTCCTAAGGGGAAGGGTTTAGTTTTATCCGGATCCCATCGCCCTCGTGTTTAGCGCCATTAGGTTTGATATTTTAAGACGTTAGCCCCATTAGTTTGGCGATTTTACGACCTTTCACCCCATTTTGTTGTCAAAATTCAGAACTTTTGTGCCATTTGGGTATCGATATATTCCTGGCGAGCAATAGCTAGCAGAGCAATAGCTAGCAGAGCAATAGCTAGCAGAGCAATAGCTAGCAGAGCAATAGCTAGCTAGCAGCAGAGCCATGGCTAGCAGAGCAATAGCTAGCAGAGCAATAGCTAGCAGAGCAATAGCTAGCAGAGCAATAGCTAGCAGAGCAATAGCTAGCAGAGCAATAGCTAGTCGTGACAGTTTTCTACAAACAAATGTACTAATATATCTCAAAGAGGGGTCTTGGGGATGCTGTTTTCTTCAGTTTAGTAAAGGTCTAAGGAGCAAACTAAAACGATATGTAAATATAATTATAATAGACAAATCAATATCACGAACAATATATCCCCCCCCTCCCCCCCCCCCCCCCTCCAGCTCTCCGCCCTCCCCACCCTTAAGTTTCTGACCTGCCACTTGTAGTTGTTCTTGGGGTTGACCTCCCAGCCATTGACAATTCTTCCATAGCCGGCCTCCTTAGTCAGGCCACACACACAGTTCAGGTCCATACGCTCCAACTGTTGGTTGGGCCAGTGATCCAGAGTGGCTGACGTGGAATTCTTCAATACTAACTGGTTTCGCTGTGGTTCCTGTAAGAATAGTCAAAGAATTACTACTACTATTTCTACTATTTGACTGTAACCGGCCACCTTATTCGGAGCACATACCCAGTTGAGGTCCTTATGCTCAGACTGTTGGTGGGGCCATCGATCCGGAGTGGCTGACGTGGAGTTCTTCAGTATATGGGTTAACACCTTCTGTACCGGCGACGTCTTATTAATTATATTCTGGCTGCTAACACACGATTTTATTCAGTTTAAAAAGGGCCTCCAAAAATTAACAGGCTTCGAAATATCTCACTTAACCCTTTTTACTATCACATATCCTTATTAAACTGCACAGCAGCGTCTATATATAGCCAAAATAATATTAAAAATACATCGCTGGTACAGAAGGGGTTAATTAGGTTCACCGTGGTTCCTGTAAGAATAGTGAAACAAGGACTATTACTATTTCTGCTATTACTGCTACCACTTTTACTACTACTACTACTACTAATTGCTATTTTTACTATATCTGCTATTACTGCTACCACTTTTACTACTACTACTACTACTAATTGCTATTTGTACTATATCTGCTATTACTGCTACCACTTTTACTACTACTACTACTACTAATTGCTATTTTTACTATATCTGCTATTACTGCTACCACTTTTACTACTACTACTACTAATTGCTATTTTTACTATATCTGCTATTACTGCTACCACTTTTACTACTACTACTACTACTAATTGCTATTTTTACTATATCTGCTATTACTGCTACCACTTTTACTACTACTACTACTACTAATTGCTATTTTTACTATATCTGCTATTACTGCTACCACTTTTACTACTACTACTACTACTAATTGCTATTTTTACTATATCTGCTATTACTGCTACCACTTTTACTACTACTACTACTACTAATTGCTATTTTTACTATATCTGCTATTACTGCTACCACTTTTACTACTACTACTACTACTAATTGCTATTTTTACTATATCTGCTATTACTGCTACCACTTTTACTACTACTACTACTACTAATTGCTATTTTTACTATATCTGCTATTACTGCTACCACTTTTACTACTACTACTACTACTAATTGCTATTTTTACTATATCTGCTATTACTGCTACCACTTTTACTACTACTACTACTACTAATTGCTATTTTTACTATACTCAGCCTGTATTTCTATTACTACATGTTGGAACAGTCATCCAGTTTTACTCATGCACTACTACTAAAGAGCTGCTTCCTATTACTACACTATGCTATTATATTTATGTTAAGTATTTATATCATGTGTTACTATACACTATACACATATCATATACTACTCTATTCCTACTATTCTACTATACTGCTACTGTATTTATGTTAAGTATTTATATATTCATGTGTTACATTATACACTATACACATATCATATACTACTCTATTCCTACTATTCTACTATACTGCTACTGTATTTATGTTAAGTATTTATATATTCATGTGTTACATTATACACTATACACATATCATATACTACTACTCTATTCCTACTATTCTACTATACTGCTACTGTATTTATGTTAAGTATTTATATATTCATGTGTTACATTATACACTATACACATATCATATACTACTCTATTCCTACTATTCTACTATACTGCTACTGTATTTATGTTAAGTATTTATATATTCATGTGTTACATTATACACTATACACATATCATATACTACTCTATTCCTACTATTCTACTATACTGCTACTGTATTTATGTTAAGTATTTATATTCATGTGTTACATTATACACTATACACATATCATATACTACTCTATTCCTACTATTCTACTATACTGCTACTGTATTTATGTTAAGTATTTATATATTCATGTGTTACATTATACACTATACACATATCATATACTACTCTATTCCTACTATTCTACTATACTGCTACTGTATTTATGTTAAGTATTTATATATTCATGTGTTACATTATACACTATACACATATCATATACTACTCTATTCCTACTATTCTACTATACTGCTACTGTATTTATGTTAAGTATTTATATATTCATGTGTTACATTATACACTATACACATATCATATACTACTCTATTCCTACTATTCTACTATACTGCTACTGTATTTATGTTAAGTATTTATATATTCATGTGTTACATTATACACTATACACATATCATATACTACTCTATACCATGCAACCTCAATCCTGTCGCATCGTGGTGCGATTCTCTGCCTCTGCTGCCCCATAGTCCATGTCTGCTACTGTCGTTGCTTTTATTGCAGACAGTCGTTCCCCTTAAGGGGCTGTCCCACATTTACGACTTGACACAATTTTCCGTCGCAGACTGGCTATCGTATGACTTTCGTAACGACTGGGCACGATTGATTAAAAATTACCATTAAGATATGACTGTCGCCGATCACTTGTCAAAAATGTCTGCAACATATGCGATGGCTCGCCGATATCGCCTGCAACTCCATACGAAGAAGGTAAAATTTGAATTTCAGCTCGGCGCATATTTGCTGATTCCTCAGCAAATAGTTGGGAAGACGTCGGCGATGTTGCAGACATCGAACAACGGTAATATGAGACTTTCTATTTGTTCTTAGGTAAGTATACCTCACCCCCCACCCCCCTTGTATGCTGATATACAGTACAGTATAAACAGCATTTGCGAGGCCCAACACCATTCTCACCTACACCTTCGCGCATGATTTTCAATTCCCAGCGATTTTGATTTAATGCGGCTTCACTTTAACCCTCGTGGCCCGGGCTGCCTTTCTAAAGGACGGAACTTGTATCCGGGTGATCTGGCTGAAAAATGTCTAGTGTAAACAAAGGCTTATCTCCCTTAATATAAGAGGTATAATTATCACCGTAACATCAAAATGTTTAGCCTTACCTTGCTGTGTAGAATGGCGTAAAGTAGAGCTCTCTAGCTCAACTGGTTCCGGAGTTATGGCGATGTTATTGGAGGTAATATTTGACGCGTATCTAGCTCGGCGCATCCGAACACTCAACCGCAGCCCCGACTACGATGCCCTGTTGCACTCGTCGCCCTACCCGCAATTATGCCGGGAATCGATTTGAGAGTTTTTATTGTTTATTATGCCATTTATTATAGTTATTATGTTATTTTCACTCAATAAAGTTATTTTTATGAAGATATTTGTGTCTCTGTCACTTATACTTTGTTTTATTGTTATTATTATAGTAGTTATTAATATTTATACTGGACTATGGTAATTGATAGTGTCATTTTCACTTCTATGTGTTGTTAGGTAAGCTAATAATATATATAGTGTCACTTTCACTTGTTCATATTGTTATGAAGGGACTTATTATTACTTATGTGTGTCTCTTTCACTTATACTTAGTTTTATTATTATTATTATTTTAGTCACTTTCACTGGACTAAGATAATTGATAGTGTCATTTTCACTTATTTATTGTTAGAGGTAAGCTATAATATATATTTTAGTGTCACTTTCACTTGTTCATATTGTTATGAAGGCACTTATTATTACTCAGTGTGTCTCTTTCACTTATACTTAGTTTTATTATTACTATTATCCTACATTTTAGAGTGTCACTTTCACTGTCATTGTCACAGGCACTTCAATATTGCACTAGAGTGTGAAAGTCGTTGAAGCACCGTCCAGCGCACAGTGCCACTTCACACTCGAGGCATTCCCATGTGGTTTTGCTCACTTTGTGGGGTCTGCGAGTTGTGTGGCTGCACACATGGCACCTCTTCTGACTCCTAACTTTACTACCTGGTGCTTTGAAAGGAAGGGGTGGAGCTTGTGCTTCCTAAAGAAATCGGCACACCCCGTGCGGTCCAGCTGGCCTGGTCCTTTTAGTGGTCTCCCAGGTTCCGCATATTTAGCCAGGAGCTCAAGTATCACCTGCTTGTGGAACTTCCGCAGGGACTTGTACTTCTTGGCTCCGGGAGTCCACAGACGGTAGATATTGTAAGCATTGAGGGCCGACATATCTACCGTATGCAGAACAAACTTCTTACACCACCTGCAAGATGTTCGCAGGCAGTCGATGAAGCCCATCTGCATGTCGGACTTATCGATGAGACGCATGTTGATATTGTAGTCCAGGACAGCAGCTGGTTTCTGGACGGGGTTTTTCGTTCTTCGGTCCACCTTCCCTGTGGCGACCATCTCGGCCTTGTAGCATGTGGTGAGGAGGTTGACCTTGCGCTGGTCATGCCAGTGGATGGAGAGGATGGGGCCACTCTTCTTGTGGTAGATGTCCGTCTTCTTGGTCTTGGTCGGGTACACTGGCAAGCCCTTCCTCTTTGCCTTGACTGTGCCGACAGTTCCGGTCTTGCGGTCATGGAGGTACTTGGTGAGGATTGGCGATGTATAATAATTGTCTGTGTACAGGATGTGGTTCTTGTAGAAGTGTTTCTCCATCATCTTCTGTACAACAGCGCCGCCAAAACCAATGTCGGGGTCAGTCACGATTTCGCCACCACTGCCGCTGTAGACCACAAAGTCCAGCACATACCCCGTCTTACAATCGCAGAGGACGAAGAGCTTGATGCCGAAGCAGTGTCTCTTTGACGGGATATACTGCCTGAAATGCAGCCTACCACGGAACAGGACCGTGCCTCATCGAGGCACATCTTCTGAAATGGAATCAGGTAGGTGGTAAACCGATGACGTATCATGTCATACAGCTGCCTGATTTTTCATAATGGGTCGCGAAGGTGGACATGCATGTTGTTGGTCAGGTGGAGATAGGAGAGGATGTCAAAGTACCTGTCCCTGGACATATACTTGCCAAATGCTGGAGTCGTGATGAGGTCGGCAGTGATCCAATAGTCTGCCAGAGCGTCCTTCCTGATATGTGTCATCACCATAGTCAGGGCCAAGAACACATACAGTTCTGCCACAGTGACAGCTCTCCATTCCACGATCTTGGCACTGGTCTTCCTGCCAAGAAAGTTGGCACAGATCTCATGATGGTTGTTGGTCTCCTCGACGAGGTATTCCATGACTTCATTGTCATAGAAGCTACAGAAAAGTTAACTGGGGGTAGCATTTGGGCCACACGGATATGCTGGTGACACTCCGGAACCAATCTGCTGCTCGTCAAAGGCAGGACAATCTGGTTCAAAATCCGCCCCATCTGTCCACATAAACAAGTTGGATGAGCGCGCACGTGCAGGCGCAGCAGGCACACGCCCTTGCCCACGTGGACGCCCACGCGGATGCCCTGCATGCCCACACCCACGCCCAGGGGCAGCGGCGTCGGCAGGCTGAGCCGCACGCCCACGACCTCGCCCTCGAACTCGTCGTGTCGGAACTTCCTCCTCTTCCACATCCTCTTCGACGTCCTCCTCCTCCTCAGGCGATGTCATGTCATCTGGGGCAATGTTGGGGTCGTCAGCATCTTCTTCGGGAGACAATTCCAGTGAAGAAGTGACCAGGCGTCGGCTGCGTGGGGAGCGGGAGGCTGCGGGAGGCTGAACAATGGGAGCCTCAGCCTCGGGAGTTGGGCTCCTTTTGCGGCCGAAAAGGGCATTATTTGCTGCGGAGCTCGGCTTCTCCGCAGCAAATAATGCCCTACGATGCGGGGCCTGTGGTGGCACACTGTGGGAGGACAATGCCGCCCCACTAGTACCGGTCAATCCTTGTTGAGGCCCTTTGCACATCCTGAGGCCGAGATGAAGCCGAGGGCTGTGGGTGACCCGCGCGGCATCCCGGGTCAAGGCGTCGGGACAAAGGAATGCGGGTGGTTGCTAGACCAGGGTCGGCGTCACTATCAGTATCTTCGCCTTCCCTACCTTTTTCTGCTGCCCTACGTGCTTTCTTGGCTGCACTTTTCACTAAGGATTGTTTGTAAAAGTATTTACCACCTTTCAAGGGCGTACGGGCAGGCAAAGGGGAAGGTCCCGGGCTATGGCTAGGGCTAGGCCTAGGCTGACCACGCAAAGATGGCAACGGGGTAGGCCTAGGCTCTAGCACACTCGGAGGTTCGACTGCACCATCCTGCAACACTTCCACATCAGGATCATCAATACTATCTCCTCCCTCAAACAAGTCAACATTGTCATCATCCCCAAACCCCACAAAATCATCGGCTTCACTTGCACTACTAATAAACTGTTCGTTATCAATCAAGCTTTCGCCACTGCTTTCTTCAATGGCAAAAAGTTCTCTCTCTATCGCACTATCACTCAACAATACATTTGCTTTCTTGCGTTGAGCCTTTTTCTTGCTTGCAACAGGCGTATATGTAGCGAGCGGGGTAGCACTGGGGTGCGCGGGAGGTTGCACAGAATCGGACGCGTCAGAATTCATGATTTCACTATAACTCGCCATGGCGGGCACGTACGAACTGATAACGGTAGTAGTTGAGGCTTGGTGGCACTGCGATCGCCCCTGCAAAGGAAATTTTCGCCTCGCGAATTTCAAAGCACGCTTTTAAGCATAGGGATTTTAAAAGGACACCCAGGCTCCGACCCATCTGCCGCACCGTCATTTTAAAATGCTGCCCGGGCCATAAGGGTTAATATAGTAAATCAGCGGCGGCAATTGTTGGCTGTTTTATATGCGCAAGTGAAAGAGTAAAATGGAGTAGAAAGGAAATCAAGCAACCACAGTCCTGCGACCCCTCTAGGCTGGTTGTCCTCCAAAACACTGAGGATAAAGTGTCTAAACAGTGGTTTAGAGTGGGTATGGTAAAATTGGAAAGGGAACTACTGCCCTGGAACATCCTTACACATATAATTTGAAAACACACACATAAACGAATCACACCAATTACTATCTCCCTTATTTATCAATATTTGTATTTGATATAATATTATGGTCTCTATGGAATCGGAGAATTATTTCTGATTTGTTGGGCTAAATATAATTATTATTCCACTAACACACAATGAGCAAAATGACACATGTCAATTAATATATGTTATAAAACAATTTCCCCAATCTTTTAATATCTCAGCCGACCTCACTCACAAGTGAAAGCGAAAGATATGTATGCGAAGCGAAAATATATGACACCGACTTAATTTTCTGAAACATAAGTTGTCAACACCTAATGTTCAGCCTAGACAAAAGATGAGGTAAAAATCGATGTTTTACTCCTTTGTCATTATTATTTTTGTAATGGTACAATAATATTATTTTGAAATCCATGGCATTAAGTTAAAAACTAAACAGTGATTAAAAAAACACCAAAACAAAATTAGTATGTCAATTAATAAGGGATACAATTATATACAAGAGACAAATACATTACATATATGAGAAAGAACAGGGAAGGGTTCATAAGCGATAACATATGAAATTATCTACTAATACTAATACTATTACTACTACTACTACCACTAATAATAATAGTAATAATAATAATAATTATAATATAATTATACTGCTTGATATGGTATTGAATATTCGTTTTTATTTGTATCTGTTTTCTCTCTCATTGCCCCTATTTTCGTTTAACCCCAGATTATAGTTTTTCACCATCCTGTTACTTTTAATCAATCCTCTATTACAGTTACTGGTATTTCTCGTACATATCTAGCAGTTTTGTTTTACTCTCTTTTCTAATTGTGTTATTCCTTCGTACTGCGTCCCATTTTCATAAATCAAGTCTTCATATTTATGCTATGTGTGTTTTCAATGTTGGATGTTATTAACCCATAAACGGAAAGCGTCCTCATTTGAGTCTGAACCCTAGGAGGGCGAGCATGCTCATATGAGTCATGGCCTAAAAAAAGCCTTTCCAAACATCCCAATGCCACTCAAAACAAAGGAATGTGTAAATATGTGAGATAATTCCTCTCCATACATCCTATCACTCCACATGTGTCCAAATTCCCCCCTTCTCCCCCCCCCCTTCAATTTTCACCTATTTTTCTCTTGTTCCTGTGATTATCGTTTTTTTGTATGGTGCCAAAACTTCCTACCCGGTTTCAAGGTCGAAAGGGAGGGGTGTGGAGGGAGGAGAGAGAGAGAGCCCGCACTACCTCCAGTCTCGCTCGACAGCTCGTGAAGGAAGGGTGCAGTTTCCCTCTCTGTCAACTCCATGAATGAACCGCTCGGCAATATTTTGTGTCTGTCACCCCCCAAATACTATTCCCACTTGTTTTATTGTTGTAACATGTAACTATCTTCATATTAAACATAAAATAGACGCATATGAATAAGTAATAACGATATTATTGTTGTAACATGTAACTATCTTCATATTAAACATAAAATAGACGCATATGAATAAGTAATAACGATATTATTGTTGTAACATGTAACTATCTTCATATTAAACATAAAATAGACGCATATGAATAAGTAATAACGATATTATTGTTGTAACATGTAACTATCTTCATATTAAACATAAAATAGACGCATATGAATAAGTAATAACGATATTTATCGGATTATGACGATTTTCATCAGAAATTAATGCATAGCTTCGCCCCTCAAGATGTTTAATGAATCGGAGTCTTGCCGCGGATAGGTTAACTGAATAGAACAATGCATTATCCTTCTTTGTAATTATCAACAAATGTTGTTTATTGATTTCCTTATTTAACCCATTCAAGATATGATAATGCAATATGTTCTGATTTCTGGCTATTATTAAACAATTATATTAATATTTTTTCACCAACTAGCTTTACTTCCAAACTCAATTAATGAAATCAACAAATACATGTGGCACTCCAAGGACTCGAACCTAGGATACTTACACGAAATTCCGAGAAGTTATGCATTACGGTATCAAGACAGTTAAAGAATTATGCACAAGCCTACGATTTATTATGCAGTTTCGGATCCTGCTTATTAATCTGAGCATGTACACACATTCCAACTGTGCTATGGTAGTCTAATGAATAGACGAATGGAAGGAGTAATTAATGGGGCACTTAACCCTCAGGAAGGCCTTTCTTTTTTTTTTTTTTTTTTTTTAAGAGACAATAAACGGAGGAAGGAAAAACACAGATAAAACAAAAAGGTCCATGTGCCTAAAGGCATCCTCCATTCATAAAATGTTTGTAACAACTGGATTTAAACTTTCGTAGATTGTAAGTTTGTGGAAAGCAACTCGAGGCAAGTGAATTCCAAAGAGTAGTAGTTCTAGGGATAAATTAATTTTGATATGCAGAAGTTCTGCATTGTGGAGGAGAAAGTGTAAATTCATGGGCACTCTCAGCTGCCCTAGTTCTACGGGGAAAGATGTGGAGAGGCGGCACAATTGAAGCAAGTTCCTCGGAACAATTGCTGTGAAAATATCTGTAGAATAATGCAAGGGATGCAACGTTTCTTCGTATGGATAATGTAGGAAGGTCCTGTGTGATTGCAGGGTTATTGATTAATCTAATAGCTTTATTTTGAATTTTGTCCAACTGCCTCAATGCAACCACTCCACTTCCACTCCACAGAGGTGAACAGTAAATTGCTCCTGAACCAGAACTAAGTCATATTTTTTCACCAACCAACTTTACTTCTAAACTCAATTAATGAAATCAACAAATACATTTGGCACTCCAAGGACTCGAACCTAGGATACTCTAACCGAATTCTGCGCATTTATGCATTACGCTATCAAGACAGTTACAGAATTATGCACAAACCTACGATTTATTATGCAGTTTCGAATCCTGCATATTAATTTGAGCATGTACACACATTCCAACTGTGCTATGGTAGCCTAAGGTATAGACGAATGGAAGGTGTAATTAATGGGGCACTTAACCCTCAGGAAGGCCTCGCTATAAATTGCTCCTCAACCAGAATTAATTCATATTTTGTCACCAACCAACTTTACTTCTAAACTCAATTAATGAAATCAACAAATACATGGGGCACTCCTGATTCAGATTAGGAAGGATATATGGAAGTCAGAGGGTTAAATTAAATAGTTTTCCCTTTTTAATTTCCATAGATCCCCCCCTAAGCTGTTTAAAATAGTCCAATAATAACCAGATAAAACTGTCAAAATGCACCATAATCGCCAAAGGTTAAAGCTGGGGCTTCTATATATCACCGATATCATTCTGACCAATCTTCCTCCTAGGTCCATTGTTTCGTCTTTCCATTCACCCAAAGGCCTAAAACTCCTCCTACTTCGCCTGCTTCAGTACCGTGCTTGAATATGGAGTTAGTGAGGTATCTCCCAGACTATATTTTAGTTTAAAATTAAAACAAACTTATATATAATTTGTCTCTTTCTCAATCTGTCTTTCCCTCATATTATGACTTAAACTGCTTCAAGTTCTGTTTGCCCAGACATTTACACTATAACGTACCTTAAATGTGGCTCTCTTTGGATCTTTCAACTTTGGTGTTGGGGGAGGGGGGACTTGTTACAGGCAGCTATATCTTTTGATATTGTGCTTAATAAAAAAAAAAAAAAAAAAAAACATAACATAAACAACAAAATAATCTTACCTGGATCTCGTCCTTTCTTGCCTGTTTCACTGCCATGTGTGGAAAGTGAGTTATTGGTGTTTCTTTGAGGCCCTTGTGGCGGAGTGGCGAGGTCAACACATATTGATCTTGTTCGTTGAGCTCGGTGTCCTGCTCTGGTGCTGTGGCTGGAAAGCGGTGTATTGGAGTTGATGGAGGACCACGGTAGCGGGGGGCTGGAGATATTGGCACACTGTCCTTCTGCAGGAGAACGTTAAACATTTAAATAATCATGGTCGCGTCCTGACAGTCTTCTCTGGGTATCATTAGACGATTGCATTTAGATTAGGAGGGGTATATGGACGTCAGTGGGTTGATTAGGCTATTTTTCACCCTATTAACTCCCGAAGATCCTTCCTAACTATATATATTCGTCCACTATAACCAGAATAAACTGCCAAAACGCGTCATGATCCTCAAAGGGTTAAGTAAATATCCTCCTACATTGCCTGTTTCAGTACCGTGCTTGAATAATTATGGAGTTGGTCTGGTATATTCATATTTAATAATTATGGAGTTGGTGTGGTATATTCATATTTATTTTCACAAACTCACCAATTAATTTAAAAATAAACCTAGTGTAATCAATGAAAGGACCCTATTAACCCTTAGAAGATAATATGACGCATTTATGTTCTGTTATCTGGCTAACATTAATAAATTTCATTCAGATTAAGAAGGTTATATGGAAGTCAGAAGGTTAAAGGAGATAGTCTTTACCCTTTTATTCTCACAGATCCTACAATCATCACCTACAACGTAGTGTGCTCGCTTTCCCATATTGAATAATAGAAGGTGCTGAAAAATATACTGTAAATAACATAGATATACTGTATATATATGTATATATATATATATACGTTTGTGGCGCAATATTCGACATGAAATAGGTCGATTTAGGGAAAATATCAGAGGAGCGGCCAGCTTGAACACTACAAACAGGTGCCATATAGTGTCATATATAGTGTGTAGAAGGGGAACGAAGCCGAGCAATATACATTTGAGTAGTTTCAGGTGCCATATAGGTGCCATATAGTGTCATATATAGTGTGTAGAAGGGGAACGAAGCCGAGCAATATACAGGTGCCATATAGTGTCATATAGTGTGTAGAAGGGGAACGAAGCCGAGCAATATACAGGTGCCATATAGTGTCATATATAGTGTGTAGAAGGGGAACGAAGCCGAGCAATATACAGGTGCCATATAGTGTCATATATAGTGTGTAGAAGGGGAACGAAGCCGAGCAATATACAGGTGCCATATAGTGTCATATATAGTGTGTAGAAGGGGAACGAAGCCGAGCAATATACAGGTGCCATATAGTATCATATATAGTGTGTAGAAGGGGAACGAAGCCGAGCAATATACATTTGAGTAGTTTCAGGTGCCATATAGGTGCCATATAGTGTCATATATAGTGTGTAGAAGGGGAACGAAGCCGAGCAATATACAGGTGCCATATAGTATCATATATAGTGTGTAGAAGGGGAACGAAGCCGAGCAATATACAGGTGCCATATAGTATCATATATAGTGTGTAGAAGGGGAACGAAGCCGAGCAATATACAGGTGCCATATAGTATCATATATAGTGTGTAGAAGGGGAACGAAGCCGAGCAATATACAGGTGCCATATAGTATCATATATAGTGTGTAGAAGGGGAACGAAGCCGAGCAATATACAGGTGCCATATAGTATCATATATAGTGTGTAGAAGGGGAACGAAGCCGAGCAATATACAGGTGCCATATAGTATCATATATAGTGTGTAGAAGGGGAACGAAGCCGAGCAATATACAGGTGCCATATAGTATCATATATAGTGTGTAGAAGGGGAACGAAGCCGAGCAATATACAGGTGCCATATAGTATCATATATAGTGTGTAGAAGGGGAACGAAGCCGAGCAATATACAGGTGCCATATAGTATCATATATAGTGTGTAGAAGGGGAACGAAGCCGAGCAATATACAGGTGCCATATAGTATCATATATAGTGTGTAGAAGGGGAACGAAGCCGAGCAATATACAGGTGCCATATAGTGTCATATATAGTGTGTAGAAGGGGAACGAAGCCGAGCAATATACATTTAACTAGTTTCATTTTGAAGTTACCAATATATGATGTATGATTTCTGGATATTGCAGACAAATGAAATATTTATTTCACGTACATAAAAGCTTGCCTAAAATGGTCTAGTTACTCATGAAGATGCGTTTTCTATATTGTAGTTGTCAGAGAGAACGATATTAAGACAAGTTTTATGGTATACTATACTAAAAAGTCTATACATTATAGACCTATGGGTGTTTTTTTGTTGTTTTATTATTATATTAGGGATGTCATATGGGTGTTTATGCCCTCATATGATATTCGCTATTGATATTCGCTATTGTTGAAAAAAGCATTTTAGACAAAAAAGAAAAATCGTGAAATATTTCGAATGAAGGGTAGCCTCCCCTTAAGTTGTATACAATCGGCTAATGATAGCCAGAAACAGATAAGAAATGCGTAATCGGTTCTTGAAAGGGTTAACTTAGAATTGTAGGAAACATATGCCTTTCTTGTTGTCTCATCTTGCTTAATCTACTGGACAAGTAGGCTCTGGAACTCTCTCTCTCTCAATTTATCTTCGCTTCATCCTATGACTTAAACTGCTTCAACCTCCGTGGGTCCAGACACTTTTAACTCTAACGTACCTTAAATATGTCTCACTTTCACTCTTCCAACTCTTGGGGGACACTTGTTTAAGGCAGCTTTGTATTTTGTCTCCTTCATACACACAGAATAATATTAATAACAATAAATAAATACATTCATGAATAAATAATTACAGATAAATAAATAAATATACATATACTGTATAATTATGAATAAACCTCCCCTGGATCTCGTCCTCGCTTGCCTGTTCCAATGCCATAATACGTGGATAGTGAGTTGCTGGTGTTAAAGTAAATGTGAAAAAGTTGACAGAATGAATAGAAACACCATGACTGTTTTAGAGATACTTTGATGATCTAGATAAAAGTTAACCCCTTAAGGATCATGCACGTTTTGACACTATATTTCGAGGATTTTATACAGCTTACGAAGGATCTGTAGGGATTAAATGGGTAAAGCCTGTCTCAATCAACCCTCTGACTTCCAGATACCCTTCCTAATATAATTATGATCGTATATTAATAGCTAGAACCAAATAACAATAAATGCTTAATAGTATTTTCACAGGGCTAAGCTGGCCATAACGCGTCATAATTCTCAAGGGGTAACAACAAACAAAATCCTATGAGTTACTGTTGTTTCTCTGAAGCCCTTGTGGCGGAGTGGCGAGGTCAACACATATTGATCTTGTTGGTTGAGCTCGGTGTCCTGCTCTGGTGCTGTGGCTGGAAAGCGGTGTATTGGAGTTGATGGAGGGCCACGGTAGCGGGGGGCTGGAGATATTGGCACACTGTCCTTCTGCAGGAGAACGTTAAGGGGAGGTGGGGGATTTTATTATTAATATCATTTGTTTTTTTAATATTACATAGATATCGTTTAGTTTGTTCCCGAGACCTCTACCAAGCATATACAAACACCCCCAAGACCCCTTTTTGAGATAAAAGTGTAAAACAAACATTTCTGTAGGAAAATGTCCCGGCCGAATGCCGGTTCGTCCTAAATTGCAGGCTCATTTTCGCTAGCCAAGAAATATAATCGACACCTGAATGGCACGAAAGGTCTAAATATTGACAACAAATGGTACAGAAGGTCTCCTAATCGCAAACTAATGGGGCGAACGTCTTAAAATCTCATAAATAATGTGGTTAATCATTTGGAAGAAGGGGGTTCAGAAAACCAAATACCTTTCCTTAATCATTTCCGAAATCGTGATCGCTATTTGTTCCGTAATTCTAACTAGCAGTTGACAATTTGATTCGCTTCAATAAGAATCTGAAGGAGTACGAGGGATAATTGAGGTAGTTTAGCCTTCTAAAGATCCGATGACGCCTTTTTTCTGTTTTGTGGCTACTATTAGATGATTTTATTCATTTTAGGAAGAGTTCATGGGTACATTGAGATAGTCCATAATTCCGACAGCTCCTTCTAAAACTATATACATATCGTTTAATGATAGCCAGAATAAACTGTCAAAATGTGTCCTAATCTTATTTTGTTTTCTTCTATATTCCAACTACTCCCTCTCGGGAATATGCTGAGAGCCTATAAATTCAACCTTAAATTCAACAGTGAAGCCTGTGAGGTCTCGTTCCAGTCTAGGGAGTGCTACATGTGAAGCGTTTTGAGCTTCAACCAGCCCCGCCATCTTCCCTTCGCAAGATGCACGGGGCCCGGTTGCCCACCCACGGCTCGAAGCAGCCCTATCTCTGAAGCTGCTTCGCCTTATGTGTTTCACTGTCTCACCCCCTAGACTTGGCAGACCCTCACTCTCAGAACACAACCTATTGAGCAATTAACTCACTAGGCATTGCCCCCCTGTAGCCTATTTTGAATATGGGAATATTCATTTGAAGATTTAACCATTAGACCATTTCAACCAGTAGTTATCAACCATTACTAACTCAACCATGGCTATTATGTTAGGTTAGGTTAGATAGACTTAGGTTATAACTTCAATTTGACACCTATTTAGTTTGCCCTGGTCGATTTGGCACTGGTTGAGATCTACTGTTTGAAATGGTCTACTGGTTGAGTTGTCCGGGATCCTTTCCGACATGCTTACGGGATGGCTAATAGTACACTCGGTTGCCATAGTGTTTAGCCCACCCATAAACATTTGTGGACCTTACCTTTTTCTAATTATGGAAACGGATTTTTACAAATATAATACCATAAATCAAGTACAAAACAAAACATTATATTTATTGTAAAGCAAGTTCACATATACTGTATATCCAGTATATATATATATATATATATATATATATATATATATATATATATATATATATATATATATATATATATATATATATATATATATATATTATATATATATATAATATATATATTTATATATATATATTTTTTGTTATATATATTCTCGATCTCGACCTCTTTTTATAATGTGTAGGGCACTGGACTTGCACATATCACATATATAAGGGAATTAGGGTGGAGGATGGGGGGTCAGGATATAGGAAGGGGAGAGCTAAGTGGAGGGTTTATGACGTGTGTGCGTGTGTGTGATGTTCATTTAAGTGGCGTAATGTTCATTTATTCTGCGTTGAATGTGTCTAGTTCAGGGTTATTAATTGTATTTTCTGGGAGACTGTTCCAATCCCGTATGGTTTGTGGAACGAATGAGTGCTTGTAGAAGTCTGTATTAGTGTGTTGATTGCCCTTATGATAATGTGCGACTTAAAATGAACCTCTCACAAAGCCAACATTTATATAAATTGCTCTCAATTATTCTTGTTAACAATATGTTATTCCTAAGGTGAATGTATTAGTCTTATTAGTATTTTATTTGTGTTTATTTTTGTTTAGAAAGGTTTAGCAACTGACCTTGAGGTCGCTATTCTCCGCCATGTGGATCTTCATGGAGTTGACCCCCGCCCCACACATCTGAAAAACAAGATTAATGGAACGAAATCATATTTTCGCAGACACTTGAGGACACCAATGGAGGCCGTTCATGATGCCTTGAAGCATTGTTATGACACTCTTCGTTCTTGGTGTATTTTAAGTGGAGGCTTGATTTTTCTGGACCCCCTTCTACTTCATGTTTAGCCCCATTAGTTTTGAAATTTTAAGGTCAGCCAATTAGTTTGGCGATCTTTTGTGCCATTTACGTGTCTATCGTTTTCCTGGCGAGCGACAGTGAACCTGTAATTGAGGAGGAACTGGCCTTCGTCCGAGACATTTTTCTACCGAAAAATGTACAAATTTAAGTCGAATGGGGGTTTTGCGGGTATTTTTTTAAAGCTTGCTTGGGGTCTTGGGACGAAACGAAAAAATATAAATATATAACTGAATAGATTAACAAATGAATACAAATATCTCCTGAAGCGCGAGTTAGGCTAAGGTTATTTTTAGTGTATGACTTTATTAGTACATAATTATAACATGTATACAATTTATGACATTATATGTGCATATACTATATACAGTTTTATGACATTATAAATACATACACTATATACAGTTTTATGACATTATAAATACATACACTATATACAGTTTTATGACATTATAAACATACACTATATACAGTTTTATGACATTATAATACATACACTATATACAGTTTTATGACATTATAATACATACACTATATACAGTTTTATGACATTATAAATACATACACTATATACAGTTTTATGACATTATAAATACATACACTATATACAGTTTTATGACATTATAAATACATACACTATATACAGTTTTATGACATTATAAATACATACACTATATACAGTTTTATGACATTTTAAATACATACACTATATACAGTTTTATGACATTATAAATACATACACTATATACAGTTTTATGACATTATAAATACATACACTATATACACTTTTATGACATTATAAATACATACACTATATACAGTTTTATGACATTATAATACATACACTATATACAGTTTTATGACATTATAAATACATACACTATACAGTTTTATGACATTATAAATACATACACTATATACAGTTTTATGACATTATAAATACATACACTATATACAGTTTTATGACATTATAAATACATACACTATATACACTTTTATGACATTATAAATACATACACTATATACAGTTTTATGACATTATAAATACATACACTATATACAGTTTTATGACATTATAAAACATACACTATATACACTTTTATGACATTATAAATACATACACTATATACAGTTTTATGACATTATAAATACATACACTATATACAGTTTTATGACATTATAAATACATACACTATATACACTTTTATGACATTATAAATACATACACTATATACAGTTTTATATACTAGTCTGTATAATGTTATGACAATATATGTACATATACTATATACAGTTGTATGACCTTATAAGCGCTTATACTATATAGAGTGTTATGACATTATAATTGCATATACTATGATATAAATGATTATGACAAAAGTACTTATACTATATACAGGAGAACATTGTATGATTCCAGACAACTTCGAAAAGTTGGTAACAGTATTATTGTTTTAAGGTGTACACATATTTATGACAAAATAACGGGCTGCTATATATTAGTGACATGCATTCTGCTCCATTAGACAAAGCACACTAATTATAATGTTGCAATGTTATTTTGATTGAAGTTTTATTGTTCGTACATTTGATAATCTAATAACTTGACAAGCGATTGCCAAAAGTTTTACTTTGGAAATATATTAACATAGTTAGCAAAATAAACATGGACATGAATACTCTTAATGTAATACAAATATGACCATTGATGTATATTTGAGCTTATCAAATGAACTATTTTAACCCCTTGAGGATTATGACTCGCTTTGGAAGTTTATTTCGGCTATCATTAGACTATTGCATTCAGCTTAGTTTAAATATGTCGGATTCAGAGACATAATTCCGGTGGTTTTGAGCCCTTAAATTCCTAGCGGTCCTTCTTAAACTGTGTAACATCATCTGATGGTAGCCAACATATATAGTCAATATGCGTCATAATCCTCACGATGTTAATACAAGAGTGAGCTTGATAAATAATAACACCGATGTTAATACAAGAGTGAGCTTGATAAATAATAACACCGATGTTAATACAAGAGTGAGCTTGATAAATAATAACACCGATGTTAATACAAGAGTGAGCTTGATAAATAATAACACCGATGTTAATACAAGAGTGAGCTTGATAAATAATAACACCGATGTTAATACAAGAGTGAGCTTGATAAATAATAACACCGATGTTAATACAAGAGTGAGCTTGATAAATAATAACACCGATGTTAATACAAGAGTGAGCTTGATAAATAATAACACCGATGTTAATACAAGAGTGAGCTTGATAAATAATAACACCGATGTTAATACAAGAGTGAGCTTGATAAATAATAACACCGATGTTAATACAAGAGTGAGCTTGATAAATAATAACACCGATGTTAATACAAGAGTGAGCTTGATAAATAATAACACCGATGTTAATACAAGAGTGAGCTTGATAAATAATAACACCGATGTTAATACAAGAGTGAGCTTGATAAATAATAACACCGATGTTAATACAAGAGTGAGCTTGATAAATAATAACACCGATGTTAATACAAGAGTGAGCTTGATAAATAATAACACCGATGTTAATACAAGAGTGAGCTTGATAAATAATAACACCGATGTTAATACAAGAGTGAGCTTGATAAATAATAACACCGATGTTAATACAAGAGTGAGCTTGATAAATAATAACACCGATGTTAATACAAGAGTGAGCTTGATAAATAATAACACCGATGTTAATACAAGAGTGAGCTTGATAAATAATAACACCGATGTTAATACAAGAGTGAGCTTGATAAATAATAACACCGATGTTAATACAAGAGTGAGCTTGATAAATAATAACACGGGTGAGGGATAAGGGTGGACAAACACATGGGAGAGAGTTGTCTCATATAATTTACCCATGAATGATTATCACGCGTTTTGACAATTTATGTTGGCTGTCATAAGATTGTATTCAGATTAGAAAGGGTATATGAAACTCAGAGGGTTAATTGAAATAGGCGTTACCCTCTTGATTCCCACAGATTCTTCCTGAGCTTTGTAAAATCGTGTAATGATAGCCAGAACAAAAACAATGAAATCGTGTAATGATAGCCAGAACAAAAACAATGAAAACGTGTAATGATAGCCAGAACAAAAACAATGAAAACGTGTAATGATAGCCAGAACAAAAACAATTAAATCCTGTAATGATAGCCAGAACAAAAACAATGAACACGCTTCATATTCCTCAACAGGAGGAATTATATTTGGTATATATATTTATTTAGTTTTTAGTTTCCTCGCTAAACCTCCATCAAAGTTAAAAAGAAAAAAAGAAATTGGCGCACCTTCGAGATAAATGTGAAGATTTTCGGTAGAAAAATGACCCTGTTCCTCCTAAAATTTCGGCCTAGCTATCGCTCGTCAGAAAAAAATCGACACCTGAATAGCTCGAAAGGTCCAAATACTGACAAAGATTTTGGGTGAAAGGTCTAAAATTCGCCAAATTAATAGAAAGAACGTTTTAAAATGTCAAATCTATTATGACTAAACATGAGGGAGAAAGATTTCAGAACAAAACATTCAAGTACCTCCCCCTTAAAGGAGGAAAGAACGACCGCCGCAGTAGAAGAGTAAAACATGGAGGGCTGTCCTTCTGGCTGTTATTTAATGTGTTTCCCTTAAGCAGAAGGCAGATCAATATTTATACCCTATAACTAATTTAAAATAAATAATCTAATTAAATTAAATTATAATATACTTGAAGAAATATTATACTCATAATGGAAATGCGTGATTTGGGCTTAATTAGTACAACTAGGGCTTAAGTTAAAATTTGGAATCTATATACAGTATACTGTATATATACTGTATATGTATCATACAATGTATGATACATAACCAGTATACTGTATACTGTATATGTATCATACAATGTATGATACATATACAGTTTACTGTATACTGTATATGTATCATACAATGTATGATACATATACAGTATACTGTATATATACTGTATATGTCTCATACAATGTATGATACCTCACACATTTTACTAGATATCCAATGTCGAATAATGATCACAAACACATCTAACAAGTAGTATAAAACAATACTAGAATAATGTAATAGGATAATAGTAGACAATGGGTAGAAATCCCTTATATAATATTGTATACTAATCATTTTGACTAGCTATCATTATTTGGTAATACAAAAATAGGAGAATATTGTACAATAGAAAATAATACTCTTATAAAGAAACTCTGATACATGACCATTAACAACTTGATGTAAATAACAAACAATAATGAATCACCAACCAGCAAGAGTAGAGCCCAGGTTAACTTCATGGTGGTGGCTTGGGGTGATATGGTGACTTCTCTCCAAACCATGACTCTGTGAGGTAGTGCACTCTGATCCTCATTATATACAGGCTGCAATGTGTGTGTGTGTGTGTGTGTGTGTGTGTGTGTGTGTGTGTGTGTGTGTGTGTGTGTGTGTGTGAGTGGGTGGGTGTCTGTGTATGTGTGTGTGTGTGTGTGTCTGTGTGTGTGTGTCTGTGTGTGTGTGTGTTATGAGTGTGACTCCTACTTACCCCCCATCTGTTTGTACATTAGGATGTTAGGTAGACCAGAAATCGTGACCCCTATCCTCTGTCACTCAAAAAGTGCTACAGCAAATGAGCGGTAATTCTCCACACCTACTCAATGGCTGATTTTCCCAAATGGTAGAAATATTAGCTTGATTACTGTAGTCGTGTTTAAGGTACAGAGGTTAGGAGTCACGATTGCTGGCCTAACTATAGTGCATGGACTATATTACCTCGGGTTACCTGCCAAGGCCTTGGAGATATTATGCCCACCTCGCCACTTTGTTATCGGCTCTTTCGATATGGAGTGAAACATACACATTAATATAAATACTACCTATAGCCTGACACCGTGATCCCCGAAGGGGTGCCCACGAACGAAGCGCCCCCATGCACCTCTGTCCCCAGTTAGTCGATGCCCCTCATCCCATTCAGCACCGCTTTCATGCATATACTTCTTAACTCCATTCTTCCACCTCTCTCACGGTCTATCTCTCCCTCTCTGTCCTTTCACCTCACTCTAATACACTCTCTTAGTCATTAATTCGCTGCCCATACGATCCACATGGCCAAACCATCTCAAGGTGTTCCTTTTCACACTTTCCATCACATCTACATTCACACCACACCGCTCTCGTGCTTCCTCAATCGTGTGTCTATCCCTCCATATAACTCTGCACGCAATTCTCAAGTCACTCATTTAATTTCGACATGGTTTGTGTCTCTCCAACAACGTCCATGCTTTGCTCCCGTAAGTCAATATCGAGATTAACACTCTGTGTTGCAAGGACTTCTTTACTTCCATGCTGACCACCCTATTTCTTGTTACTGCTTTCAGCGTTCCTACAATCCTTTTTACCTGTTGCACCATCTCCCGCACTTCTTCATCTGTATTCCCATCTTTACTCAACACGTTGCCCAAATACTTAAATGAGCTGACATTCTCCATAGCCTGACCGTTCAACCTCACCTCACACTCTGTGCCTTCACCCCTTTCAAAAACCATAACCTTACTCTTCCCCGCATTTACATTCAGATTCCTGTTTTCACACACTGTTCCAAACACATTTACCAGACACTGCATCTCCCATTCACTAATGCTCATCAGAACTGTATCGTCAGCAGTACAGCAGTACAGGCAACTTCCACACGTTTCCTTCCCTTATCAGTGGTACGCCAACATCCACTGCTCTTCCTTGCATTTCTTTCATGACTCCATCCATATATACAGTATATTGAATACCCCTGCGGACATCATGCAGCCTTGCTTTAACCCAACATTCAGATCAAATAACTCGCTTGTTCATGCTGACGCCTTTGCACCCTCATACATACTCTTCACTGCTTTCAGCGACTTGCCATCTACTCTGTATATGCTCAGTACTTTCCACAGACCTTCTTTATCAACTCTGCCATAGGCCTTCTCCAAGTCCATAAAGGCAGCATAACACTTTTGTCCACAACACATTTCAAGCCAAAATATCTGGTCTACACATACTCTTCCCTTCCTAAATCCACCCTGCTCGTCACCTACCCATTTCTTCGTTCTCGCTGTCACTTACTACCTTACTGTACATCTTCCCTACTACGCTTACAATACATATCCCCCAGTGGTAACCACACACTCCTCTTTCCGCTTTACCATTATACAGGGGGACTATTATGCCTGCCATCCAGTCCAGGTCTTCAGGTGCACTCCCCTTCTCCTATGCTAGTTTACACATTGTCCATACCCATTCGATCCCTATATCACCACCATACCTCAGCATTTCTCCACACACACCATCTATTCCTGATGCTTTCCCCATCTTCACTCATTTAATGGCTTCACACACATCTGACCTCCTGATCCCCACCTCCTCCTCCACTACCATCTTCTTCTCCCTCCCATACCCCGTCCAATTATGTTTGCTGGCGTTTCATTCCTTGCGTTCAACAATTCGTTGAAGTACTCCCTACATTTATCGATTCTCTCTTGCTTCTCGGCTTCTCGGCTAACACTCGCCCATTCTTATCTTTCACACCCTTACTACTTCCCTTCCTACCATCCCTAACGTTCTTGACCTCTTTCTAGAAGAGTTTCTTAAACTACCTCCATTTTACACGTCTTATATTCCTTCAAAATTCCTCATCTACTTTTATCTTACTTTCTTTCACTACTCTATATACAAATAATTATTCACTAATATATACTGTACTAATTGTCACTCTCCTCTAAGCTATCAGTGTTCCACGTAATCAGAAAAGATAAGGGAGAGCACACACAAAGACAAACACACTACCACAACCACACATATACACACGCAACCACAAACATAAACACATACCCCCCCCCCCCCCCACACACACACACAAAGACAAACACACTACCACAACCACACATATACACACGCAACCACAAACATAAACACATACCCCCCCCCCACACACACAAATAACCCCAACCACACACACAATCCATCCCCCCACCACACACATACATACAAACACCCCTCCATACACACACACACATGAAGCATGAACATAATGAACTAATCTCTTTCTATCTATCTATCTATCTATATGCTCAGGCCCAATCCCCATTTTGGGGGTAGCCGACTCAAGACAGAGCAAGAACAGGGAAAACACAAAACAACAACATAAAACAAAAAATAACACAGATAAAAAACACAAACTCTCACACATCCAGGTCACCCAGGAGAAGACCCAGAGACCAGGGTTACCAAGGTCGCTCCAGCACTCCCCGGCCCCTGACCACCAGGAGAGGTTCCGATCTCGGCAGGCAGACATGCAGCGGAGCCAAAGCGACAAGCCCTCCCACCACACTTCCAGGCACACCCTTCATATTAATCGTCTCCCCGGGCCAGGCGCCTGATGGACTATTATCTAGTCCAACTTGCGCCCGACCCCTTACTCCAAATGACCACGTGTTCACTCAACTATTCATAAGCATTCTCCATTCACTCCAAATCTCTTTAATAGCTCCAATTCCTTCCAGTATTTTTCGAATTCAATCTCCATCATGCTCATTAAACTATCGCACTACCGACCCATCTCTCTCTAAAGTTAAAGTTACGTTACACACATCGTTATATATTTCTGTTAATCACCTCACTCACACATTAAACTATCGCACTACCGACCCATCTCTCTCTAACGTTAAAGTTACGTTACACACATCGTTATATTTCTGTTAATCACCTCACTCACACATTAAACTATCGCACTACCGACCCATCTCTCTCTAAAGTTAAAGTTACGTTACACACATCGTTATATATTTCTGTTAATCACCTCACTCACACATTAAACTATCGCACTACCGACCCATCTCTCTCTAAAGTTAAAGTTACGTTACACACATCGTTATATATTTCTGTTAATCACCACACTCACACATTAAACTATCGCACTACCGACCCATCTCTCTCTAAAGTTAAAGTTACGTTACACACATCGTTATATATTTCTGTTAGTCACCTCACTCACACATTCGCTCCGTGTTATTGGTGCTTATCCAACCGTGAAAATAATATATGTGGAGGACCATTTTCCCTGTAGACTTTAGCTACGCAGTCAATTTATGTGACTGATTTTATATGCCAGAAATTATCTAGAAAAATAGAGAGAGAGAGAGAGAGAGAGAGAGAGAGAGAGAGAGAGAGAGCTACATAGATACACAGACCACACAGACCTCAAGGTCCTTACTAGGCAGTCTGGCCTTACAAACTATATATGCATATATGCATATATACACATACACACATACACATACATACATACACATATACATATATATATACATATACATACATATACACATACACATACATACATATACATACATATATACATACATATACACATACATACATACATACACATATATATTTTTTGTGTGTTTTTTTTTTTTTTAAGAGACAATGAACGGAGGAAGGAAAAACACAGATGAAACAAAAAGGTCCATGTGCCTAAAGGCATCCTCCATTCATAAAATGTTTGTAACAACTGGATTTAAACATTTGTTGATTGTAAGTTTGTGGAAAGCAATTCGAGGGAAGTGAATTCCAAAGAGTAGTAGCTCTGGGGATAAATGAATTCTGATAAGCAGAAGTTCTGCATTGTGGAGGAGAAAGTGTAAATTCATGGGCGCTCTCAGCTGCCCTAGTTCTACGGGGAAAGATGTGGAGAGGCGGCACAATTGAAGCAAGTTCCTCGGAACAATTGCTGTGAAAATATCTGTAGAATAATGCAAGGGTTGCAACGTTTCTTCGTATGGCTAATGTAGGAAGGTCCTGTGTGATTGCAGGGTTATTGATTAATCTAATAGCTTTATTTTGAATTTTGTCCAACTGCCTCAATGCAACCACTCCACTTCCACCCCACAGAGGTGAACAGTAATCCATCTGAGAGCGCACATGACTTTTATATATTACGGCCAACTGCTCGTCAGTGAAGAATTCTCGAACTCTGTACAGGAGTCCCAGTTTTTTAGAGGCATTCTTAGCAATGCTTCTAACATAATGTGTCCAGCTCAAGTTAGTAGTTAATGTTACACCGAGAATGTCAATACTAGGGGAAGTGGAAATATTTACATCATTAAAAAATATATGGGAGTCAGTGAGATTCTGTCGGTTAGAAAATTGAATGTACTTGGTTTTCTGTGCATTAAAGGATACTAGATTCTCTTGTCCCCATTCATTAATTCTAGAAAGGTCCTGGTTCAGAGAAATTGCAGTGTTTATTTTTGAATTTATAAGATCGGGTTGGGTGAAAGAATTGGTAAATGTGAAGGAACTGTGGAGTGTTGAGTCATCTGCGTAGGAATGTATTGGATTATGAGTGGTAGATATGAGATCATTGATATGAATGAGGAACAGAGTTGGGGCCAAAACTGATCCCTGGGGAACACCAGCATTTATTGAGTGAAATTGAGAATAAAGGCCATCTACCATTACACATATATTTCTGTTATGAGGATAAGAAGAAATTAGTGGAACTAATGATGCAAGGCCGTAGTGTGACATCTTCGACAATAAGGATTGATGCCAGACTCTATCAAATGCCTTTGATATATCCAGTGCTATTGTATGTGTTTCACCATGTTGGTCTGTAGCTTGGTTGATTTGATGCGTAAAAAGGCAAAGAATGTCTGCAGTTGATCGACATCGTCTAAAACCATATTGCCTATCACTGAATAATTTATTATTCTCCAGATGCTTAATTATGTGATTATTTAATATAATTTCAAAAAACTTTGCCAAGAGTGGAAGTTATAGCTATTGGTCTGTAGTTTGATGGATCTGAAGAGGCACCTTTTTTAGGAACTGGATGGATGTTTGCTTCTTTCCAGGGTACTGGGAAGCATGAGGTATGAGTACACAGACGGAAAAATTTTGTCAATACAGGAGCGAGCACCAAGGAGCAATTCTTAAGTCCTATTGGAGGAATTTCATCTGGACCAGGAGCCTTATCTACTGAGAGATTCTGCAAAATAGTTTTGACATGTCTGGTGTGGATCTTAAGTGAGGGAATTTCAGGTGAATTAAAATTAAGTACAGGGACATCTTGATTTATTTCATCTAAGGTTGAGTTGGTGGAGAAAATATCTGCAAGCTTTACCTCGTGGGTCACTTACAAGATTGCCAGTCGGAGATTTTAATGGTGGAATGGATGAAGCAGTAGTGAAGTTGGATTTGAATGAGTTAAGAGTAGACCAAAATATTTTGTTATCATTTGGATTATTTAGAAGTTTATTTGCCTGCTTATGGAGAAAGTTTGATTTAGTTAGGTTTAATACAGTTTTGGCATGATTTCTGATGTTTCTAAAGTAATTAAAGGCTTCATGTGTTTTTGATCTTGTGTATGCATTGTAGGCTATTGCTTTTTGTTCAGTTACTCTAGCACAATTATGGTCAAACCATTTAGGTGAATTAGATCTTTTACTGTACTTTTGATGAGGAATAAAAGTTTCCATTCCAATTTTTACAAAATCTTATATGTGGCTCAAAGTGGAGTGTGCATCATTAGAAAAGAAAGAGGTCCAGGGAATATCAATATACACCGGTACACACATATACCCACAAACACACACACACACACATATACACATACATACATACATACATACATATATATACAGTATATATATACATACTGTACAGTGCACACACATACATATACATAATTTTATTTTTTTATTTTTTTTTTATTTTTTTTTTTTTTTCATATCACCCCAGCCCTCTGCAGATAGAGGTCAAGCCTTCCCTTGAAAGCGTTTATTGTGTCGCTCTCCACCACTCTCGCTGGTAGTTTATTCCACTCTGTCGCCACACTGTAGGTGAAGAAACTCTTTGTGACATCTAGGTTTGCCTTTTTGGTTTTTAATTTCATTCCATTTCCGCGAGTTTGATTAGTATTGTTTAATGTGAATAGTGCATTTACATCGACTTTGTCGAAACCTTTTAGTATCTTAAAGCACTCAATAAGCTGACCCCTCAACCTCCTCTTTTTTAATGAGAACAGGTTCAATCGTTTAAGTCTTTCTTCATATGGTTTATTTCTTAATGAGGGTATCATCTTCGTCGCTCTCCGCTGTACTGACTCGAGTCTTACAATTTCCTTGATCAGATAAGGTGACCAGAACTGCAGTGGGGCCTCACCATACTTTGAGAGAGAGAGAGAGAGAGAGAGAGAGAGAGAGACAGAGAGAGAGAGAGAGAGAGAGAGAGAGAGGGGGGAGGGGGGAGATAAAAAACAAAATCTGACCCTTTCATAGCGCCATTAGTTTTGATATTTCAAGACATTCACCCCATTAGTTTAATGATATTAACACCTTTCGCCCCATTTCTTAGGCTTGCCATTTCTTTGTCGTGCCATTTATGTGTCGATTAAACGTGGCGAACGATAGCGAACCTGTAATTTTGAAGGAACCGTTCTTTGGCCGGGAAATGTGACTACTGAAAAATTATTCCAAACGGTGGATCTTACGGAGGCTTTTATAAGCTTGATAGAGGTCTAGAGAGCAAACTAAAAAGACACACACACATATATATATATATATATATATGTATATATATAATTATATATATATATATATATATATATATATATATATATATATATATATATATATACTGTATATACAGTATATATATATATGCAATATTCAAATACAAATTATATAAAATACAGTACCCTTCCCCCTTAAGTTAAACACATTTGTAGGCCTATATACTGTACATTTGTGTTGATCTCCACACTTCCTCAAGGCCCCTGGTCGTAAACTCACACATTCGCTCCGGTTCTTTACTTTTAATCCAACGGTGAAAATAAAATATGCGGATGACATTTTTTCCCGGATATTTTAGCTACACACGCAATTTATGTGACTGGTTTTATACGCCGGATTTATTCTATACTCGATTTATTTTAACCCTTAGAAGATACGATGCAGCAACTCTGTTCGGCTTCTTGCTAATATTAGACGATTTAATTCAGATTAGGAAGGGTGTATGGAAGTCAGAGGGTTAATTGAGGTAGCCTTAACCCTTTTAATTTTCACAGATCTTTCCTAACTGCGTGTATATCTTCAAAGGGTTAACTTCGGGGAAAATTTACTCCCTTGCAGCTCATCTCTCGAAAGCTAATGTGACAATTAGTAACATCGTTTGTTTCGGCATCATATAATTGCCAAGTTTCCGTATTTAACCCTTTGATGATAATGTTAGGATACCTTCTTAATTCCCCTCTTAATACCCTTGACTGGAGAGGAAGGTGTGGATTATTGATTGTAGATGTAGTACTTGGTTGATTGTATAGTCTGGTAGATAATCTGGTAGATATAGTTCCCTGCCACCATCCCTTTACCTCAAGCAAAATATTGTTATATTATACTCTAGTGTACCTGTATTGTTATATTATACTCTAGTGTACCTGTATTGTTATATTATACTCTAGTGTACCTGTATTGTTATATTATACTCTAGTGTACCTGTATTGTTATATTATACTCTAGTGTACCTGTATTGTTATATTATACTCTAGTGTACCTGTATTGTTATATTATACTCTAGTGTACCTGTATTGTTATATTATACTCTAGTGTACCTGTATTGTTATATTATACTCTAGTGTACCTGTATTGTTATATTATACTCTAGTGTACCTGTATTGTTATATTATACTCTAGTGTACCTGTATTGTTATATTATACTCTAGTGTACCTGTATTGTTATATTATACTCTAGTGTACCTGTATTGTTATATTATACTCTAGTGTACCTGTATTGTTATATTATACTCTAGTGTACCTGTATTGTTATATTATACTCTAGTGTACCTGTATTGTTATATTATACTCTAGTGTACCTGTATTGTTATATTATACTCTAGTGTACCTGTATTGTTATATTATACTCTAGTGTACCTGTATTGTTATATTATACTCTAGTGTACCTGTATTGTTATATTATACTCTAGTGTACCTGTATTTGCAATATTGTCTGGCAGCCTGGGACGCAGCCCGTCCAAGCCATCATAAGCCATTGATTATAAAACAAAAGTGTAATGCAGGAATAATTAATTCTGCTGGTTATTTACAACATTCTGATCCACTTTTTAGAGACTCATATCTGTTAAAACTCCCGGACATTTATAAACTAGAGGTACTAACATTTATGCACAGCCAAATAGTAAACAACTCTAACCCAATAATTCCATGTCAACAAGCCTTGGTAACACACAATTTTAATACAAGGTATACAGATAATTTGAGACTCGTTCGACCCAAATCGGAACTTAGTAGAAATGTGATTGCGTATAAAGGTTGTATACTGTGGAATGATCTTCCAATTGATATCAAGTCAATTCAAAACTCTACTACTTTCAAAATATATTTAAAGAAACATATACTACACACTTATTAAATTAAAGTGCATCAGCTTAATATATCATACAATAATCAATATATGATATATTCATATTACAATCTTGCAGAATATTTATGATTATTTTGTTATTCACTATATGTATTATTATTATTATTTTGTTTTACCATCACACTGATCATGTTGTAATCTTCTGCCTACTCAAATAACTATTTGTAAAGAGCCTATCAAAAATATTCACTATTTAATGGGCTATGTCACTGATAAACAGTATATGTAATATCATGATGTAATTTACTGTGGCAAAATAAACTTACTTACTTACTTAAAAAAACAATTATACTTAAATATGCATAGGTAGTGAGCAAATATATTCTGCTATACCAGCCACATTATACATTCAGGAACAACATTTGATAACAAATACTTAGAATACAGGAACACTCTTGATGTACAGGAATAAAGTATGAGTTGCAATATGCAGAGTAGAATCTATTTCCGATATCTAACAACCACCCTAACCCCAGTGACTGCCCTGTGACTTGCAACGTGACCTATGAATGTTATTTACCTTATTGTTATACCTAACATAGGAATATATGAATCAGTGATGACTGTGGTATGACTGTGAACTGAGAAAGGGTGTACAGTTGCCTTCTGAATTACATAAATTATTCGTTATTTAATCCACTGCAAGCATAATAGTTAAACTTATATTATAGTAGTATTAATGTTTCTCTCTTTCTCTCTCTCTATATATAAGGTCCACCAGACACCAGTAAAATAAATACATTGAGATTATATTACACAAACTGTAGGAGTTTATGTAATAAAATGGACGAACTTAGAGCACTTGTTAGCAATGAAAATATAGACATAATAGCGCTTACTGAAACATGGATTAATACAGAATCCAAGCATTTTTTAGCAGAATTTGATATACCAGGATATAGTTTGCTTGAATATGACCGGACAAGTAGGAGGGGCGGCGGTATAGCAGTGTTTGTCAGGAGTTCATTAAAATGCTGTACTAAATCAGGTATTAGGCTAAATAATGATAACGAAAGTGTTTGGGTAGAGGTTAGCGAAGGTAGCGAGACCATAGTTATTGGAGTAATTTATAGACCACCAAATATGAGTAGAAATTAAGGTAAATCTTTATGGCAGGAAGTGAAAATAGCATCAAGGTTTAGCAATGTGTGCATTATGGGGATTAATTTTCCGAAGATAGATTGGCAGCATCAGATCGGCGACTCAGATTCTGAGGAGTTTATTGAGGCGGTACAAGATAGTTTTTTATTTTAATTCATTGACTCGCCGACTAGAGGTAATAATAAGAACATAAGAACATAAGAACATAAGAAAATGGGAGTCTGCAGAAAGCCGATTGGCCTAAGCAAGGCAGATCCCTGTCCCACACAACCCCAAATCAATTACAAAGCCCAATTATAGGCTCAACACTCTAATACCCTGAGGATCATCTTACCAAAACGGTTAGAGATTAACGCAGGATTATGGGGGTCTGCAGAGCGCTGATTGGCCCAACCCGGCTGATCCCCCTTCACACCCAACCCTTCTCGTCCATATGCTTATCCAATTTTATCTTAAAGCTCCCTACAGTTTTAGATCCCACTATAGCACTTGGTAGTCCATTCCACCCATCTACAACTCTGTTACCAAACCAATATTTGCCTATATCTTTTCTGAAACGAAATTTATCTAATTTGAAACCATTGGTACGAGTTCTTTCGCTATCACTGAGCTTTAGTACATTTGTCATGTCCCCTTTGTTAATCCCACTAACCCACTTGAACACCTCTATCATATCCCCTCTAACTCTGCGTCTCTCTAACGAATGTAAACCTAATTTCTTCAACCTTTCTTCATACGGAAGATTTCTAATATTATGGATCATTTTTGTCATTCTACGCTGTACTCTCTCCAATGAATCTATGTCCATTCTGTAATAAGGACACCAAAATTGGACAGCATAATCCATATGGGGTCTCACTAATGACAAGTAAAGTTTTAAGATAACATCAGCAGTTCTGTTACTCACACTCCTAGAGATGAACCCGAGAATCCTGTTTGCCTTATTACGAACGCCTATACACTGTTTTCTAGGCTTCAAATCATTGCTAACAAACACACCTAGATCTTTCTCGCAGTCTGAATTTTCTAATTCTAAATTAGCTAGTTTATATTTAACATTTGTTTGCATCTTCCCTATCTTTAATACCTTGCATTTGTCAATGTTAAACTTCATCTGCCAATTTACTGACCATTCATGTAAGGTATCTAGATCCCTTTGGAGGCACTCTATATCGCTATCTGAATCAATTGATCTCCCCATTTTAGTATCGTCTGCGAATTTACTTATCCTACTAGTTATACCTAAATCTAGGTCATTTATGTATATAAGAAACAACAGGGGACCTAATACCGATCCCTGGGGGACACCACTTTTGACTGCTCCCCACTCTGACTTGGTACCATTTATGCTGACTCTCTGTTTCCTACCAATTAGCCATGACCTAATCCATCCCAACAACGCCCCACCTATTCCATGTGCCTCAACCTTTCTCATCAATCTCTCATGAGGGACTCTGTCGAAAGCTTTACTGAAATCTAAATATATAATATCGTATGCCTTGTCATTATCTACTGCTTCATATACCTCTGAGAAAAAACTAAGCAAATTAGTAAGGCAAGAACGTCCCTGTGTGAATCCATGCTGAGAAGAATTGATTAAGTTTAATGTTTCTAAGTGGTTTCTCATTTTCCTAGCAATAATTGACTCTAGTAGCTTTCCTATGATTGAAGTGAGACTAATGGGACGGTAATTGGATGCTATTGATTTATCACCTTTTTTGAAAATCGGAACTACATTTGCAAGCTTCCAAGCTTCTGGAACTATACCAGTTTCTAATGAATTGTTAAAAAGAAATGTTAATGGGTAACTTAACTCATCTCTGCATTCTTTTAATACTCTGGCATATACCTCATCGGGACCAGGCGATTTCTGAGGTTTCAGTCTGTCAATTTCCTTAAGCACATCATTTCTACTTATAGTAACCGTACTTAACCTATTTTCTATACTATCTCTATATACCGTACGGACTTCTGGAATCTGTGCCAAATTTTCATTAGTGAAAACGGATAGAAACTGACTATTTAATGTACTGCACATTTCTAAATCATTTTCTGTCATTTCTCCTATCGAAGTTTTAAGGGGGCCTATTTTATCTCTAACTTTAGATTTATATAGCTGGTAAAAAGCCTTAGGGTTATTTTTTGAGTCATTGGCTATCCTGATTTCATAATTTCTTTTGTCTGTCCTTATACATTTTTTAACCTCTCTTGATAGATTCACAAGTAGGTGAATTTCGCCTTTCTTAATTTTTCGATATATTCCTCTCTTTTTTCATAGAAGGTCTAATAGTCTATTATTCATCCATTTGGGTTGGTTCTGTGTTGATCTAAATTTTCTTTTGGGGATATATTTATTTTGCGCATTGTGGAGTGAAGAAATAAATGATTATATGTAGCTGTCAAATTATCCTGAGTTAAGACAGGTATCTGAGAGAGAGTATGTTCATTAGCGCACCTGGGTCCACTTAATAGTTTAACCATAGGATCGACTCTTAAGGCTCTTCTTAATCCACCATAATTGGCTTTTCTGAAATCTGGGATAAGTGTCGCATTCTCTTTAGCCTTTCCTGTCCATTGTATGTTAAAGTAAATTGATTTATGATCACTATTTCCTAGTTGGTCTCCTATCTCTACATTATTTATCATTTGTTCATTATTACTGAGAACTAAATCGAGGATATTATTACCTCTAGTAGGCGAGTCTATGAATTGAAATAAAAAACTATCCTGTACCGCCTCAATAAACTCGTTTGAATCTGAGTCGCCGATTTGATGCTGCCAATCAATATTCGGAAAATTAAAATCCCCCTATAATACACACATTGTTAAACCTAGATGCTATTTTCACTTCCTGCCATAAAGCTGTACCTTCGTTTCTACTCATATTTGGTGGTCTATAAATAACTCCAATAATTATGGTCTCACTACCTTCGCTAACCTCAACCCAAACACTTTCGTTATCAGTATTTAGTCTAATACCTGATTTAATACAGCTTTTTAAAGAACTCCTGACAAACACTGCTATTCCGCCGCCCCTCCTACTTGTTCGGTCGCGTTTAAACAAACTATATCCTGGTATATGGAATTCTGCTAAAAAATTCTTGATTCTGTATTAATCCATGTTTCAGTCAGTGCTATAATGTCTATATTTTCGTTGCTAACAAGTGCTCTAAGTTCATCCATTTTGTTACATAAACTCCTACAGTTTGTATAATATAATCGCAATGAATTTATTTTACTGGTATCGGATTTACCTTTATTTCTAACTGAATTCCCATCTTCTGTTACACCTTTAATATTTCTACTAGCAGTACAATTAAAATCCTGTGACTGATATTTTCTATTCCTATCTGATGTACCAGTACGGCAATTTACCCTATCTAGACAATTATTCTTACTCATATTCTCAGGCTTTATTTTCAGCGAAACCCCGCGACAATCCTATCTATTGACCTAGCTAAATTTGCCACCCCTAGCCGAGAAAGATGAACCCCGTCCTGTGCGTACAACTGATTTTTACCATAGAAACTGGTCCAGTTATCAAGGAATGGTATTGCATTTGCATTACAGTATTTTTCCAGCCGACAATTGATACCAATTGCCCTAGATGACCATTCCTTGCTGACCCCTCTCCGTGGCAAGATAATGTGTACTACAGGTATGCCTCCCTTCCTCCTAACTTTATCTAACACCTCCCTGTACTGCCGAAGCAGTACTTCCGTCCTACCTTTACCAACATCATTGCTCCCTGTACTGAGACAGATAATGGGGCTATCTCCAATATCTTTCATGATGTAATCAATGTCCTCTAACACCTTCCCAACCCCGGCACCAGGCAGACAGACAAGCTTCCTAATATCAGTACAGGTGGACCTAGCTAAGTGTCTGACCATGGAGTCCCCAACAATTGAGAAGGACTTGCCTCTCCTTGTCGATGACTTGGTAGCAGCTGCGGCAGCGGCAGGAACTCCTGGGGCAGCAGTTGAAGGTACTCCTGGGGGGGCAGCAGTCACACCATTCCCTGTTGGAGGCAACTTACTTACCTTTCTCCTGGTTTCCTCGCCGAAGGAAGCACTCGCAGCCTCACCATCACATTCGTCATCCAAGGTGATGAACTTGTTGCTGAGGGCAACTGGCCGCCGTAAAAATTTGCAGGTTGTTGCACTTGTTGGAACAACTGTCCAGGGAGCATCACGATCCCTAACAGCAGTTGCACTATCCTCACTTTTCTTGTCAGCCAAAGTCAGCTTTAAGGCCAAATTCTCGTCTTTGAGAGACTGCACCTCTCTCTCCACATTCTCCATCCTTTCTTGCAAAGCAAGACAAAGCTGGAGAATATGAGAGGAGGTAGCAATCTCGTCAACACCAGCCATTTTAAGAAAGCGTTAATACTATCACCACACTATGGGCAAAGATATTCACTGGGAGTCACTAGGGACAGGTCCTCACTCAGCAAAGGTCAGGCAGGTACTGAGATATCCTTGATTTAGTTCTCAGTAATAATGAACATATGATAAATAATGTTGAGATAGGGGACCAACTAGGAAATAGTGATCACAAATCTATCTATTTTAATATACAATGGACAGGAAATGCTAAAGAGAATCCGTCACTTATCCCAGATTTCAGAAAAACCGATTATAGTGGGATAAGAAGAGCCTTAAGGGTGGACCCTATTGTTAAACAATTAAGTCAGGATAAGCCAGAGTTAAGCTTGACAGCTACATATGAACAGTTTATTTTTTCACTTCACAATGCGCAAAATAAATATATCCCAAAAGAAGATTTCGATCGTACAGAACAAACCAAAATGGATGAATAATAAACTAATAGATCTTCTAGGAAAAAGGAAAGGAATATATAGAAAAATTAAGAAAGGCGAAACTCACCTACTTATTTACTATCAGACTCTATCAAGACAGGTCAAAAAGAAAATTAGGACAGCAAAAAGAAATTATGAAATAAGGATAGCCAACGACTCAAAAAATAACCTTAAAGCTTTTTACCAACTATATAAATCTAAAGTTAGAAATGTAATATGCTAGAGTATTAAAACTTCGATAGGAGAAATGACAGAAAATGATTTAGAAATGTGCAGTACATTAAATAGTCAGTTTCTATCCGTTTTCACTAATGTAAATTTGGCACAGATTCCAGAAGTCAGTAAGGTATATAGCGATAGTATAGAAAATAGGTTAAGTACGATTACTATAAGTAGAAATGATGTGCTTAAGGAAATTGACAGACTGAAGCCTCAGAAATCACCTGGTCCTGATGAGGTATATGCTAGAGTATTAAAAGATTGCAGAGATGAGTTAAGTTACCCATTAACATTTCTTTTTAACAAGTCATTAGAAACAGGTATAGTTCCAGAAGCTTGGAAGCTTGCAAATGTAGTTCCGATCTTCAAAAAAGGTGATAAATCCATAGCATAAAATTATCATCCCATTAGTCTCACTTCAATCATAGGAAAGGTACTAGTCAATTATTGTTAGGAAAATATGAAACCACTTAGAAACATTTAACTTAATCAATTTTTCTCAGCATGGATTCACTCAGGGACGTTCTTGCCTTACTAATTTGCTTAGCTTTTTCTCAGAGGTATATGAAGCAGTAGATAATGACAAATCATATGATATTATATATTTAGATTTCAGTAAAGCTTTCGACAGAGTCCCTCATGAGAGATTGATGAGAAAGGTTGAGGCGCATGGAATAGGTGGGGCGTTGTTAGGATGGATTAGGTCATGGCTAATTGGTAGGAAGCAGAGAGTCAGCATAAATGGTACTAAGTCAGAGTGGGGATCTGTCAAGAGTGGTGTCCACCAGGGATCTGTATTGGGTCCTCTGTTATTTATCATATACATAAATGACCTTGATTTAGGTATAACTAGTAGGATAAGTAAATTCGCAGACGATACCAAAATAGGGAGACCAATAGATTCAGATAGCGACATAGAGTGCCTCCAAAGGGATCTAGATACCTTACACGAATGGTCAGTAAAGTGGCAGATGAATTTTAACATTGACAAATGCAATGTATTAAAGATAGGGAAGACGAATACTAATGCAAAATATAAACTAGCTAATGCTGAATTAGATAACTCAGTCTGCGAGAAAGATTTGGGTGTGTTTGTTAGCAACGATTTGAAACCTAGAAAACAGTGTATAAGCGTACGTAACAAGGCAAACAGGATTCTGGGGTTCATCTCAAGGAGTGTGAGTAACAGAACTGCCGATGTTATCTTGAAACTTTACTTGCCATTAGTAAGACCTCATATGGATTATGCTGTCCAATGTTGGTGTCCTTATTACAGAATGGATATAGATTCCTTGGAGAAAGTACAGCGAAGAATGACAAAAATGATTCATAATATTAGAAATCTACCATATGAAGAAAGGTTGAACAAATTAGGCTTACATTCGTTAGAAAGACGCAGAGTTAGAGGGGATATGATAGAAGTGTATAAGTGGTTCAGTGGGGTAAATAAAGGAGACATGAAAAATGTACTGAAGCTCAGTGATAGCGAAAGAACTCGAACAAATGGTTATAAATTAGATAAATTTCGTTTCAGAAAAGATATAGGCAAATATTGGTTTGGTAACAGAGTTGTAGATGGGTGGAATAGGCTACCAAGTGATATAGTGGGATCAAGAACTATAGGGAGCTTTAAGATAAAATTAGATAGGCATATGGACGAGATGGGTTGGGTGTGAGGGGGATCTACCATGTGTGGGCCAATCGGCGCTCAGCAGACCCCCGTTATCTTGTGTTAATCTATGACCGTTTTGGTGGGGTCAGTACTCAAGGTATTAGTGAGTTGGGCCTATAATTGGGCCTTGTAATTGGGGTTGGGTGTGACAGGGATCTGCCTTGTATGGGCCGATCGGCTTTTTGCAGACTCCCATTTTCTTATGTTCTTATGTTCTTATATATATAATTATATATATATATATAATATATATATATATATATATATATATATATACTGTGTATATATATATATATATATATATATATATATATATATATATATATATATATATATATATATGTTAGTATAGCCAGGTAATAGATTCTCTTTTAAACAGACGAGGTTAAAGGCAACAGCAGTTTCAGCATTGAGTATTTTATTGTTACAGCTTTCAATATTTCTAACAATTTTCCTCTGGGGTTCAGAGATGAGGTACAACAGGTTAGCAAAATTCATGGTGGATCCAACGTTTCACAAGTAAACATCTTGCATCTTCAGGGAATGGGCAGGTAATGATTAGAATAAGGACAAAGCTACATATTTATACAAAATTCGAGGATCAAGAATAGGTAGGGGGGCGGAGCTACTGGGTGTGGGGTGGCTGTTCATTGGTGGAAGGCAGTCTATTCGCGAGACGGGCACTAAATCTTATCGGTGGTTGGTTGTTGGCTGTGGGTGGCTATGATTGGTTGGTGTTGTCAGTAGTGTGCTGATCGCGGAAAGGTACGGGAGGGGGGCACAGGGCGAGAGGAACGAGGGCAGTATGCCTGTAGCGCTTGCCTGAAGGAAGAATTTGAAGGTCTTGTGTTTGGTTGTTGATGCTGGGGTTGAGCGTTTGGATATATAGAGCTTCTAAAATAGCTAGTCTTCTGGGTCTGATTCTTTGTCGAGTATGGTAGTTTGTTTGTCTAGGTCGGCGCAAGTTAGGGCAAGATGGTGGGGGGCTTGATAGTGATCTTTTATAGCGCCAGATTGATGGTGGAGGGTTAGTCGACGGGAAAGGCGAGTCTGTGTCATTCCAACATAGGATAGGGGTCCACAGTCCCCAGAGGTGCAAATATGCTGGTATATCACATGATCGTCTTTCGGTTGGTTGGTGGAAATTGGGCGGTTACGGAGGACAAGGTTGGAGGTCTTAGGAGATTTGTAGTAAATAATGAGTTTTATTTTATTGTCAGGGTTGGTGGGGAGGACGTTTTTGTGAATTATTTCTTTCATAATGGATTCGTCTGTTGTGTGGTCGGAAGATATGTAGTTTCTGTAGAAAAATGTAATGTCATTGGCCGGGTTGGTGCTAGGGGGGTCTTGTTTGTACCATTTTTCTAGGTGGTGGTTGATGGCATTGGTGACGTCAGTGTTGGAATACCCATTGTTGACTAGGACCTGGGTGAGCCTTTCCAATTCATTGTGTGTGTCATTCCAGGTGGTGCAATGGGTGAGGGCTCTCCTGACATAGGCGGCGATGGTGGACTGATGGTATGGTTTAGGGCATTCACTTTCCCCATTAAGACATTGGCCATTGTTAGTAGGTTTGGTGTACACTGTAGTTTTGAAGCCGTGGTCGTGGAGGGAGACAAGGAGGTCGAGGAAGGGTAGATGACCATCGGTGGTTTCTTCGTATGTGAAGTTGAGTCCGGAGGCGGCCATGAAGCGCTGCTGGAGGTCCCTGAGTTCGTCCAGGTCCTTCACCCGCACGAAGATATCATCGATGTACCTGCAGTAGACAGTGGGCCGGTGGGCAGCCAGGAGTTCCTCTTCGATAGTTCCCATGAAGAAATTGGTGAACAGAACCCCCAGGGGGCTTCCCATCGCTACACCGTCGATTTGCTGGTACATATTCCCGCGGGGGCAGAGGAAAGGGGACTCCTTGGTACATAGTTCCAAGAGCGTCTTCAGGACCTTCTCCGGGATGTCCAGGGGGGGGCGTATTAGGGCAGTGGTAAACTCGACCTAGGATAAAATCTATTGTCTTGTCAACGGGCACGTTGGTAAACAAACTCTCTACGTCGAGGGAGGCGATGATGTGGTCGTTAGCAGGGGGGGCATCTCGTAGAATTTCTAGGAAGTCATAAGCTGAGTTGAGGTTGTATTACTGACGAAATAAAAAGGAAAGCCAACACCACCAACACTGCTATCAACGCCAAAGCCGATGGCGTACACCTGAAGAAACTCATCGGCGAATTCACCCCAGGTTATGCTTACGGTACTATAAAAACCCACAAACCCGGGAACCCCCTCCGCCCCATCATATCACAGATCCCTACTGCTACCTACCAGACCGCCAAGGCCCTGAACAAACTCCTCACCCCTTTTGTTCCTCGGCAATACAACCTCAACTCTGCTTATGACTTCCTAGAAATTCTACGAGATGCCCCCCCTGCTAACGACCACATCATCGCCTCCCTCGACGTAGAGAGTTTGTTTACCAACGTGCCCGTTGACAAGACAATAGATTTTATCCTACGTCGAGTTTACCACTGCCCTAATACGCCCCCCCTGGACATCCCGGAGAAGGTCCTGAAGACGCTCTTGGAACTATGTACCAAGGAGTCCCCTTTCCTCTGCCCCCGCGGGAATATGTACCAGCAAATCGACGGTGTAGCGATGGGAAGCCCCCTGGGGGTTCTGTTCGCCAATTTCTTCATGGGAACTATCGAAGAGGAACTCCTGGCTGCCCACCGGCCCACTGTCTACTGCAGGTACATCGATGATATCTTCGTGCGGGTGAAGGACCTAGACGAACTCAGGGACCTCCAGCAGCGCTTCATGGCCGCCTCCGGACTCAACTTCACATACGAAGAAACCACCGATGGTTATCTACCCTTCCTCGACCTCCTTGTCTCCCTCCACGACCACGGCTTCAAAACTACAGTGTACACCAAACCTACTAACAATGGCCAATGTCTTAATGGGGAAAGTGAATGCCCTAAACGATACCATCAGTCCACCATCGCCGCCTATGTCAGGAGAGCCCTCACCCATTGCACCACCTGGAATGACACACACAATGAATTGGAAAGGCTCACCCAGGTCCTAGTCAACAATGGGTATTCCAACACTGACGTCACCAATGCCATCAACCACCACCTAGAAAAATGGTACAAACAAGACCTCCCTAGCACCAACCCGGCCAATGACATTACATTTTTCTACAGAAACTACATATCTTCCGACCACACAACAGACGAATCCATTATGAAAGAAATAATTCACAAAAACGTCCTCCCACCAACCCTGACAATAAAATAAAACTCATTATTTACTACAAATCTCCTAAGACCTCCAACCTTGTCCTCCGTAACCGCCCCATTTCCACCAACCAACCGAAAGACGATCATGTGATATACCAGCATATTTGCACCTCTGGGGACTGTGGACCCCTATCCTATGTTGGAATGACACAGACTCGCCTTTCCCGTCGACTAACCCTCCACCTTCAATCTGGCGCTATTAAAGATCACTATCAAGCCCCCACCATCTTGCCCTAACTCACGCCGACCTAGACAAACAAACTACCATACTCGACAAAGAATCAGATCCCAGAAGACTAGCTATTTTAGAAGCTCTATATCCAAACGCTCAACCCCAGCATCAACAACCAAACACAAGACCTTCAAATTCTTCCTTCAGGCAAGCGCTACAGGCATACTGCCCTCGTTCCTCTCGCCCTGTGCCCCCCTCCCGTACCTTTCCGCGATCAGCACACTACTGACAACACCAACCAATCACAGCCACCCACAGCCAACAACCAACCACCGATAAGATTTAGTGCCCGTCTCGCGAATAGACTGCCTTCCACCAATGAACAGCCACCCCACACCCAGTAGCTCCACCCCCCTACCTATTCTTGATCCTCAAATTTTGTATAAATATGTTGCTTTGTCCTTATTCTAATCATTACCTGCCCATTCCCTGAAGATGCAAGATGTTTACTTGTGAAACGTTGGATCCACCATGAATTTTGCTAACCTGTTGTACCTCATCTCTGAACCCCAGAGGAAAATTGTTAGAAATATTGAAAGCTGTAACAATAAAATACTCAATGCTGAAACTGCTGTTGCCTTTAACCTCGTCTGTTTAAAAGAGAATATATATATATATATATATATATATATATATATATATATACTGTATATAGGCTTCCTAAACTAAGTTTCTCCATCTGTTCACTCGTCATCCCCTTCCAGAAAATTATGACTTACTCTACAACAACAAATTAACCCTTCATCTTCTCTTAATATTCTCGGTGTCTCTTTTTCTTCTGATACTCTCGGAAAGATCATATTACCAGTCTTGCTAAAACAGCTTCCCAGAAGCTGGGTGTACTCACCTGCCTCCAGGGGTTCTTTACACCTGCGCAGCTTCTTGCTCTGTACATGGGCAGAGTGCGTCCATGTATTGACTATTGTTCACACGTTTGGGGAGGATCCTCTCACACAGCACTTCCAGACAAAGTAGAAAAGAAAGCCTTCCGTCTCATTAACTCACACGTCCACTCACCATTCTAAAATCCCAGCCCCTTATAAGAACATAAGAAAATGGGAGTCTGCAAAAAGCCGATCGGCCCACACAAGGCAGATCCCGTTCACATACAGCATGTCCTTATATATGGTTTTTACTGGACTACAATAAATCCCAGCCCCTTATAACCCCGTTCACATACAGCATGTCCTTATATATGGTTTTTACTGGACTACAATAAATAAAAGCCCCTTATAACCCCGTTCACATACAGCATGTCCTTATATATGGTTTTTACTGGACTACAATAAATCCCAGCCCCTTATAACCCCGTTCACATACAGCATGTCCTTATAATTATATGGTTTTTACTGGACTACAATAAATATTTAGATCATCCCGGTATAACACCATTAATCCCCCTCCCTTCCTATCATTTATATCCCTCATTCCTTCTAGTATGATAATTTTGCTATTAAAGCTTCCATCCCGTATTTTCTTGTGTGTTTCTGTTAGGCATAGTACACTATTATTGTCGACTAATAGTTTCCATTTCCTTAGCTTTAACCTTGGAAAGACCTTGTATATTCAATGTCCTAAATATATAATTATTTCCCTTACCATCCTTTATTTTCCTTCCTCGTCACGCCTCATTAGCCTCATTCTCATCCTTATGTAGATCATCTATTCTGACAACTTTACCCTTCCTTATTATTATTACATCTAAATATTCAATCATTTATTAAGGATTCATTATAACCAACTCTCATATAATTTTAAGGTGTTTAATTTCAGTGTCTCTATATTTATGTGAGGTACTGTACATATGGAGGTCATACACCCCTTCAAATTCATTGTAACTTCTGGTACTTCTGTCACGTCAGTTCTGCCTCTCAAGTATTTAAGCTTACCTCGCATTTATGAACACCAGCAAATGTACACGTGGATCGGAAATCTAGATCACGTGTGTCGAGAGGTGGTGAGAGGTGTATGGAGGTATTGAGAGGTTAGAACCGTTAGATAGACATTAGCAACGGGCCCGACAACATAGCCCAGAGGTGGTGAGAGGTGTATGGAGGTATTGAGAGGTTAGAACCGTTAGATAGACATTAGCAACGGGCCCGACAACATAGCCCAGAGGTGGTGAGAGGTGTATGGAGGTATTGAGAGGTTAGAACCGTTAGATAGACATTAGCAACGGGCCCGACAACATAGCCCAGAGGTGGTGAGAGGTGTATGGAGGTATTGAGAGGTTAGAACCGTTAGATAGACATTAGCAACGGGCCCCGACAACATAGCCCAGAGGTGGTGAGAGGTGTATGGAGGTATTGAGAGGTTAGAACCGTTAGATAGACATTAGCAACGGGCCCGACAACATAGCCCAGAGGTGGTGAGAGGTGTATGGAGGTATTGAGAGGTTAGAACCGTTAGATAGACATTAGCAACGGGCCCGACAACATAGCCCAGAGGTGGTGAGAGGTGTATGGAGGTATTGAGAGGTTAGAACCGTTAGATAGACATTAGCAACGGCCCGACAACATAGCCCAGAGGTGGTGAGAGGTGTATGGAGGTATTGAGAGGTTAGAACCGTTGATAGACATTAGCAACGGGCCCGACAACATAGCCCAGAGGTGGTGAGAGGTGTATGGAGGTATTGAGAGGTTAGAACCGTTAGATAGACATTAGCAACGGGCCCGACAACATAGCCCAGAGGTGGTGAGAGGTGTATGGAGGTATTGAGAGGTTAGAACCGTTAGATAGACATTAGCAACGGGCCCGACAACATAGCCCAGAGGTGGTGAGAGGTGTATGGAGGTATTGAGAGGTTAGAACCGTTAGATAGACATTAGCAACGGGCCCGACAACATAGCCCAGAGGTGGTGAGAGGTGTATGGAGGTATTGAGAGGTTAGAACCGTTAGATAGACATTAGCAACGGGCCCGACAACATAGCCCAGAGGTGGTGAGAGGTGTATGGAGGTATTGAGAGGTTAGAACCGTTAGATAGACATTAGCAACGGGCCCGACAACATAGCCCAGAGGTGGTGAGAGGTGTATGGAGGTATTGAGAGGTTAGAACCGTTAGATAGACATTAGCAACGGGCCCGACAACATAGCCCAGAGGTGGTGAGAGGTGTATGGAGGTATTGAGAGGTTAGAACCGTTAGATAGACATTAGCAACGGGCCCGACAACATAGCCCAGAGGTGGTGAGAGGTGTATGGAGGTATTGAGAGGTTAGAGAGGTTAGCAACGTTAGGTTAGAACCGTTAGATAGACATTAGCAACGGGCACGACAACATAGCCCAGAGGTGTGAGAGGTGTATGGAGGTATTGAGAGGTTAGAACCGTTAGATATAGGACTTTAGCAACGGGCCCGACAAACATAGCCCAGAGGTGGTGAGAGGTGTATGGAGGTATTGAGAGGTTAGAACCGTTAGATAGACATTAGCAACGGGCCCGACAACATAGCCCAGAGGTGGTGAGAGGTGTATGGAGGTATTGAGAGGTTAGAACCGTTAGATAGACATTAGCAACGGGCCCGACAACATAGCCCAGAGGTGGTGAGAGGTGTATGGAGGTATTGAGAGGTTAGAACCGTTAGATAGACATTAGCAACGGGCCCGACAACATAGCCCAGAGGTGGTGAGAGGTGTATGGAGGTATTGAGAGGTTAGAACCGTTAGTATAGACATTAGCAAACGGCCGACAACATAGCCCAGAAAATTCCCCATAGGTGTACTTATCTCTTACTTATATACTTATATATCTGGATACTTCTGTATACTCTTTCAGTTACTTATTAATAAAGTGGATTACGGATACCAAACAGATCCTTTCTTTTACCATTTAGGTATTAATATTATATTATATAAGGATAAAAGACGTAACGGTTGCAGCATTACTTTAACTAAAATGAAAATAGTACTACAATCTATCATAATATCTATTAATCAACGAGCAGAGAGGGGCTGAGATCAACCTACACTTCAACCTACAATCAACCTGTAACTACAACATAACATAAAACTCATAAGAACATCGACACTTTAGTCATCCTTACTAAGAGTTAAGTAGTTAACCCTTATAATAAATATACGTGCCCTCAAAACGTACTAATCTTTACACCTTACTTTCAGTGACTGTAAAAAGTCATTTGGCCATTATCCTTTTCCACCTTGACTCCTGCTGTCCTTTAACACCTTTGTCTGAGTTTGGCACTCTTCTCTTTCCTTCTCTTGTCCTGATCACACTAATTATTATCTTATTTATCTCTGACTCTTCGGCATCCTGTAAGTCCTTACTTTTGTTTAACTAATGCCCATTTCACTCCGACTTCATTCCTAGTAACAAGCATTGGCCTAACCTTGCCCCTCATGAACTACCCATTCTGAACACCTTTTCGACTTTTGCAATCTCTCACCCCTCTGCGCCTCATCTGACTTCCTGGAACACGTGCTCGCATACCTTTTCTCCTCATTCTCTCTCTCATCAGGCTCCTTTGTTGTACTTCCTGGAACACGTGCTCGCATACCTTCTGTCCTCATTCTCTCTCTCATCAGGCTCCTTTGTTGTACTTCCTGGAACACGTGCTCGCATACCTTTCTGTCCTCATTCTCTCTCTCATCAGGCTCCTTTGTTGTACTTCCTGGAACACGTGCTCGCATACCTTTCTGTCCTCATTCTCTCTCTCATCAGGATCCTTTTTTGTACTTCCTGGAACACGTGCTCGCATACCTTTCTGTCCTCATTCTCTCTCTCATCAGGCTCCTTTGTTGTACTTCCTGGAACACGTGCTCGCATACCTTTCTGTCCTCATTCTCTCTCTCATCAGGATCCTTTTTTGTACTTTCTTGAACATTGAACATAATTACATTTTTCTTCCTGCTTTCTCTGTCTTTCATTTCCTCTAGATTCTCTACCACTTTCTCAGTTATCCTTTTAATAATTAAATTCTCTCTTTCCATCCATTATTTCTTGTCTAGTTGCTTTATCATAACTGTTATTTCATAATGTTCTGCCCTAAGTTTTCTCAGTTCCTCTCTCAACTCTTTATTTCCTTCTCTTTCATCCTCATCGCTAATACTTCCCAACTGTTTGAGTTATTGAATTACAAGACCCTTAGTGTCATTCAGTTCAGTTGGATGGCGGAAGTATAGCCTTCATAACATAACTTCCTGATGTATTTTTGTTTCTTGCGGTCTCGGTCTTTTGTTTGTATTATAGCATATCTATTATTTTGTCATTCCGAATTTTCCAAAATTTGTAGATAGTAACTTTATTTTCTTCTATGGCCTTATTGTTGAAGAGCAGGTTGCCAATGATGATGTCTTCTTTCTCCTGGTAGGGTTGCTGCAGCGTTGAATTTGTCCTTCTCACCTCGCTTTATGCTAGGTAGTGTAACACAAAGCAAGGCGGTGTGCGTGAGTGGGACACAAATATGCCTTTGTATGGGATGACCTGTTAGTACTATTGGTCTTAACACAAAGTTCAGGTCTTCATATTCGTATCCACACATAACGCATTCGGTCGTCTCATTGTGAAACCGCTTTCTCCCTCATGTTTAGCATATTAGTTTTGAGATTGTAAGACGTTTATTCCATTACTTTGGCGATTTTAAGACCTTTTGCCCCATTTCTTTGTCAATATTAAGACCTTTCATGCCATTTAGGTGTCAATGTTTTCCTGGTGAGCGATAGCAAGCCTGTAATTTTTTTAAGAACCGGCCTATGGCCGGGAAATTTGTCTACCGAAATATGTACAAATTTATCTTGAAATGGGGTCTAGGGGGTGTTATTTTATGCTTAATGGAGGTCTAACGAGGACACTCAAAATTATATAAATAACTAAATTTATAGACCAAAAACCAAGCACTACCCCTGTCATGCCAGGTTTTTTACTGGGGTTGATTGGACAAGGGTAGGTTCTTACTCGACTGGAGAAACTAAGGTCAGACTACACATGCACCAAAGTTGTAAAGGATAAATATAACACTGCAAACACACATGAGGTTTCTTATTAATGATCACTTGATACAGCAAGAGAAATACACTTAAAATATATAATGCACTGTTTACATGGAATATAACACAATAATATAACACCAAGCACGGACGAGGATCCACGACGAACTTGGAGAATCCACTAGCACTTCTATTCTAACACTGGGTAGAGTCTTGAAGTAACACTGAACACTGTTGATCTCGGTGTTTGTTGTTGAGTCCTTTCTTCTTGTTCCGTCGAGCCGCTTAGTAGTAGGGTCATTTGCTTGGAATCCGTGACCATTTTGTGAGCAGAAATTAAAAGTACAATTATTAATTAGGAGAGAGATGTACACCCATCAGGAGAAAACAGCTAAAGGAATTAAGAGAGATAAAAGTAACGGGAAAAACACATGGAAGTACATAAAATGCTGAAGGGAGAAAAGGACAAAGGAAGGTGCAGTCTTATGGATAGTGTGTTCAAGGAAAATGGAGATATAATAAGTAAGGGACATGTAAAAGGGGAAGTTATAAACTTCTTGGGTAAAACGTATTGAACACATGTTAATGAGATAAATGAGGTTTGGAATGAAGACAGTGTGGAGGAGTATGGGAGAGAGAGAGAGAGAGAGAGAGATACAATATAAACATGAAAATAGAGGGCAATAAGGGAGACAGAACAGTGGGGGAGGAGCTAGGGGAGAGTGACACAGTGTATAGTGATATATTATGTCCTAACGAAATAAGAGACCACTTAGATATAGCATTGGTAGTGAAGAATAGAATTACATACATGGAAGATGAAATAATAAATAGAGAAAGAGTACACAAATTTCTGAAAAAATATGAAAGTTAAGAAAGCTGAGAGGCCTGACGAAATAAAGCCAGAGTTCTTTAAAGTGTTCTTAATCCTTATTTAGCGGGCTAGGTGGTCTATTTGACCGTAGCGCCCAGCGGGGTGTTTTTACCCTAAATAGGGTTGTTAACGTGATCATTTTCATGCCTAAATAAGACCCAGAGCATAAAACAAGTATCTATCCCTGAAAGGGCATAAACAGAGCTTTCCAATGACAACCCTACCATCCTTGTACGACCACTGGTTCTCTTGCAACGATCGCGCAACACGAGTGCAAAAACCATGTAATTAGGTACTTTCCCTACATAATTCCCTGTGTAGCGAGTGCAAGAGGGTGGGGGAGGGTGGGATTCATGTCAGTAGGTCCGCCGCGGTGGTCTGGAGCAGTCATATGCTTGCTACGCTCCTCCCATCACTCATCTCTCTCTCTCAGCAACATTACGTGGTGAAAATGGCACACGGCATAAGTTGTGAACCGCCACTTAGTCCATATTTATTTCACAGACATTAGTTGAGCGCCGCCAATTAAGGGTTAACACCTTACGAGCGGCCTATGCGGTTTATTTATGTGTACCGCCCAGCGGGGTGTTTTTAGCCAAAATAGGGCTGTTTACGTGATCATTTTCATGCCTAAATAAGACCCAGAACGTAAAACAAGTACCTATCCCTGAAAGGGCATAAACAGAGCTTTCGAATGACACCATAACGATCCTTGTATGATGGATAGTTTTCTTGCAATACCCGTGCAACGCGAGTGCAAAAAAGCAGTTTTTCGGTACTTTCGGTACATAATTGAGTATAGGCGTGAGAGAGGGAGGAGGGAGCTGAGATTTGTGTCAGTAGGTTCGCCGCGGTGGTCTGGAGCAGTCATACGCTCGCTAGTCTCCTGCCACCACTTGTCTCTCTCTCTCAGCCACATTACGTGCTGAAATTGCCACTCGAGTTATGTCGAGCGCCGCCACATAGTCCAGCTTTATTTAACTCGACTTATGTTGCTCGCCGCTAAATAAGGGTTAAAGAGTGATGTATTACTGCAATTGTTGGTAAAACTGATAAAGGAAGTAATAGCGACAGGGAATATACCGGAGGGGTTGGGAGGAATGATGGAATTGAATACGGTAATGAAACCTAAGACAAGGAAACACAAAGTTAACAAGCTTAGACCTATAGCACTAACACAAATAGGGTATAAACTAATAATACGGTAATGATACCTAAGACAAGGAAACACAAAGTTAACAAGCTTAGACCTATAGCACTAACACATATAGGGTATAAACTAATAATACGGTAATGATACCTAGACAAGGAAACACAAAGTTAACAAGCTTAGACCTATAGCACTAACACATATAGGGTATAAACTAATAATACGGTAATGATACCTAAGACAAGGAAACACAAAGTTAACAAGCTTAGACCTATAGCACTAACACAAATAGGGTATACACTAATAATGGCAGTAATAAGAATGATTATTGAAGAGCATATAGAGAGAAATGGGTGGGGAAAATACTCAGGCGGGTTTTACGAGGGGAAGAAGTGTAATGAATTATAACATGTTCATAATAAAGTACTGTATAGAAAGATAATTTTAAATGAGGAAACCATTAATCGTGATATCAATATATTACTCAAAGGCGTTTGATAGCATCAAAAGAGGCAAGATGATAGAGGTAATGAAAAACTACTGGATAAATCCACAAACAATAGAGGTGATTACAACATGTATGAAGGGGATAGTACAACAGTGAGGCTTGGGGAGGGAGCACAAATAAAAATACCAGTAACTAGTGGAATAGGACAGGGGTGCACAGGTTCTACCACAATGTTCAAGTTAGTAACCTACAGAATAATGTAGGAACTAGAAAAGTTAGATATAGGATATGAGGATGATGCACTCAAAATTGCATCCCTATTCTACGCTGAGGACGGTATGTTGTTGGCACAGAATATAGAGGATGCAGAGAGAGTTATAAGGACAGTAACAAATACCAGTAGAGAATGTGGGTTAGAAATAAATCTGCAGAAGAGTAGTATTATAGTATTTAATACAAAGGAAACGCCTTGGGAAATAGCAAGAATAACGGTCACTGATAAAATAAAATATTTGGGGATTACGATAAAAGATAGCAAGAACTGTTTCAAGGTACAGAAAGAACAAATTATAGAGAAGGCAATAAGATTGGCAAATATGACATACTCAATAGTTGCAAGGAGTTGTTCAAGATTGTTAATAGGTTAGACATACTGGACAAGTGTAGCTCTCCCAGTGATTCTATATGGTGCTAATGTCATAAACTTCACAAAACAGGAGGTAGAACGATTACAAAGGATAGAGAATAGTGTTAGTAGGCAAATAATGAGAGCACCGAGGTATGCACAGGAGGCAGCTCTTAGAGGGGAGATAGACATATAAATTATGAGGGCAAGAATAATGGAAGGGCAACTGAAATAGCTGCAGTATATTCTGAGAGGGGAAAGGAATGAATTACTTGAAAACATTATTAGAGGAAATGAGAGAGAATAAGTGGATAAGGGGTTTAATAGAAGATAGGAGAATGGTTGGGATAAAAGGAGAGAACATGACAAATGAAGAAATAAAGAAAAAAGTGAGAGTGTGGGATACGAATGAGTGGAGAACAAAGCTGGAAGAAAACTCAACTTTGAAACTGCATAAAGCATGGCGAACAGAACCGGGGGGACAGGAGCAAGTGTACGACAACAGAGAGGCCTCCGAGATCCTGTTCAAATGTAGAAGTAATCATTTGAACTTGGGGAGTAGAAAGAGATTTTGCAACCAATCAACTGAGTGCTTGTTGTGCGGAGTTGCCATGAAGGACTTGAACCACTTCACTCTACATTGCCCAGCATACAACGAGGAGCGAAGAAGATCGAAGTACAGTACTGCAACAACCCTACCAATAGGATGAAGAATTAGTAGTTAAAAATCTGCTCTTCAACAGAAATACAATAGAAGAGAGCAAATTAGTACTATATTAATTTTGGAAAATGAGAACCAAGAAATTGAAAGAAGTAGATAAATAAATATAAGAACCATACCGCAAGAAAAAGATACATCAGGAAGAGCCGTCTTGAAGGCATCACTTCCACCATGCAACTGAACTGAAATGAATTGACAAAGAAATGGGGTGCAAGGTCTTAAAATAGCCCAAACATTGGGGAGAATGTCTTAAAATATGAAAACTAATCGGGCTAATCATGAGGGAGAAGGAGGTCCAGAAAAAAAATACTTTAATCTTGCAACGTCATCAGTGATTCTCTTTGTGCTTAACTTTTGTATCTGTGATCCAGGTTTATCATACATTTCCAAATTAGTCTTGAAATGACAGGGCTGGATAAACTAATGCCAAAGGAGAACCCAAAACCATCCCCATCAACGGCAGGAACCACAAATTACCACTATCGAATTGCATCCATAACCCGCCGGAAAAAAGACCGGAAACAGCTTCCCCTGGACAGCAACAACAAGGTACCGCAGTCGCCCATAGCACCACACCAGGAGAAGCGCGCGGCTTACCCTACGTATAGCATACGCGAGGGAGGACATCCACCACAGTTTGTTGGTTTGTGCCCCTGGGTGCCAGGTGAACAATGGCCATCCGCACCTGGGCAAGACCTGGACTATACGGAGGAGGACTTTATTGTAATTAGACACCAACCTCCTTTATTCCTCTTCAACCACCCTGGCGTTTCAATGCACCACTACCACAGCTAGACGAGGCTGTGCTTGGAATGCCACGGGACAAGAAGATAAGCAGACCATTCCATACAAGCCTCTAAATAGAGAGAGGCCTCCAACCATGTAAATTATTTATCCCATGTACCATTAGACGTTAAGCTACTACCTTTTATTATCAATGAATAAAGTACACTATTCCCCACCTATACATGTATGAATTATATTTTTAAGGCTTTAGACAACCACGCAAAAAATAAAAAATGATATTTCCCATGCCTCTTATGTTCCGGAAACCACCGACTTGTTATTCTCCATAAAAGCAAATACTACCTAGCCAAAAACAGGGTTGAGTTAAGCAAGTCGAGGCACTGTGTCCCATGGAGTTTCTGTGGGGGAGTATACGTGATTAACTCGACTGGATAGCACCATCTGAATGAGGCTAGCCAAAATCCTCTAAATCGTGCCCTACAAGCAGAGACTGTGACCAGACAAGAGTGTGTGTGTGTGGAGGCCGTCCCGGAATTGACCTGCGTTAGTGATACCTGTGTGAAGGTACCCCTGTACCCCTTGTCACCAGGCCAAGACGGACCACACACTTGGTCGCCCCACGTGTGTCAGATCTCTACATGGCTACCCTCTACTATACTCCTATCCGAAATTAAGTGCTTTCTGTTTTACTTATTGTGTTTCGTGATTATTGCAACAAGTGTAGGATATGTTATGTGTTCCATTAATGTAAACACCAGAGATCTTTTATTCTCTCCTTAGTCCCTTTTATTACTCGTGTCGTGAGTACAGTACAAACGCTATCCTGGGATTGATCCATATATAAATTATAACACTTTGTATGGTATTTAGACAGCCTGCCTCTTGTCAACCCGAAGGCCTGTGTAAAGGGCCTGCCTCTTGTCAACACGAAGGCCTGTGTGAAGGGCCTGCCTCTTGTCAACACGAAGGCCTGTGTGAAGGGCCTGCCTCTGGACAACACGAAGGCCTGTGTGAAGGGCCTGCCTCTGGACAACACGAAGGCCTGTGTGAAGGGCCAGCCTCTGGACAACATGAAGGCCTGTGTGAAGGGACTGCCTCTTGTCAACACGAAGGCCTGTGTGAAGGGCCTGCCTCTTGTCAACACGAAGGCCTGTGTGAAGGGCCTGCCTCTGGACAACACGAAGGCCTGTGTGAAGGGCCTGCCTCTGGACAACACGAAGGCCTGTGTGAAGGGCCAGCCTCTGGACAACATGAAGGCCTGTGTGAAGGGCCTGCCTCTGGACAACACGAAGGCCTGTTTGAAGGGCCTGCCTCTGGACAACACGAAGGCCTGTGTGAAGGGCCTGCCTCTGACAACACGAAGGCCTGTGTGAAGGGCCTCTGGACAACACGAAGGCCTGTGTGAAGGGCCTGCCTCTGCAACACACGAAGGCCTGTGTGAAGGGCCTGCCTCTGGACAAACACGAAGGCCTGTGTGACGGCCTGCCTCTGGACAACACGAAGGCCTGGTGAAGGGCCTGCCTCGGGACACACGAAGGCCTGTGTAGGGCCTGCCTCTGGACAACCGAAGGCCTGTGTGAAGGGCCTGCCTCTGGACAACACGAAGGCCTGTGTGAAGGGCCTGCCTCTGGACAACACGAAGGCCTGTGTGAAGGGCCTGCCTCTGGACAACACGAAGGCCTGTGTGAAGGGCCTGCCTCTGGACACAACACGAAGGCCTGTGTGAAGGGCCTGCCTCTGGACAACACGAAGGCCTGTGTGAAGGGCCTGCCTCTGGACAACACGAAGGCCTGTGTGAAGGGCCTGCCTCTGGACAACACGAAGGCCTGTGTGAAGGGCCTGCCTCTGGACAACACGAAGGCCTGTGTGAAGGGCCTGCCTCTGGACAACACGAAGGCCTGTGTGAAGGGCCTGCCTCTGGACAACACGAAGGCCTGTGTGAAGGGCCTGCCTCTGGACAACACGAAGGCCTGTGTGAAGGGCCTGCCTCTGGACAACACGAAGGCCTGTGTGAAGGGCCTGCCTCTGGACAACACGAAGGCCTGTGTGAAGGGCCTGCCTCTGGACAACACGAAGGCCTGTGTGAAGGGCCTGCCTCTGGACAACACGAAGCGCCTGTGTGAAGGGCCTGCCTCTGGACAACACGAAGGCCTGTGTGAAGGGCCTGCCTCTGGACAACACGGAGGCCTGTGTGAAGGGCCTGCCTCTGGACAACACGAAGTAATGTGTGAAGGGCCTGCCTCTTGTCCTGTCTCTAGCACCAGTGTGGTTCCCTACCTAAACTAATATCTATAGTGAACAAATGAAGAGTTCTCTATATTATAAAGTGTTATATTATATAAATAAATTAAAAACCAACCGAATTAGTTTCCTTGCCACACTTATCACCAGTTTGTGGCATTGTCTTGCTGTCTAAACACCATACTTTTTACAATTTGGAGCCCGTACAGGGACAAGAGGCAGGCCCTTCACAAGTATCGTGAGTGGACAGAAAGTGCTGTTGTTGTTGCCCACTAACCATAATAAACTTCTAATGCAATAGAAGGGACCGTATGCCATTGTATCTTGCCTAAATTCACTAAATTGTGTGATAAACATTAGAGGAACTCCAAGGAAGTACCATGTCAATATGCTGAAGCACTAATATGTAGATCAGTGTGAGGATGAATCGAACGACACAAGTGCAGTGCATGCTGATCGAGTCATTCCTAATGATATATGTATTTCTGCTTTGGCAGTGATAGAGGAGAGTGAAGAATTGGGTCAACCAGGTCTACCTGCGTTAGTATGAAGTGAAACCAGTAAGGATGTACTAATATCTAACCAATTGTCACCATCCCAAATCCAGGAAATACATGACATTTTACACCAATATGATGATGTATTTAGTGATGCACCAGGAAGGACTCCCGTGATCCAGCACAAAATTGAGTTGAACAGTAAGATTTCTGTTAAAAGTAAACCTTATCCTATCCCCTATTCCCTACAGAGCAAGGTCAAACAAGAGCTAGAGGAGATGAAAGAAGCTGGTATCATAGAACCTTCAAACTCTCCGTACTGTAGTCCTGTAGTGGCAGTTACAAAAAAGAACAGTGACAAGGTAAGGTTATGCTTAGACTTCAGAAAATTGAATAGTATAACTAAATTTGATGCTGAGCCTATGTGTAGACAAGATGAAATATTTGCTAGACTGTCTTCCAGCAATATATTTACAAAGTTGGATCTTACAAAGGGATTTTGGCAAATCCCTCTTAATGAAGATAGTAAGAAGTATACTGCCTTTGCAACAGGAGAAGGATTATACCATTTTAATGTTTTGCCATTTGGTTTGGTAAACAGTCCGAGTACATTCAATAGAATGATGAGAAAGGTACTGGGTGGAATGGAAAATGTAGAGGTGTTCGTTGATGATGTCTTGATTCACAGTAAAACTTTTGACGACCACCTAGATCTCCTGCGTTCTGTACTCAGGAAGTTGAAAGAGGCGAAGCTAGTCGTCAAGCCATCAAAGAGTTGTGTGGGTATGAAGGAAGTTGAGTATTTAGGGCATAAAGTGGGGTCTGGCATGTCTGAGCCGTTACTGGATAATGTGGAAAAAATTAAAGAGGCATTACCACCAAAGACAGAGAAACAAGTTCGTTAATTTTTAGGATTGGCAGGTTACTACCGAAATTATATTCCAGATTTTGCTGTGGTGGCATTACTGCTGACTAATCTTACAAAGAAAAATGCACCTACTAAAGTGATTTGGACGGAGATGGAGCAGAACGCAGTCAATGCATTAAAGAAGAAATTAAGTCAATATCCGATTCTTAAGTTGCCCGATGTCAGTAAGCCTTTCATACTTCAAACAGATGCCTCTCAGGATGGGGTAGGGGGAGTGTTGTTGCAAGAATTTCAAGGAGAAGTATGGCCTGTTTCGTACTACAGTAGAAAGTTAAATAGTGCTGAACAAAATTATTCTACGATAGAGAAAGAACTTCTAGCTGTTGTGAGTGCTGTAAAGAAGTTCTACCAGTATTTGTATGGGCAACACTTTAAGATTCAAGTGGATCACCTGCCTTTGCATTACCTCCAAAGTCTTAGAAACAGCAATGCCAGAATTATGAGGTGGTCCCTTTATCTCCATCAGTTTAACATAAATATAGAATATAATTATAAAGGGATCTGATAATGTAAGTGCTGACTTTTTAAGTAGGTCATTCTAGGATATTTTGGCTTCTATTGGAAGTTTTAAGAGGATATGGTGTTGTTCAGTTTTGAGAGGTCAAACTATGATAGTTTGATCTTTACATGGGGGGATATTGTCAGGAGTGAGTCCTGGCCAAGGTTGTTCGAACCACAAAGTGGTTTGGTTTGTATTTTATTCATTGGGTTAATTCAAAGCTGGGGTTTGGTTTCGATTTACAGAGTGGTTGTGTTGTGGTTTGTTCATTGGGTTCATTTAAAGCTTGGGTTTAGTTTTTAAGTGGCTTGCTCCCAATAAAAAAAAATTTAAATTCGTCTTTTAGTGGATCGAAATACAGTACATGGGGACAGGAAGGTGAGGTGAGAAACCACGTGTCTGAGGGGGGGCAGTGAAGTCTGGGACAGCATGGTGAACACTACAATAAAGGACTAGGTGTTACCGTTGAGGCTTGTGTGAAGGACTCGTCTCCAACACCACAATGGCCTGTGTGAAGGGCCTGCCTTTGGACAACATGAAGTCCTGTGTGAAGGGCCTGCCTCTTGTCAACACGAAGTCCTGTGTGAAGGGCCTGCCTCTTGTCAACACGAAGGCCTGTGTGAAGGGCCTACCTCTTGTCAACACGAAGCCTGTGTGAAGGGCCTGCCTCTTGTCAACCCGAAGGCCTGTGTGAGGGGCCTGCCTCTTGTCAACCCGAAGGACTGTGCAAAGGGCCTGCCTCTTGTCAACCCGAAGGCCTGTGTGAAGCGCCTGCCTCTTGTCAACCCGAAGGCCTGTGTGAAGGGCCTGCCTCTTGTCAACTCGAATGCCTGTGTGAAGGGCCTGCCTCTGGACAACACGAAGGCCTGTGTGAAGGGCCTGCCTCTGGACAACACGAAGGCCTGTGTGAAGGGCCTGCCTCTGAACAACACTAAGGCCTGTGTGAAGGGCCTGCCTCTGGACAACACGAAGGCCTGTGTGAAGGGCCTGCCTCTGGACAACACAAAGGCCTGTGTGAAGGGCCTGCCTCTGGACAACACGAAGGCCTGTGTGAAGGGCCTGCCTCTGGACAACACGAAGGCCTGTTTGAAGGGCCTGCCTCTGGACACACGAAGGCCTGTGTGAAGGGCCTGCCTCTGGACAACACGAAGGCCTGTGTGAAGGGCCTGCCTCTGGACAACACGAAGGCCTGTGCGAAGGGCCTGCCTCTGGACAACACGGAGGCCTGTGCGAAGGGCCTGCCTCTGGACAACACGAAGGCCTGTGTGAAGGGCCTGCCTCTTGTCCTGTCTCTAGCACCAGTGTGGTTCTCTACCTAAACTAATATCTATAGTGAACAAATGAAGAGTTCTCTATATTATAAAGTTATATTATATAAATACATTAAAAACCAACCGAATTAGTTTCATTGCCACACTTATCACCAGTTTCTGGCATTGTCTTGCTGTCTAAATACCATAATTTTTACACTCTACATGGCTACCCCCTACTATACTCCTACCCGAAATTAAGTGTTTTCTGTTTTACTTATTGTGTTTCGTGATTATTGCAAGGTTGTCTAGGATATGTTATGTGTTCCATTAACGTAAACACGAGAGATCTTTTATTGACTCCTTAGTCCCTTTTATTACTCGCGTCGTGAGTACAGTACAAACGCTATCCTGGGATTGATCCATACTGTATAATATACTTCGTGTTGTGCCGGGTTCAGATAAATTATTTCCCTTGATACAGTCTGTAAAACAATCCAAGTATGGTTTGATGGACTCAAATATACTTGACAGGAACGTACCGAGCAGGTTCTACATGCAGTAAAAATAGTATTCAATAGTTCAATGTAGTACTCAATAACAACACAAGGAAGAAATTATATAAAGGTTTTATTTATTATGCATAAGACGAGGATAATAATGAGGATCGGAATGAAGATCCTAAATAGTATCAGTGTAAATATATTATTCTTGCTTCAGAACAAGTTACTGATACTAGAATAACTCAATAGTGAGAGTCTAGTATTAAATCAGGTAAGATGAGAAAGTATACATAAGGGAATTATACACATAAATAATCATTAACCTTCAATGCAATAATAAATGAGAGTCCCATATCTTCCGTAATCAAGAGAGACTTCAATACCCTAGGTAACGATCCTAGAGTTACAATGTAGAGAGTTGAGGTTATAAAGATGTTGTCACAAGGTTTTAGATGAGTCCCGCGTACGGTTCAGCTGAACCTTAAATCTGACCGCGTGAGCTTGCCCTCAGGTCAGGTCACTGGGAAGGTCACCAGGTGAACTGAGACAGTGATAAATACTTTTTTCTAGTTAGTGCAACTATATTCTTAGGCGGCATGCGATTTTAATTTAAACTTCAAGAAAGGACTGAAATTATTATTTATAATTAAGGAGAAGTATCAAAATAGCTCAAGAGGGAATTTATATTTTATGACAGAATTATATTACTTGAACATATGCTACGATAACGAACTGTACTTAGGAATTCGTGTTTCTATAATTTTCTTAGGTCAAGCAAGGTAACGACGTGAATTTAACAGGAGTGAAAATGTAGTTTAATTTGCCTATAGGTTGGTATTAATTACTTCAAGATGTAATCTTCAATATTCGCAACTAAGACAACACACGAAGATAAAAAAAATAACTAACTGAGTTCCAATAGACTCAGACTTGTCTGAACACTATAAATTAATCTTCATGGGTTAGATCTGAACGGGTTAACAGATATCGATCGAAAGATCGTACGTAGTAATTAGGTTGGCGCTAATGACTAAGTTTAGCTCATTGATATTTAAACCAATATCAGACTCGTCCTCTGAATGGATTAGCAGAACGAGGTGCATAAAATGTACAGGCACAATTAGTACATGGACGTAGGCAACTAAGTCCTACTCATTGATACTTAAAACAGGCAGTATCAGACTCGAGTCTGAACGGGTTAACAGAACGAGGTGAATAAAATACACAGGCACAATTAGTGTATGGTGGATGGAAGTGAGGCGAAACACAGAGGAAAGAATTCCTAAACACGGTATTCGATGTATCACAACATCAAGATTTACAAGCACATAAAAGCACGTCCATAAGATATATTTCATATGCGATTAATTAGCAAAAGAATAAAGGAATTACACTATGCACTCGTTGGAAAATTGGGCGTAGGTTCTAGGTAAAGAGCGATTATATAATTGGATTGATCACGGAATATACTAGGGCTTCAACTCGCAAATAATAAATCAACATACACGTAGTCAGTAAATCTGCGAGCGTGGGCGCCTGAATATATTTTAGTAACACTGATATGTAACGTATGCGTAAGTTATGAATTAATAAATAGTCTTGAACAAGGGTCAGGGTTTAAAGGCAAAATTACGCAAGTACGTGATCTAGGGCACAGATCACAATTAAATCAAGGCACAACACAGTTCACATATTTACATAATCAATACCTCACAACAATAATCAACAAAGAGAGACACAGAAACACTTAAGTATTTGGGAGGACGGGACGAGAGTGCTGGTCTGGCCAGCGTGGAGGGTAGTAGCCAATACTGCACGGCTGGTTACCTCCTCGAGCAGGGGTCCTAGGGTTAGGCCTGTTTACGTAATTCGAACAGGGGTCCTAGGTCCAGGCCTGTTTACGTCACTCGAGCAGAGGTCCTCGGTTCGGGGTGCCAGGTAGCAGACGGGTAGCCCTTCAGGAATCCGGTAGGTGCTACGTCAGGAGGCACTCTCGAAGGGCAGGTTGGGTTGGCGTTGGTGGGGGGGGGGGGGGGGGGGGGGGGTGGGGGGGGGGGGGGGGGGGGGGGGTGGGGGGGGGGGGGGGGGGGGAGGAGGGGGGGAGGAGTCTGGGGCAGACCGAAACACTTACCAAGAAGCCTGGACCGGAAGGGGTAAGACTAATCGGGAGGTGATGGTTTGCATACTTTCCTCAGGTTTTCCTGAGGTCCTATGCTAATTTATTCTTGATTCAGATGTCAATGAACTCGAGGGAAAAAGGGGTATTGAGAAAAGAGGAAAAGTGGTTGTTGTGAGGTACATATACATTCTAACCTTGGAGCTCAGGTATTATAACATGGGCCTGGTTCCAAGGTATTACCACAATGTTCATGGGGGAAACTGGAAGGTCCAGGGTTGCTGTGAAAAATGGAAAACACTTAAGGCTAAATATGCAACAACTGTCTTGCAGGTCTTCTAATTATCCTAGGACATATATATATAGAGGATTGTGTTTGTATCCTCGGGGGCATGGATTGGTCAGGCACTGTCAGGTCCATTGGCCCCTGTAATATTCGGGGCGCTGGTGAGTAGATTGCATAAGGCAGTGTTCATCATACTCCAAGTCAGGCGGAACAATACAGGGAGCGTCACTTCTGGTGGAGACTACGGAAAAGGAGGGTTCTAATTGGTGGTCCCAGGGCGGTTGTGGTTGGCTGAGGTACACGGCTTGTGACTGGCTGAGAGAGGACTCCATTCTCTTTGAGGGCTGCTGGCGTGAGGGAGAACTGTGGGGTGGGTGGCTTGGCGTGGCTAACTTAGGTAGATGTCGGGGTACTCGGAGGGGGGACTCAGGTAGATGTCTTCGTTGTCTTTCTTGGGGTTTGGAGGTGGCCTGTGTGGTTATGCTGGCCACTCGGTGTACCGTTGGTTGGGGGCCCGTCATCTCACCACCTTCGTTATCAAAAAAGTTGCGACCTCGCGATCTAATTTGGTAGGTCATGGATGTAGGAGATGTGGTGAGGGTTGAGGCATTTTTTAGGATGAGGAACCATTCTGCAGAGGGGACATCCATAGGTGTGGTGGGGTCAACTGTCACTTTGACTTACCAAGCCTCTTTGAAATTATATATATATAAATATATATATATATATATATATATACGGTGGGGAAAAGGGTGGTGAAGCGTCCAAGGGTGCAGGTGGTGGGCAACCCTGACCCTTTGTCAAGAGTAAGTCTGTGATTAAATTCCCCCTTGTAGTAAATGTTAACTTCTCTTGTCTTCCGTTAAGGAGAGGCAGACCGTTTTTCTGGACCCCCTTCTCCCTAATGTTTAGCCCCACTGGCTTTGAGATTAGAAGACGTTCGGCCCATTAGCTTGGCGATTTTAAGACCTTTCACCCCATTTGTTGTCAATTTTAAGACCTTTCGTGCCATTTAGGTGTTGATTATTTCCTGGCGAGCGATAGCGAGCCTGCAATTTTATGAGGAACCGGCCTTCGGCCGGGACCATTTTTTACCGAAAAATTTAAAATTTATCTTGGAGGGGGGTATAGGGGGTGTTTTTCTAAGCTTGATGGAGGTCTAGGGAGGAAATTTAAAAACAATATATGAATACATTAATTAATAGACCAAACAAACGGCCAACCTCCCTTAATACCTTTGTTGTGCTTTCATATTCAGCCCAGTGATCTGACAGTATATCATTCCCAGGTAAGCCTAACAGGGAGTCCAGGTGAAGGCCGACACTTTCGATGACGTGCTAAACCTGGAATATCATCCTGTCTGATATCCCCCGTCTTAAGGGGAGGTAAGTCGTTTTTCTAGACCCCCTTCTCCCTCATGTTTAGCCTCATTTGTTTTGGCATTATAGGATGTTCGCCCTATTAGTTTGGCAATTCTAAAACCTTTCACCCCATTTCTTTGTCAAAAATAGGACCTTTCGTGTTAAATTTTGTCCTGGCGAGCGATAGCGACCTTGATAGCGAGCCTGTAATGTCCCGCCTTTGGGCGGGACATTTTTCTACCGAAAAATGTACACATTTATCTTGAAACGGGTTTTTTTTTTAAGTTTAATGGAGGTCTAATGAGGAAAGTGAAAAACTAATTATATATAAATTAATAGACCAACAAACCAACCACTAGCCCCTTAACTCCCCGTGCTACCGCCAGACGCTGCAGACGCTCTGTCAACGCTCTCACGATATCGATCATAATTTGAGTATTAACTACTCATCCTCTTCATTCTTGTGCATGAAAGGTGGTTAAGAGCACGTTTAACCATCCTGTAGCTTAGTAAGTAACACTGCACGATATTTCGCTGTGTATTGACTGAAAAACTTTGTGTTTATCACAAGACTCCTGCTCGGACAGGGCGCCACTAGCGCCATCTATTGTTTTGTTTTGCTTTGTAAACAAACGCTCTCTTATTACTATTTTATATAAAATCGTAGCCCCTAATATTACCCATTACCTACTGTAGTAAGTATCAATTTAACTGCCTTGTATGTAAGTAAAGCTTTGCATATTAATTTGCTAATAAACAATATTGTTTACTAACTAACCGCCTACAGGGACTAACGCCGACACCATTTTGTAAACAAACCTTTTTTGGGGATTATACATATTAAATTACAGCAAATTTTGTACCAAATTTAAGTGCATTCATTTATCTTTTCCCCCTAGATATATTCTTGACTTTTTCTCCTCAGACTGATTTTACTTTAAGCTAAGGGTGGTATTTGTACAAACTAACCTAGCCTAACCCAACCTGCCAAGCTTTTAACCTAACCCAAACCTAGCCTAGCCTATAGCCAGCCAATCTGTTTTATTATTAACTCTTGTAGATATTGTATTTGGTATCCTACTGTAGCTATATATATCTGTAATTTTAGTTGTTGCTTGCACGATCTTGTAATAACCTTTGACTGATACACTTTTTATCTAAAAAGAGTAGGCTACTGCTTTACTAGGCTTCAGTGACACCAGGGTCATCTGTTGACACAGTATATTAACCCCTTGTGTGCAGTCACACTTTATTTTTATATAATCTCTATTTGGTGAATTGTATATTTAGTTACATATTCTGTTATACATATATTTGTTTAAGGTTAGGTTATCACACCTGGTAGCCTATTTCTGCGAATTTCAATTTTATTATATTCGGTTAGGCTATTCAACGCTGGTAGCCTATTATTGCGTATTTCAATTTAAAAAAAAAAAAAACTTTTGGTTAGGCTATCGCCCCTGGAAGCCTAATTCTGCGTATCTCAACATTTTTGTTTTCGGTTAGGCTATCACCCCTGATATCCTATTTCTGCGTATTTCAGCATATTTGTTTTCGGTTGAAGTGATTGAAGTGTTTTTAAAGTGAGTGAAGTGTTGTAAAGTGAGTGAATTGTTTTTTAAGTGAGTGAAGTGATCTGAAGAAAGTGACTGTCACCATGCCTCGCGCTTGTGCGAACTGCGCCGGTAGGTTTGGTGAGTCCATGTTTGCTACTATCGATCTTCAAGTCTGCCGGCTCTGCCAGCAACGAGAGAATTTTACAGTGAAATTAGATGAAGCCTACAACAAGATCAACGTCCTCACCATGAAGCTGGAATCACTCCAAGAGTTTGTAACACTCAACGTTGGAGTGCCACAAACTTCAATTGTCACCGCAACTCCAGCAGCCACCAACGCCCCAACGTCAATGCTAACAATTCAACGCCTACAGTAGCCATTTCAGCTGATGTTTCTGATACTCAAGATACAAATAGCGACTCTCTTCCCCCTCAAGACAACTTCCGTGTCGTGAGGAACAACGTTTGCCCCAAGACCAGGAAACACATACCGATTACCGAGTGTCAAAACCGTTTCCAGATATTCGCAGACTCAGATGACGAAGAGGAAATAGAAGAAGTCCGGCTCGTGGGAGACTCGATGATACGTGGTCAGCTCACAGAGTTTTGCGCCAGGGCACCTAAGACCAGGAAGCGTTTTTGTATCCCTGGTGGTGGTGTGGATGACGTAGTTGCAGCAGTTGACGAAGTATCAAAGCTGGCCCCTGCAAATACAATGTACGTCATCCACGTTGGATCCAACGATATACAGCGAACCCGGTCGGAAGATTTGCTTTTAAAGTACCAGCAGCTGATCAAGTCGTTTAAGGAGAAGTCATCAAGGATCATCGTCTCAGGAATCGTCCCCCGGCTCGGTGTAGAGAGCCGATTTTACAACATAGCCACCAGCACAAATCGTTGTCTAGCAAACCTCTGCAGGAAGGAGAACGTGGGATTCGTCGACACCTGGGACAATTTCTACTACGATGACTATTTGTTTTCGGATGATGGAGTTCATCTGAACCAGGTGGGAGCAGCGCGTTTTGGGCGTCTTCTCAACGATGCGGTGAAGGATTTTCGGAGAAGAAATCGACTCAGCACAGGACAACCAGGAAGGAGGACCGAAGACAGCGAGGACGGCAATCTACAAAGGAATTAAATACTAATCCGTCAATAACCGCGAATTTGGATAAAGCTCCACCAACACGACCCAAATTCAAAACCGTCAGGGATAACGACCGAGGACCGAGGACAGCCATGAATGTAAATGTAGATCCGACCAGAACCAAAAATTCGATGAAAGAACGATCTGCGAGTTCTAAAACCGCAACTTTAAAGGTTTTCTATGCAAACGCTCGTAGCATACGCAATAAATTTTCAGATTTAGAGGAACTAGTGTTTACAGAAAATTATGATGTGATTGGCATAACAGAATCTTGGCTCAATACACAAGATAGAGACTTTTTAGCAGAGTATTCACTTCCCGGTTATGTAATGTTTGAGAACAGCCGAATAAATAAAAATGGAGGTGGCGTTTTATTTTATATCAAAGAAAGTCTTAACCCGACCCTCGTGTCAAAACCTCAAATTGTGAACGTCGACACATCTTTTGTGCTAATAAAGAATAATAAAGGTACAAAAATAATACTTGCGTTAATATACAGACCTCCAGCTCAATCAGTGCAAACTGACCGAGAAATTTACGAACAAATTGCAGATGTAAGTAACTCACAAGATACCGTAATTTTTGGCGACTTTAATTTACCTGTGACCAAGTGGGGCGATACTCTTACTTCACACTCCGGACATGACTTGTATACGAACTTGCAAGAGAGTTCGCTTTATCAATTTGTTCGAATGCCGACCCGTGGTAATAACGTTCTTGACATTGTACTTGCAACAAAAGAAGAATTGATAGAGAATTTGAATGTTGGTGATGAATTCAGTAACAGCGACCATCGTACGATAACTTTCACTTTAAAGTTTACTAGTAACGAACCAAATAGTAGCATCGAAAAAGTCCCTAATTTCAAGAAAGCAAACTTCCATAAACTTAGAGCTATGTTTAAAGAAACTGACTGGAGCTTTTTAATTAACAATAACGACATAAATACATCTTGGAAGTTATTCGAAACCACTTACCTAAAAGCAGTGCAAGACTGCATACCATCGAAAATACGGCGTCCAGGCCATAATAATAAGCCCAAATGGTGGAATAAAGATATTTCAAACTGCCTGCTTGCTAAAAAATGTGCTAATGATAGATTAAAATCCTCACAAAATGACGAAGAACGGGTGAAATTTGTAGAGCTACGACGCAAAGCCAAAAAGTTAATTAAGCAAAGTAAAAAAGACCTTAGAGTTACATATTGCGAATCAAAGTAAAACAAACCCGAAAGAATTCTATAGTTATATCAGAAAGAAAAAAGTAGTTACTTCAACTGTTGGACCGTTAGTCGATGAAAAAGGAGAATACACCAAAGACGAAGTACAAATGAGTAATGCCCTCAATACCTTCTTTGCATCAGTTTTTACAACAGAAGACCTCAGTGATATCCCTACACCATCGCCGATTCAGATTGATAATTCAGATGTTCTAAGCAATATCACCGTTTCAGAGAGAGAAGTATTGAATTGTTTAGATAAACTCAGGTAAATAAAACGCCAGGACCTGATACAATCTCGCCTAGAGTTCTAAAGGAAGCTAAGAATGAGCTCTCCAAACCACTGACATTACTATTCAATAAATCCTTGCAGTCTGGAACTATGCCTGATCAGTGGAAGCTAGCCAACGTAACACCGATATTCAAAAAAGGCAGCAAATCCCTACCCAGTAACTATCGTCCAATTAGCTTAACCTCAGTTGTATGTAAAATGCTAGAAACGGTCATACGAGACAGACTCGTAAATCACTTGGAGGAACTAACATACTTACAGATACTCAACACGGCTTTCGTAAAAAACGTTCCTGTTTAACAAACCTCTTAGACTTCTTCCACGATATCCTCAACCTCTACGATGAGAGTAAAGCTGTAGATATTATATACCTTGATTTTCAAAAGGCCTTTGACAAAGTTCCCCACAAACGTTTACTGCTAAAACTAAAAGCGCATGGAATACAAGACGGTGTGTTGAAATGGATAGAAAATTGGCTCAGCAACAGAAAGCAAAGGGTAGTCATAAACGGTAAGGCATCTAAATGGACCAATGTAAGTAGCGGGGTACCCCAGGGATCGGTACTAGGACCAATTCTCTTTCTAATTTACATCAACGACATAGATGAGGGTCTCACCTGCACAATCTCAAAATTTGCTGACGATACAAAAATTGCAAATAGCGTACTCTCAAAAGAACAAGTTGACGATATGCAACACAATCTAGATAAATTGTCATGTTGGGCCCAAATTTGGCAAATGAGTTTCAATGCGGATAAATGTAAAGTACTACATGTCGGATACCTAAATGAGAAAGCAAACTATTCGATGAATGGCACTCAGCTTAAGAATGTAAACAGAGAAACTGATCTGGGAGTAACAATATCGAGTAACCTAAAACCGAGTCAACAATGTTCAGAAGTTGTTAAGAAGGCAAACAAAATAATTGGCTTTATAGGCAGGTCATTTGAGCATAAATCCAAAGAAGTTATCCTAACCCTTTACAATTCCTTAGTCCGCCCTCTTCTGGAATACTGCGTTCAATCCTGGTGCCCTTATTACCAAAAAGATATAAACAAGCTAGAACGAGTTCAACGTAGAGTTACCAAAATGATACCTAGCCTAAAGAAACAAACCATACGAAGAGCGTCTTAGAGAATTAAATCTATTTCCTTTAACCCAGCGCAGATTAAGAGGCGACTTAATTCAAGTGTTCAAAATCATCAAAGGCATCGACAATATGAACTGTAGTAAGTACTTCACTATCGACCAATCTAATTACACGCGGGGAAACGGTTGCAAAATTATTGGTAAATCTTTTTACTCGCACGAATCTAAGAATTTCTTCTTCAATCGAGTTGTCAACTTGTGGAATGGGCTTCCCCGAGACGTTATAGACTGCAGCACCGTTGATTCATTTAAATTCCGCCTAGACAAATATCTCGCATCAAACCCGCGACTGACTGCGTTTGTAAATGAATAACTTTATCCTCCCCTCAGTTACTAACCCATATGTCCCCTACTAACTTCCTAGTCCTGCCACGTTAGTGGCAGGGCAGTAGTTCCCTTTCCAATGTTCCCTTACCCACTCTAAACCACTGTTTGGACACTTGATCCTCAGTGTTTTGGAGGACAAGCAACCTAGAAGGGTCACTAGATCTGTTGTTGCTTGATTTCCTTTGTACTCCTTTGTACTTCCTCCTCTTGACCTACCCCCCCAGTTAGCCTTTGTTTACCGCCAAATAGACCAACAAACCAACCACTAGCCCCTTAACTTCCTCCTCTTGACCTACCCCCCCCCAGTCAGCCTTTGTTTACCGCCAAATAGACCAACAAACCAACCACTAGCCCCTTAACTTCCTCCTCTTGACCTACCCCCCCCCCCCCCAGTCAGCCTTTGTTTACCGCCAAATAGACCAACAAACCAACCACTAGCCCCTTAACTTCCTCCTCTTGACCTACCCCCCCAGTCAGCCTTTGTTTACCGCCAAATAGACCAACAAAACCACCCACTAGCCCTTAACTCCTCCTCTTGACCTACCCCCCCAGTCAGCCTTTGTTTACCGCCAAATTACCACTGGACTCTCGCTACCGCCATTCCAATATTCTCTTATCATTGGGTTTAATTGTATGTTATTTATACTGTGTATTGTATTGTATTCTTGATTTATTAAGTCCGATCCTAAGATTGTACTGTTGGTATTGTGTTTGGATATTTTGTTGTGTCTGTGTTGCCTCTACCCCACCTTGGGGAAGGGACCTATTATGTAACACTCGAGGAAGATGAAGTACCGAGTATAACTGATATTATTGTACCAGAAAGGAATAATAGATCAGACCATTGTACACCGATACCATTGTTCAATTAGACGTAATGAGTGTAAATATACGCTTATTGTTACTGTACATGACTTGTTTGAATCATTGAATGGCTGGTTACACCCGGTTAACCTAACTGTGTGTTTGTGCCCTATACCTATAAACACAACAAAGGGGGTCCACAAAAACCACCTACCGCCCCCTTAAGGTGAGGCTCATGGACAGTTGAGGTTAAGGGCAGATGGCTAGTTTTTCTGGTCCCCTTTCTCCTTCTTGTTAAGCCCCATTTGTGTTGAGATTATATGTCGTTCGGCCCTTTAGTTTGTCGATTTGATGACCTTTCGCCTCATTTCGTTGTCAATTTTAAGATCTTTCGTGCCATTTAGGTGTCGATTATTTCCTGGTGAGCGATAGAGAGCCTGATATTTTAAGAGGAACCGGCCTTCGGCTGGAATTTTGTTCTACCTAAAAATGTACCCATTTATCTTGAAGGGGGATCTAGGGGGTGTTTTTCTAAGCTTGATGGAGGTCTAGCGAGGAAACTAAGAAATAAAGGAATATAGGAATTAATAGAAAAAAAGAAAAAAAAAAAAACGGTCTGTCTGCCCTTAATAACACAGGCAGTAATGCATTTGGTACAGTCATGGCCAAGACGTAATGGTCAGTTTATGGAAGCGCATTTACTGTACGTGCAGTGAAGGACTTTATTGATCATTTGATTGACTGTACCGCCGATGTCTTATTAATGTTATTCTTGCTATATTTAAACAGTTTTCTATTGCACTAGACATATCGAAGGCCTTCGATAGAGTTTGGCACAAATCTTTATTTTATAAACTACCTTCCTTCGGTTTCTATCCCTCCATCTGTGCCTTTGTCTCTAATTTCCTTTCCAGCCATTCCATAGTTGCGTATGTCCAGGCATTTTGACTCGAACGTCCCTTGATTTTGTCCTTGTCACTCTTTCACCTCCTGGAGAGGCACTCAATGCAGGCAGTTCTGCTTTTTGTCTCCCTCACTCACATAGAACAAAATAGTTAAAGAAGGATCTGAGGTCGTGAAAAGTGTTAAGTGAGATAGTTTGAAGCCTGATAATTGCTGGAGGTCCTTTATAAAGTGAATACAATCGTCTAATAGTAGCCAGAATAAAGATAAAAGGACGCCACCGGTACTGTAGTGGTTTACCTAAACAGTACCGGTGATCACTTTATAAAGTGAATACAATCCTCTAATAGTAGCCAGAATAAAGATAAAAGGACGCCACCGGTACTGTAGTGGTTTACCTAAACAGTACCGGTGATCACTTTATAAAGTGAATACAATCGTGTAATAGTAGCCAGAATAAAGATAAAAGGACGCCACCGGCACTGTAGTGGTTTACCTAAACAGTACCGGTGATCACTTTATAAAGTGAATACAATCGTCTAATAGTAGCCAGAATAAAGATAAAAGGACGCCACCGGTACTGTAGTGGTTTACCTAAACAGTACCGGTGATCACTTTATAAAGTGAATACAATCGTCTAATAGTAGCCAGAATAAAGATAAAAGGACGCCACCGGTACTGTAGTGGTTTACCTAAACAGTACCGGTGATCACTTTATAAAGTGAATACAATCGTGTAATAGTAGCCAGAATAAAGATAAAAGGACGCCACCGGTACTGTAGTGGTTTACCTAAACAGTACCGGTGATCACTTTATAAAGTGAATACAATCGTGTAATAGTAGCCAGAATAAAGATAAAAGGACGCCACCGGTACTGTAGTGGTTTACCTAAACAGTACCGGTGATCACTTTATAAAGTGAATACAATCGTCTAATAGTAGCCAGAATAAAGATAAAAGGACGCCACCGGTACTGTAGTGGTTTACCTAAACAGTACCGGTGATCACTTTATAAAGTGAATACAATCGTGTAATAGTAGCCAGAATAAAGATAAAAGGACGCCACCGGTACTGTAGTGGTTTACCTAAACAGTACCGGTGATCACTTTATACAGTGAATACAATCGTGTAATAGTAGCCAGAATAAAGATAAAAGGACGCCACCGGTACTGTAGTGGTTTACCTAAACAGTACCGGTGATCACTTTATAAAGTTAATACAATCGTGAAATAGTAGCCAGAATAAAGATAAAAGGACGCCACCGGTACTGTAGTGGTTTACCTAAACAGTACCGGTGATCACTTTATAAAGTGAATACAATCGTGTAATAGTAGCCAGAATAAAGATAAAAGGACGCCACCCGTACTGTAGTGGTTTACCTAAACAGTACCGGTGATCACTTTATAAAGTGAATACAATCGTGTAATAGTAGCCAGAATAAAGATAAAAGGACGCCACCGGTACTGTAGTGGTTTACCTAAACAGTACCGGTGATCACTTTATAAAGTGAATACAATCGTGTAATAGTAGCCAGAATAAAGATAAAAGGACGCCACCGGTACTGTAGTGGTTTACCTAAACAGTACCGGTGATCACTTTATAAAGTGAATACAATCGTCTAATAGTAGCCAGAATAAAGATAAAAGGACGCCACCGGTACTGTAGTGGTTTACCTAAACAGTACCGGTGATCACTTTATAAAGTGAATACAATCGTCTAATAGTAGCCAGAATAAAGATAAAAGGACGCCACCGGTACTGTAGTGGTTTACCTAAACAGTACCGGTGATCACTTTATAAAGTGAATACAATCGTGTAATAGTAGCCAGAATAAAGATAAAAGGACGCCACCGGTACTGTAGTGGTTTACCTAAACAGTACCGGTGATCACTTTATAAAGTGAATACAATCGTGTAATAGTAGCCAGAATAAAGATAAAAGGACGCCACCGGTACTGTAGTGGTTTACCTAAACAGTACCGGTGATCACTTTATAAAGTGAATACAATCGTGTAATAGTAGCCAGAATAAAGATAAAAGGACGCCACCGGTACTGGTTTACCTAAACAGTACCGGTGATCACTTTATAAAGTGAATACAATCGTGTAATAGTAGCCAGAATAAAGATAAAAGGACGCCACCGGTACTGTAGTGGTTTACATAAACAGTACCGGTGATCACTTTATAAAGTGAATACAATCGTGTAATAGTAGCCAGAATAAAGATAAAAGGACGCCACCGGTACTGTAGTGGTTTACCTAAACAGTACCGGTGATCACTTTATAAAGTGAATACAATCGTGTAATAGTAGCCAGAATAAAGATAAAAGGACGCCACCGGTACTGTAGTGGTTTACCTAAACAGTACCGGTGATCACTTTATAAAGTGAATACAATCGTGTAATAGTAGCCAGAATAAAGATAAAAGGACGCCACCGGTACTGTAGTGGTTTACCTAAACAGTACCGGTGATCACTTTATAAAGTGAATACAATCGTGTAATAGTAGCCAGAATAAAGATAAAAGGACGCCACCGGTACTGTAGTGGTTTACATAAACAGTACCGGTGATCACTTTTAGTTATATCATGGACACTTTTACACGATGTTATTGAGCTCAGGAGGACGTCTACCAACAAAAAGGCTACAGACTATCTCAATTCATCCTTTCAGCTACCATATAATCCTTCTTAAACTTAATACAATCGTCTACATGTAGTTGAAATAAAATAAAGAAAGACGTCCCCGGTACAGTAAGGGTTAACACAATCACAATAATTAGATTCACAGGTCAGTAGTTTATAACCTTGTTTTTATCATTAGGAGTACTTCATTTATTTTATCATTAGGAGTACTTCATTTATTTTATCATTAGGAGTACTTCATTTATTTTATCATTAGGAGTACTTCATTTATTTATCACTAGGAGCACTTTCATTTATTTTATCATTAGGAGTACTTCATTTATTTTATCATTAGGAGTACTTCATTTATTTTATCATTAGGAGTACTTCATTTATTTTATCATTAGGAGTACTTCATTTATTTTATCATTAGGAGTACTTCATTTATTTTATCATTAGGAGTACTTCATTTATTTTATCATTAGGAGTACTTCATTTATTTTATCATTAGGAGTACTTCATTTATTTTTTAGCGAGACTGTTGGTAAGGGGAGATAGTTCGTTTGTTATGGTCCCCCTTCTTCCTGTTATTTATGAGGAACCGGCCTTCGGCGGGGACATTTTTATTTCGAATAAATGTACAAATATATCTTGAAGGTGGTCCTTGGGGGTGTTGTTTATTAGGTTGATGGAGGCCTAGGGAGGAAACTAAACAAATATTTAAAAGATACGTAAATGAGCAAATATATACGCCCATCCCTTCTTAAGTTAAAGTAAAGTAAATACATTGTTAATAATCCTCAAGCAGATCTATTATAATGCAGTAATTATTGTCTGAGTCAAATAATAAGACTGAGCCTATTAACCCTCTGAACACTGTGGTGCATTTTGACAGTTTATTCTGGCTATCATTTGGCTATTTTATACAGTTTAATAAGGATCTGTGGGAATCATACGGGTAAAGACTATCTCAATTAACCCTCTCACTGCCATATACTCTTCCCAATCTGAATAAAATCGTCTGATAGTAGCCGGAAAACAGAAACGTAATGCGTATTGGATCTTGAAAGGGTTAGATCAAGAGGTTTTATAATTACGGGGTCTTCAAGTATACTATGAGTTATATTTTTGTATTTGCTGTTGAGATTAGGGCCATTTCATAATTAGTGGGCCAAAAATCTTCTTTCTTAAGGAGAGATGGTTGTTTTTTCTGCTCTTCTTAAGCTGAGTAAAATCGTTTAATAGTTGGCAGAATATAATGAAAAGGATGTCACGGGTACTGAATGGGTTAATATACATTAATAAAACCATAATAGATTTGTTTATATACTTAATTTCAAAACTGACCTTGTTAGATACTGATTTAAGGGGAGGTATGTCATTTTTCTAGATTCCTTCTCCCTCATATTTAGTCCCATTAGTTTTGAGATTTTAAGATGCTTGTCCAATTAGTTTGTCAATTTTAAGACCTTTCGCCTTATTTCTTTGTCGATATTAACCCTTGTCTATCGGGGCCCGACTTAAGTCCGTATCTAAAAACCTGGACTATGTGGCGGGGCCCGACTTAAGTCTGTGTGCAATTTTGGCGCAATATTGGCTCCGAGAGAGAGCCGAGCAGTGGGAGGAGCGTAGGTTGCCTCATGACCGTTCGCCACGACCGTCGTGGGCTCACTGACATGCACTCCACACTACTCCACCCTCTCTCACTCGCTACACACGTAATTATGTAACGAATTGACCGTATTTTAGCGATTTTGCCCTTCGGTTGCACGATCGTTGCAAGACAACCAGTGATCGTAGAAGGATGGTTCGGGTGTAATTGGAAAGCTCAATTTACGCCCTTTCAGGAATACATACTTGTATTACGCTCTGGCTCTTGTTTATGCATGAAATAGAGCACGGAAACAACCCCATTTATGGTAAATACCCCCCGCTGGGCGACACAGTCAAATATACCGCCTAGGCCGCTCGTTCAGTGTTAAGACTTTTCGTGCCATTTGTGTGTCGAATTTTAGGTGCCGATCCTGCCTAAGCTGCATAAATTTTGTCTAAATATAGCTAAAATACATGATAATACACATCGCTGGTACTCAAAGGGTTAAGAGTTTCGAGATTGTATATATCGTCAGTTGTTGAAACTCCAGCAGCAGTTGTAAGACATATCAATTTGAGTTTATATAAGAAAGTCTCACTCGATTGGCATTCGTTAACCCATCCAGTACCGGCGACGTCCTTTTTATTATACTCTGGTAAATAGTAGACAATTATATTCAGCCTAGGAAGGACGTTTACCAATTAAAAAGCTACAGACTATCTCAATCAACCCTTTACCCACCATAGATCCTTCCTTAGCTGCATAGTATCATCTAAATTTAGCTAGAATACAATATAACACTTTTCGCTGATACTCAAAGGGTTACAGAAAAATAAATAAATACATGGTCATAAAAATGGGGAAAGTGTTCGTTCAGGAGACTAACCTTGCCGCTGTACCCGACCGTGTTGTTGTTGTTGTTGTTCCCTAAGCTATCTGGCCGAACAGCTCCGAATCCCTGAGGAAGGCCATGGACGCGATCGGGCTTTCCCACAGAGCTCTCATTGAGTGTAAATTGTGTTGTTGGCATAAGTGGTTGTGTGAATTGCAGTCTTGTATGATGTGTTTGATGGTATGGGGTGCTGTGTTACATCCTGGGCAGGTGTCGACGACAGAGTCATCCAGTCTCTTCTGATAGCTCAGAAGAGCTGGATGGTGTCCGCATCTCAGCCTGGCCAGGTGGACTCTGTCCTCGCGAGGATGGGAGGATTCGGAAGGATGGATTTCGGGAGGTCGTGCTTGCAGCTGCGTGTTGTCTATGAGTGAGTGGATGGATCGGCAAAAGATATGAGTATGGATGTGCTTCTGGAAGATGGTTTGGGGTGGGCAGGGAGGGAGAGAGGACAGTATTTGTGTGTGATACCTTGTGCTTGGTGTTGTTTTGATATTTCTTGGTGTCTGTGGGTGTGTTGCCATGTAGTGTAGTGGGTGGTTTTGGTTCGTAGAGGCTGCTGCCAGAAATTAAGTGCCTCTCATGTCCAGATGGTCTTTGACTTTGAGGATTTTGGTTTCTTGATGTAGGTGGTCTGTGGGTGTAGTAGCTGTGCAGCCTGTAATGATTTTTAGGGCTTTGTTTTGAATAGTCTGTATGGTGTTGTGATGTGTTTCAGCTAGGTTAGAAGCCCAGGCTGGGCTTGAGTATTCCATCACTGATCTTATGTATTGTTTATAAACTGTGGTGGTGGTTTCTTTGTTGTGTCCACATTTTGTGTGAGCAAGTGACCTGAGGGCGTTAAGTCTGGGTGTCAGTTTATTTTTCGTGTTTGTGATGTGCTGTTTGAATGTCATATGAGTATCATATGTTACTCCTAGGATTTTGGGTGAGTGTGTATGTGTTAGGGGTGTGTTGTTTATGGTGAGTCGAGGGATGTACTTGTGTTCTCCTGCCCAGCTTGTGGGCAGGGATGTGGTGGATTAGGCTGGGGCTAGATTAAGTCTGTTTGTAGTGCACCAGCCATGTAGTGTGTTGAGATAGAGTTGAAGGAGATCTGTTGCTGTGTTTGGGTCATGGTGTGTGCATGTGAGTGTTATGTCATCTGCATAGGAGGCTAAGTTTATTTGGGGTGTATTGGGTATATTTATGTCGTGCATGTACAGATTGAAGAGTGCGGGCGATAGGACGGATCTTTGTGGGACTCCGTTTGAAAAGTTTCTGATTCTAGATGACTGACCGGCAAAAGATACGTGTGCACATCTGCCTGCTAGGAAGTTGGCCAGCCACCTTTTTGTGTTTTTGTGCATGTTTGTGTTGTATATTTTGTTTGTTAGGTTGTGGCGGGGGATGGCATCGAAGGCTTTACTAATGTCGAGTGTGGCTAGTAGTGATCTGTGTGGTGGTCTAGCTGAGTTGATGCCGTCAAAAGCTCTTTGTGTAAGGTCCGTGAGAAGAGTGTTTGTGGAGTGCAGTGGCCTGAAGCCATGTTGTGTTGGAGCTAGGGGTAGGTCGGGTGTAAATTTTCCATGACCCGACCGTGTTATAGTTTACGGTCCAGTCGGGTAGGTATATACACTATATTTGGATATATTATCATATAGTACTTCAGTTAATGCATTTGGTAAGGGGGTAGTTCATAGTTTGGGATTACATTTATTTAATTATGTATTTATTTTATAGTTTCATCCATCAAGGATTAAAAAAAACAAAAAACACTCCCTGCACCTCTCTTCAAGTTAAATTTGTATATTTTTGGGGAGAAAAATGTCCCGGACGAAGGCCGGTTTCCTTCTAGAATTACAGGTTAGCTATGGCTCACCAGGGAAAAATCGACACCTAAATGGTACGAAAGGTCTTTATATTGACATAGAAATGGGACGAAAGGTCGTAAAATTGCCAAACTAATGGAGCGAACGTCTTAAAATCTCAAAGCTAATGGGACTGAACATGAGGGGCAAAATGCAACTACCTCCACCTTAAACAAATCAGTACAAACCTTTAGCAGATATTCAATAAATCCTTAAAATCTATGCAACTTTCTATAAACTACCTATATACAAAAATTCTCCTCTGTGTTGCATATTGCTCATCTGAATATTGATCAGTGCAGGTGTGGGATGGAAATATCTTAACCTGTCGTAACAACTTTTACCTAATGTCACACATACATACATACACACACACATACATACACACACACACACACACACACACACACACACACACACACACACATTTAAATACACACATATACTGTACATACACAAATATACATACACATACACGCACACACACATATATATACATACATACATACAAGAACATACTATACGTTTGAGTCCCGAAGGGAAGAATGAAAACCTAATGTTTATTAGTGGCCCCGGAATCATTGACGATGCGCCTTGCAAATGTTATGGCCATTCTTTGAACCCCAGGCTCGCCGTTCAAACCACCCGCATAGGAGCCTAAAATGTAGAGATTGCCAAATCTCCGTGAGCGTACGCTCCAGAACACTCACGGACTCGTCCGTATAATGATGTGGATGCCGCTACTGAAAAAAACAGTAAAAAATAATTAAATAAGAAAATACAAATTTAAAAAGTGATCTGGCAGAGTGCGCTTCACATGTGTCTGCTGTTGTCCTTGCACGTCCCTAGCCCTTTCGCTGGGCTTTACGTCCTTCACTGATATATCAAGACTCTCTTAGCAATACAGCAGATGAATGGGAAGGGAATGGCTGGGAGGGCCGGAATCGTCAAGGATTGCGGGGCCACTACTAAATATTAGGCTTTCATTCTTCCCTTTGGGACTCAAACCTATAATTTATTAGTGGCCCCTCCATCATTGACGATGCGCCTGATGTCACAAGTCTGGAGGGGGACATTCATCAAGAATATCAAATAACCACTAACAAACTACTTAAGTCGAGATAAACACGCAAAAAACAGATCAAGTTTAATTATAAAATATAAAAGATGGTACAGGTAGCGTTCTTAACACCTAACTGGCGGTACCCGTCATATGACGGGCTAGAGATAAATGGACAATGAAGCGGTACCCGTCATATGACGGGTGGCATTCTGAGCACATTAGGGGCTCTGAGATAGAGTATGTGCGTTGTGAGGATGATAGGCGGGCTCTGACCGTTCGGCACGACCACGGTGCCTCTACTGAGACTGCCGCTGCAACATCCCACACACTCGGCCTCGCGAGACCAGGAAAAAACTGGGGAAATTACCTCATTTTAGGGTTTTTCACCTTCCGTTCCTTGACCGCTACAGGATAAACCGTGGTCGTACAAGGATGATTCAGGTGTCATTGGAAAGCTCTATTATCGCCCTTTAATGGATACATAATTGTATTGAACTCTGGCTCTTCTTTATGCATGAAAAAGAGCATGGAATGAAGCTCGTTTAGGGTAAATATGCCCGGTTGGCAGGTAGTAGATGTTATAAACGGCCTCGATTTTTAGGTGTTAAAGTAAACCTGAAAATGGTTGTAACGGTATGTAACCTTTATGTTTTCCTAGAAAACAGTCGATTAAGGCACACATAGACTATCAATATAGAATATGTAACCATATGTACATTATTTGTTATCACAAAAATAAAGATACTCAAAAATATGTACTACTGATTTATCCAAAAACAAAATTACTCATATTTGTACTCTATTACAAAATAGTATGTACTTAAAATTAAAAATGCTCCTGACTAGACTAATTAAGTCTTAGGAAAATGGGTATCACATGAAACCTTAACTTCTACACATGTATATACAAATTTATGGAAAGCAGACAGGAGGTCTCAGCTGAACACTCAGCCTCCCCCCTCCCCTTCTTTCAAAAAACTTAAATCTAGACTTTCTGCCTAAGAGCTATACATTGCAAGTTTGGTTTCGTGTGGTTCACGGACAGGTACCGTGTGATGAAGGTATGGTTAGAAGACTATAAGTTGGTCTGTTGAATGTCATCCAAAGAATAGTGTTTATAAAAACCGGAGCAAAGCTGCCCATTTACGAATATCGTGTGCTCGCCCAATAGCACCGGGATTACTTTCACGTATGACTTCTACCAACAAAGCTGCTAATTGCCGCTTCTGCAAGCATGTACCTGTTTGTGGCACCCAGAGGGACCCGGCTTGACTTGGTCGAGATTCCTGCACATATAAAATTAAAGACTTCGCCGGACATAAAAGATGGTGCCTGTCGCCGTGCCTGTGGACTAGTACACTCACGCGTACTAAAAGCTGTTCAGGGGTGGGGCCTTCCTTCCCCTCCTCCACCCTGGACAGGTGGAAGGGGGGAGTCGTGTCCAACTCTACCCCACCTTCCACCCCCAAGCTATCCCCAACTCCCCCACCCTTCCTCCTCTGGCTGCTAGTTAGTGATTAGCAACTTATGTTCTCATGTCTTGTAAATTATAGCTAAACCATCATTGCACACTCTTACATTGGCCAACATTTATAATGTATTAGGAATGTAATATAATATGTAATTGTATTCTCAAAATGAGTTTACATACAACGTCGGTTACATCAATTTCGGCTGTAGGGTTCTTCTACTTTTCTCTCTCTCTCTCTCTCTCTCTCTCTCTCTCTCTCTCTCTCTCTCTCTCTCTCTCTCTCTATACGACCAAGGTTTAATGTGATATTCACCATCATAGCCATACACATCAACGTGCCCTCTACCATCTAATCATAGGTTCTCAAATAACTTACGGCAGTCGTCTAATAAGGAAAGGACAAAAGGTAAATATTGGCTGGAATAGTGTTGCGACTGTTCCTGATTTTGTGTTGATCATTTCAGTCAGATTGTCCCATTTATGCAATATCATACATACTATTAACGGTCTAGGTTTCAATCTACGTGGCCAATACACTCATTATTCAATCAATTATATGTATAACTCGATATCAATTACAATTATAGTCGGAGTTAAACTATAGTAAGGTTTGAATATCGAGCCCCTGAGTAACAGTACGTACTTGCCTTCCCCCTCTTCTGTCTCTGTCTGTTATCCCAGTCTCTCATCTCTACAATCCCCCAACTAAACATTAAGGTTCAATAGACAGTTTCTACCATCAACTCTCCTCTACTGTATGTGTATCGAATGCAGGCAACACTCATCACACACAAATGAAGGGATATATGCACCATTCAGACCTTTTAAATCTTGGTCGCAGAAATTGTAGGCTATGAGAGACAGTGAGAGTAAGAGTTACAAGGAGTTACAAGGAAAAGACCTAGCGGTCCATTCCGGAGAGATACTAAAATTAGAAGGAACACATTGTTTAGTGCACTCTACACTCATTACAGAGAGTGGAAAATACTATCTACTATCTTCTAGAACTGTTCTACTGAGGATTTATTTACAACTTCTGAGGGAAGTTTGTTCCAGGTAAAGCAGTTCTTATAATTATGTGAAAAAGTGTTCACAAATACTAGTGCTGAACTATTTCAATTTTAACTTCCAGCCATGGTTGCGTGGTATATTCATATTGAGACTAAACATTTTACTATAATCCACATTGCAAAAATTAAATATTTTAAAAACTTCAATGACCTGAACTCGTAGTATACATGTTGAGAGAGAGAGAGAGAGAGAGAGAGAGAGAGAGAGGGGGGCAGAAGACCCCTACATCAGAAATTGGCGTAACTCGTGTATGTATATACTGTAGACACATTTTGGAGAATACATATACAAATTTTATTAAATTCCTAATATATTTCATATGTTGGCCATTCTATGAGTGTGCAATGATGGTTTAGCTATATTTTAAAAGACATGAGAACATAATTAAGTTGCTAATCACTAACTAGCAGCCAGAGGAGGAAGGGTGGGGGAGTTGGGGATAGTTTGGGGGTGGATGGTGGGGTGGACTTGGACACGACTCCCGCCTTCCACCTGCCCAGGGTGGAGGAGGAAAGGGAAGGCCCCACAAACCCTGAGCAACTTTTAGTACGCGTGAGTGTACCTGGAACTCAGTAAATACATGATCAGCATGCTCATTTTTTCTACGAAATTGGGTGTAGGTGCTATATGGACACTCATATCGCGCCGTGAGAACCTAACGAACGATGGTTCCGAACTCATCGCAGCCAACTCAGATACCCTATTACCCGTGGCCAGGGCCATACAAAAAACAGCCTTCTTTAAACGTAACTCAAATATAGGATTGTGACAATACTTGGGAGAGTGAAGTAAAGTGAGGGCTTGATCTAGAGACCAGGTGGTCATGAGTTGGCGCGGTGGGGGACAAAGCCGGAAGGCACAAAGGCGTTATCATCGAGACTACGTCTCGATAATCGCGTAGTTTTTTAACTACTCTGAACATTAAGGATGCGTCTGGAGGTGGAAACAGATAAATGGAGTTCCATTTGTTCCAGTTCACCAGAAAGGCGTCTGGTCCTCCCGCCGGGGTCTTTGTCTGGCGTGTGAGGAACTGAGGCAACTTGTTAGTTAGCTCTGATGCGAACAAGTCCACTTGTGAGCGGTATGGCTCTGCAATCATCTCTTGAAAGATGTTTTGCTTGGGAGACCATTCTACTAATGTACTATGTCGCCGAGACAGAGCATCTGCCAAGACATTCGCTACGCCGGGCAGATACAGTGTGTGACGATAAACCTCTAGCTTTTCGGCTAGCAGAAAGATCGTTTCCGACAACCCTTGTTACACTCGAAATCTCGCTGACCCTTGCTTCTGAATGCATAAAACTGCATTCAGATTGTCCATCCGGAAGACTTTCCCGCTAAAGCTGAGCCGTGCTCCTGTAAAAAGAATAGAGGGACTAATAGTTCTTTGGCGTTTATGTGAAGTTCTTTATACCTAGATCATAGACCCTGACCTTGATGGCCCAGGTTCGACTGGTACCCCCATCCCAGGGTACCCGATGCGTCGGCGAAGGAGTTGTCCATGCCAAAGAGGAGTGTAATACTTCTGGCTTCGCCCAGGCCGCCAGCAGGTTGTGGATTAATTTCGGGATTTGTCATAGTGTTTCCGCCGGCAACAGCGGAAAGCACTTATTTCCCTCCAAAATTAGCCTCTTGACCTTTAGACGACCTAACAGAACCGTCAACCTGATCCTGTTGAATGACCCTATGAGAGACTCCCAAACCCTCCTCGTGGTAGTCAGAGAGTGTAGAAACCGAAAGACTTTCTTGTGAAACCTCTGTCTGTTGTCTACACTCTGACTCAGAGTAAGAAGCTCGGTGTTTCACTGCAGACCCACCCACTGGATGGCCCTCGTGGGAGTCAAGTTGGACTTTGCCATGTTCACCTTGAAACCCAGGGCTTTGATATGAGAAATAACCTGATGTACATTTTCGATGCATGCAATTTTGGAATTCGCTATTATTAACCAATCGTCGAGGTACTAGAAAATCATGATTCCTATTTTCAGCAATGGTAGAAAAGCCTGTAGGAATAGCTTGGTGAATATACGAGGTGCAAGATATAGACCATAGGGCATTCTTTGAAATACAAACGTCTGATTCCCTTTGCACAGAGCTAGGTGCTTTTGAAATTGTTTGTTTATAGGGACATGCCAGTAGGCATCTGTCAGATCTAAGGAACACATCCAACCTTGCGGCGGCAGTGTCAGCCTGATCTGATTCAACGTCAACATGTTTTTTGAGTGTTTTTGCCTTCAATTTTTTACTCTTGTAAAATCGACTTTCGGGGGCTCCGTAGGACCCTTGTTTTGACCTTTATGATCGGTTTTTTTTTTGGGGGTGGTCCTTCATTCCTAACCCTATTCGCTATTGTTTTCTGGAATTGTTTTGTTTTCAAAACCTGCTGTTCCCTGGTGGTACATTTATTTATAACTAGCTGGGGCTCAGTGGGTTAAGGAGCCTCATTCAAGACCCTATACCCATTAATCCATCCGTATCCCAAACAACTGATCCACACGACAGGCCAACATGGACGGCCTAACGGAGACTCAGACGACTACAAGCTGTTACCTCAACTCTTTACTCCAAGTGTTAATTTTGGGGTTATAATAGAAACCTGAATCAAGTCAATACCAGTGACGAGGTATCTCAAGTTAGAGTCCCAAAATATTGACTCTGCCTAATTCTCATCAGTGCATAAGGTGTGTTAAAAAGTTAGAGTCCCAAAATATTGACTCTGCCTAAATTACCACCAGTGTGCTCGGTGCCTTATGAAGTTAGAGTCCACTATATTTGACTCAGTGTAAACCCTCGTCTATTATGTGCTGATAGTGGTAAGTATAAATATTGAATCAGCACACAGTATTATCCGACTAATCAGTTTTAATAATATGTCGTTGTTTTATATTGTATAGTAGGCAAGCTAAACCTGTTTATATACCTGAGCTCCTTCTAGATCATTGATCGTGCTAGGACAGTATTTTCTGTTGTATAACTTTATCATTTTAATTCATGTGTATTGTGTAACTATCTATACAAGTATATGTAAGTGTGAAGATAAATAAAACTGTTCTTTATAATTATACTCGGTGTTATATGTATCCTCTATTTGACTGCTATGCATGTATTGTGTGACCTCCGAATTCCCCAGTCAGGTAGAACTCACTATGACCAATATAAAAAGCTGGTAAAAACCCTGGTATAACAATTATTATGTTCCTTCCAACAACCAACTATACTCCTAAACATCGATTAAATGACATTTACAAACACATGTGGCAGTCCGTGGATTCGAACCCAGGATGCTCACACCGAAAATCAACACCTTAAGCGTCTATATTAATATTAATATTAATATATTAATATTAAGCGTCTGCCTATCTCATCAGGGAGCTTCTTGACCAGATACACCCTCAGATATTGGCGTACCCGTACGGCACTCAGAAAGTCTAATATTAACTGTGGGACCCCTTTCGCCTGGCCTATGGCATGGAAAACCAATGATGATCTTCCGGCGGCAGCTGGTGTCTGCTTTTATTAGTTATGGTGCTGGCAAACAGCTGGGCCTCTTGTCCCCACCCAGCCCTAATTCCCTCTTCTTTTATGTGTATCACTGGAAGACCTGAATCGTCCCGCTGCGGGACAGTGTTTAGCTCGGGAGTAAGCCGCTGCAACAATTAAACATCATTAAGGCCTTAATTGTTTGACCATTCTGAAAACAATTTAACTGAGGATGCGGGAGGTAGGGCCAGGGAATGTGAGAGACAAAATACTCAAAATTATATATACTCGGAATTGCTTTGATTACTACGTCTAGCACATCTCCGGCTTGGTTCTTGGCCCGTCATTTTCTAGCTTCACTCATTTCTATGAACCAGTGGTCCGGCACAGGTACTTCACCTGCGACTGTCGGTTGTGCGACCTCGCGGCGAGTGGGTTTTAAGACTGTCCAGGTTTTGTCAGGACCATATAAAAGAGTCATAGGGCCCTTCTTTGATAGTACTCTACAATCAAGGGGGGGTAGAAAAAAAGAGGCATCGGAAGAGGAATATATCACACAGAGAGGAAAAGGAGAAGAAAGCCTAAATAATTCACACCACGCGCAACAAGAGGAATGACAACAATCCGTACCCCGGCAATAGACCTGCTCTACCATAGGGGAATACTATTTCAGTCTCGTCTTTCGAGACCCTTCAATAAGAAATTAAATTTAATACAAAATACACCCGGTCATAAATGTAAACAGAGAATAATTCCAGGATTTGACAATACTTTAACGGTTCCGTTATAGTAATGTATTCGAAATATTATCTGTATTGTTTCGCAATAATACACACAGCATTTCAGACTACCATAGAAAGTTAGGTAGCTAGTTATACACTTGCAATAAAACGTTAATGTTATTTAGGATTGTTTATGTATATTTTCCCGTGCGTTGTGATTGTTCCAAAGTGTTTAATATATTATCAATAATCATATTATAATGTTCGCCAGTAAACAAATGAATTATTACAATAGATATCACGTATACATGCAGTAAATAAATCCATATACACCTTTTACCTCTAACGTATTAATTATGACCGCTCAGCCAGTATCATTTTATATGGTTGTGTTCTAATAATTAGTATAATCAATAAACTATCTGTAAAGCCTTCAGCCCTTTCATAATTCAGCCCTCAGTACATATATTGAATCATTATATTTATTCTGTTCAGTGTTTATCCGTGTCTAAATTCAGCCCTCATTACATATATAGTATCTTTAACCTTCAACCCTCAGCACACATATTGTATCTTTATCTTTAATTCAGCCCTCATTACATATATAGTATCTTTATATTTATTCTGTTAAACCTTCAACCCTCAGCACACATATTGTATCTTTATCTTTAATCAGTTCAGCCCTTAGTACACACAGTATATTGTATCTATATATTTACTTCAGTTCTTTCTTAATTCAGCACTCAGTACATATATTGTATCATTATCTTTACTCTGTCCAGCCTTCAGCACACATATTGTATTGTGTCATTAAATATATTCTGTTAAGCCTTCAGCCCTTTCATAATTCAGCCCTCAGCACATATTGTATCTTTATATTTATTATGGTAAGCCTTCAGACCTCAGCACACATATTGCATCTTTATATTAATTATGTTAAGCCTTCAGACCTCAGCACACATACTGTATCTTTATATTTATTATGCATATTATATCTTTATATTTATTATGTTAAGCCTTCAGACCTCAGCACACATATTGTATCTTTATATTTATTATGTTAAGCCTTCAGACCTCAGCACACATATTGTATCTTTATATTTATTATGTTAAGCCTTCAGACCTCAGCACACATATTGTATCTTTATATTTATTATGTTAAGCCTTCAGACCTCAGCACACATATTGTATCTTTATATTTATTATGTTAAGCCTTCAGACCTCAGCACACATATTGTATCTTTATATTTATTATGTTAAGCCTTCAGACCTCAGCACACATATTGTATCTTTATATTTATTATGTTAAGCCTTCAGACCTCAGCACACATATTGCATCTTTATATTTATTATGTTAAGCCTTCAGACCTCAGCACACATATTGTATCTTTGTATTTATTATGTTAAGCCTTCAGACCTCAGCACACATATTGTATCTTTATATTTATTATGTTAAGCCTTCAGACCTCAGCACACATATTGTATCTTTATATTTATTTTGTTAAGCCTTCAGACCTCAGCACACACATTGTTTCTTTATATTTACTCTGCTCAGCCTTCAGCTTTTGTATAGTTCAGCCCTCAGTACACATATTGTAGCTTATTGTTACATACAGACTTTATGTATACAAGCCTAAGTTATTTCGATGCTCTCCGTCAGCCTTGTATATATATATACAGTATATATAAAGTTTATATGTCCCTTGTTCTGTATTAACCCGTTCATTACCGGTGACGTACTTTTAACTTTATTCTGACTACTATTAGACGATTGTATTCAGTTTATATCCAGTTTTATCCAGCAAATATCAGGTTTTCAACTATCCCGCTTATCCCTTTTTGCTACCATCGATCCTTCTTAACCCTCCTGGCCCGGGCATGCTCTCAAAATGACAGGGTGGGCTACCCGGGCGATCTGGCCGAAAAACGTCTAGGCCTAGGCTACCGTATTTTTGTTTAGTTTAACTGCTAGAAATTTCCCACGCATCTATAAATGTAGTGCGGTTTCCAATCTGTAGACTGGCGTTGAGTAGAGCTCTCTATGTCAACTGGTTCAGTTGTGATGACGATTTCAGTGGAGATCACTTGCAGGCGATGTTAGCAATATGACGATCTTTTCACTACTGAAACAAGACATACAGACATACAATAACAAAAGAGTCTTCTCTTTCTTGTTTTCGGAGGTGCGATGACGTAACGATCGGCTTTGTTTACATGCGTCGGACGCACGGCGTTCAGACCAAGCTGAATAGGCTTTCAAGCTTACAGATTTTAAAATGACACCCGGGCTCCTGCCCTTAGTTCGTGGTGTCATTTTAAAGTGACAACCGGGCCAGGAGGGTTAAACTGCACAAAATCGTCTAAATATACCTATAATAAAATGAAAAAGACCTAGCAAGTATTAATACAATACAAAAAAATAATAACTTACAGAGACTAGGTGAAATGGGCCTTAAACACATTTCCAGCCCTATTTCCAACTCTTTTTCTCAAGAGCTAACCAATTTGTCCAGTCTTTCTTCTACTCGACAAGTAAACTCTGGAATTCTCTTACTCAACCTATCATTCCCTCATTCTAAGGCTCATTTCCATACATTGTTACCCCAGCGTACCATCAATTTTGGGGGGAGGGGGACTCATGACAGGCAGTTTTGTCTTGTCTCATATAATTATATACAGTATATATATATATATATATATATATATATATATATATGTTAGTAAAGCCAGGTAATAAATTTTCTTTAATACATACGAGGTTGAAAGAAATGGCAATTTCTGCGTTGGAAATTTTATTATTCAAAGTTTCCAGGTCTCTGATGAGTTTTCGCTGGGTGGCAGGAAGTAGATGAAGGAGATGAGCAAAATTCATGGTGGTACAGGGTTACATAAATGTACATGATGATACAGGATATACGACGCGTTTCACTGGACAACCAGCATTATCAAGTAAGGAAGGAATGAAATAAAAGGTAAACAGGAAGGGTATATATAGAGGGTGGAGGATCAGAGGAGGAGGAAAACAGGGGGCAAAAGTCTGCTATTGGTGGAAGCGTAAACTAGGAGAGAGAAGGGGTTAACCTCTCCACGCATGCGCACTGGATGCGGGATGGTGGTCAGTAGGTGGGGTCGAAGCTGATTGGCTGCGTGTCGAGGGGCGTGGCCTAAGTTGTGTGGCGCCTGCAGAAGACGAAGCTGAAGGAGGTAGCGCGGGGGGCTGCGTCAAGGGCACCGGGGGGCGAGGAGGGGTGTTAGGTCCGGTAGGGTAGTGCCTTTTGGCAGAAGGAAGGATCTGAAGGTCCAGAGTTTGGTTGTTGATGTTGGGATGTAAGGCTTGGATATATAAAGCTTCGAGTATAGGTAATCTCCTTGGGTCACTTTCTTTATCGAGTATGGTGGTGTGTTTCTCTAACTCGTTGCGTGTAAGGTGAGGGTGGTTAGGGGTGAGATAGTGGTCTTTGATGGCTCCAGCCTGAAGGTGAAGAGTTAACCGACGTGAAAGACGAGTCTGCGTCATACCAATATAGGAATGAGGTCCACAGTCCTCATAATTACAGGTATGTTGGTAAATGACGTGATCGTCGGTCATCGGGCTCTTTATCTTGGTGGAGGCTGGTTTGTTGCGGAGAACGAGGTTGGAGGTCTTGGGGGATTTGTAATAAATTATTAATTTGATTTTGTTTTCCGGGTTGGTTGGGTGGACATGCTTGGAGATTATTTCTTTTAAGACGGCCTCGTCATTTTTGTGTTCAGAGGACATGTAATTGCGGTAGAAGATCTTAATTTCATTGGGGGGGTCAATGTTGGGAGGGCTTTGAGTGTACCATTTTTCAAGATGGTGGTTGATGGTGCTGGAGATGTCGGAGTTGGAGTATCCGTTATTTACTAAAACTTGGGATAGTCTTTCTAGTTCCTGGTGGGTGTCGGCCCAGGTAGAGCAGTGCGTGAGGGCTCTCCTAACATAGGCGGAGATGGAGGATAGAAGATAACGGCGGGGGCATTCACTATCGCCGTTGAGGCATTGTCCTGTGTTAGTAGGTTTAATGTAGACGGTGGTTTTGAACCCATGGTCGTTCAGAGCTACGAGGATGTCGAGGAAGGGGAGTTGTCCATTGTTAGATTTTTCAAAGGTGAAGTTAAGTCCGGAGGAGGTCATGAAGCGACGCTGGAGTTCCTGTAGTTCGTGGAGGTCCTTGATTTGCACGAAGATGTCATCCACGTATCTACAGTAGACGGCTGGTCGTTGGGCAGCTAGGAGCTCTTCCTCGATGGTACCCATGAAAAAGTTCGCAAAAAGAACTCCTAGGGGGCTGCCCATCGCCACACCGTCTATCTGCTTGTACATGTTGCCCCGGGGGCAAAGGAAGGGGGCCTCCTTGGTACATAGCTCCAGTAGTGTTTTCAGGGCCTTCTCGCGGATGTCCAGTGTAGGTGTATCAGGGCAATGATAAATTCGACGTAGAATCATGTCAATGGTCCTATCCACTGGCACGTTGGTGAACAGGCTTTCTACGTCGAGAGAGGCGATAGTGTGGTTGTTGTTACGGGGGGCGTCTCGTAAAATTTCCAAGAAATCGTGGGCTGAGTTAAGGTTGAATTGGCTGGGCACGTAGGGGGTGAGGAGGTTGTTCAGGGCCTTGGCGATCTGGTAGGTGGCAGTGGGGATCTGGGAGATGATGGGGCGGAGGGGGTTCCCAGGTTTGTGTGTTTTGATGGTTCCGTACGCATAACCAGGGGTGTATTCTCCGACGAGTTTTTTAAGGTGGATCCCTCCTTGTTTGGCGTTGATGGCGGTGATGGTGGTGTTGGCAATACGTTTGATTTCGTCGGTATATATATATATATATATATATATATATATATATATATATATATATATATATATATATATATATATATATATATATATATATATATATATATATATATATATATATATATACACATACTGCATGTACACTCACTCTCTCTCTCTCTCTCTCTCTCATAGCACTACTTTCTACGATCAAGATTTAATGTGATTTCAATATAATAATACCGTAATAAATTCCAATCTCGTACAGTATTCAGGATATTATGTTCACCATTATTGCAATACACATTAACGTGCCCTCTACGATCTACTCCTAGTTTCTCAAATGACTTACACAGTTGGGCTTTTATATCATAAAAGGAAAGGACTAAAGGCAAATATAGGCTGGAATTGTGTTGCGACTTTTATTGACTGTGTCGTTCATAATTTCAATCGGTTTCTCCCATTTATTCAATACCATACATAATATACGGTCTGTATTTAATTATATGTGGCCTATGCACATATCAAAGTCGGTGTTAATTTTGAGTATGGTTTGAGTATCTAGGGCTGGAGTAGCAGGGCTCGCCTTCTCACTTCCTCCTTCTGTGTCTCTATCTGTGATACAAGCCTCTCACCTCTACAAACCACATCAACTCTCCTCTATGTGTATCAAATGCAGGCAACATTCATCACACACACTAATAAAGGGAAATATAACCCATTCAGACCCGTTATATCTTGGTTGTAGTGAGTGTGTGCTTTGAGAGAGTTACAAGGAGTTACAAGGGATAGTTAGTATCTCAAAGACCTTGCGGTCCATTTCGGGGAAATATTAGAAGTGGAAGGAGAGACATTGTTCAGTGAACTACACTCCTTACAGAGTGTGCAAAATACTATCTACTGACTACTGTCTTCTTGAACTATGGGAAACAGTTTCCACAAATACTAGTGCTGAACCTTTTTAATTCTAACTGTCATCCATGGTAGCGTGTTGTATTCATATTGAGGGTAAACAGTTTGCTATGATCCACATTGTTAAACCCATTACATATTTAAAAAAACATTACATGAACTGACCTGTAGTCTGTGTGTTAAAAGAGAGAGAGAGAGAGAGAGAGAGAGAGAGAGAGAGAGAGAGAGAGAGAGAGAGAGAGAGAGAGAGAGAGAGAGAGAGAGAGAGAGAGAGAAGCAGAAGATCACTACAGCTGAGATTATTTGTATCCCACGTTGTGTATAGAAACTCACTTTGAGAATACAATTATAATGTATATTGTATTAATAAATTCCTAAGAAATTTTAAATGTTGGCCATTGTAAGCATGTGCAATGAAGTTTTAACAATAATTTGCAATACATTAAAACAATCGTCGCTAATCACTAACTGCCAGCTAGAGAAGGAAGGTGGGGGAGTTGGGGATAGTTTGGGGGTGGAAGCTGGGGTAAACTTGGACACGACTCCTCCCTTCCACCTACCCAGGAGTAGGGGAAGGAAGGCCCCACCCCTGAGCAACTTTTAGTACACGTGAGTGTACCTATAAATAATAATTATGTATGTCTAATGTAAGTATTAACCGTCACAATTATATCACAACACATTCACAATATCCTTGTTACATTAAACTCCTATAAGTGAGAGGCAAGAATTAAGTCCAACATAGCTTCAACGAAATTATAGGAAAAGTAAGCAAAACATTCACTGGGGTAATCTCCTTAACTCTGAAAAGTCCGGGGCATCTAACAGCAGTGGATAATTGTCTTGCCCTTCCCCCTGCCCTGAGAGTATGTTGAACCTGCTGTGTACCTGCTGAAGTCTGGATCCTGAAGTCCTGATTGTGAGAAGCAGTTCCTCCTGAAGTGCTGCCCTGCGGATCTACGTTCCCCGTCGGCCAGACTTGCTCTCTACCCTCCCATATTACCTAAGTGTCTCTGAGTATCTTATGTTGTGATTATTGTTGTGAAGGTAAGGGTAAAATATGTGAATATTACAGTGCTCCTATTAACCCCTTCAGACTCATATGAGGCAGAAGTTGCCAGATTAGCAATAAGAAATAGCGTTCTCTCACTCTTATAAATACCTCTCCAAAATTAGTTTTCTGCCCACAGCTAACTCAAAGACAACTGCAGAGGTTGAAGTAACTAAACAAAAGGTTTCTAAATATCCCTGATGGTAACAAAGGCTTTAAAGTATCCCTAATAGGCTCAAAATCGCGTCATATGTCGGAGAAGGTTAACTATAGATCTGTGTCCAAGATCCTTATTCATTGCGTATGTGTTAATCCTTCTGAAACTTATGTTAACTACTATTATAGATCTGTGCCTAAGATCTAGTGTTCATCTTTGATCTATAACTCTCCTAGAACGTTTTATGCATACGTTACATACTCGTGTTAATTATTTCACTTAGCCAAATACTCACATATTTTCCTTGTATATATCTATCCTGTTATGTATGTTACAAGTTGAGGTCGAAGTGTATTTCGTGTAATTATTCCCTTCTTAAAATAATATTCTGTCGCCTAGAACCTACGCTCAATTTCACATTTTGTTTATCTCAGTTCCCCCTCGTTGAGAAAACTTGATATTAATTTTCTTATATACGTTCTTCCCGAGATTCTAAACTTACGTTCGTTTATATAAGCGTTATTGGAATTATTATATGAACCGTAATTATGTGCATTTGATTACTGATGTAGATAATTCTGATTCTTCTCGTCTAGGAATTCTAGTTTTGCATAGATTCTGTTATCTAATTATTCATCATTCAAATATACCGCTTATTGTGTGAATTCTTCATAAGACTCTGTTAACCAGTTCAGATATCTTGATTATACCATTTTGAGTATTTCCATAGTACAACTTCCTAGTGTACGTTATTCACTTATAATTAATATTGTCTTTAATTATTCGTTACGCTAATTATATTCAAGCGTCCCTCAGAAGTAGTTAACTACGTTAGTTTTGTTAACCATACTTTTCTTTTATTTACGATCAATAGATATTAATCTATTGTTCATTCATGATCGTATAGTAAATATTAAATCTGAATTCCTCGACCAGAGTTATTATTGTTACATATAATCGATTGAAGAAGATATGTTCAGATCATAATTTACTCGAATTAAGTTAAGTAGAGTTTGAATTGTAAAAAATAATTCAACATATCAGTCCCGTTTATCTCATTTCGTTCTCCCAAATACTAAGTTTGTAGTCGCACAAACAATAAATATAATTTCCAAGACCGCAGTAAATAGTATGACCTGAGCCCAGCTACCTGGTCAAAGTCACCCTACCCGTGATAACTTACCTGTCACGCGCGCCCCTCAGCGTTACTCGAACCAGCCACCCGTGTACTTGTCTTTTATTCTCAATTCATTGATTCTCTCATATTCAGGGAGTCTTCTAATTATATATATGTTATAGAATAAAGACATGTTAGACACTCGACTCGCATCAATATTATTATTAAGGGTTGATTCTATAGGTCACGTGTTCGTTATTATAATTGCATATTTCCTATATTATATATTAACACAATATGTTTATACTTTGTATTGTTAACTAGAGATTGATTATTCATGATCAAATGCATTCCATGTGTTACTTACTGTTTCTTATAATAGTTAACTTTAACTCTCAGCCCTCAATTATCTCGGTATATTCGTGATCTTAACATTGAGCTTATTATGCAACGTGCTGAAAGATCCGGAGCATATCCTAAGAAATCATTCAAAGATATATATTATATATAAACCCTGTGCCATTGAATAAAGATCCGGAGCATATCCTAAGAAATCATTCAAAGATATATATATATATATAAACCCTGTGCCATTGAATAAACTATATGAGTATAATTTACATGTGTGTTGTCATTGAGTTCTGTAGCACCTGATTGAATACCTATTTTGTGATTAAGAACGTGTTTGACGTGTTCCTGTTGAGGATATTTACGGTTTATAAGTCCATAATTGGATTTTAGTAAAGACTGGATAGCAAGTTATAAATATTATAGCCCGACATAACAGAAGGGAAATCGATATCAATATTATGTTTACATATACACAAATATTTGGGAAAAATCGAGATCCTGGTCTTTGGATATTTGTATCAATAAGTATCTATCTATCTATCTATTGCCTGACGCCGTGATCCCCGAAGGGGTGGCCACGAACGAACCGCCCCCATGTACCTCTGTCCCCAGTCAGTCGACGCCCCTCCCCCCAACCAGCACCGCCTTCGTTCATGTAGTTCCTCACTCCATCCTTCCACCTCATATTCGGTCTACTTCTCCCCCTCTGTCCCTCCACCTCGCTCTCGTACACCCTCTTAGTCATTCTCTCGCTTTCCATACGTTCCATATGGCCGAACCATCTCAAGTTGTTCCTTTTCACACTTTCCAGCACATCTACCTCCACACCACACCTCCTTCTTACTTCCTCATTAGTCTGTCTATCCCTCCATGTAACTCCGCACGCACTCCTAAAGTAATTCATTTCCACTGCTCTCACTCTTGGTCTGAGTCTCTCAACCAACGTCCATGCTTCGCTTCCGTAAGTCAGTGTCGGGATTACCACACTGTCATGCAAGGACTTCTTCACTTCCATACTGACCACCCTATTTCTTGTTACTGCTTTTAGCGTTCCTACAACCCTCTTCCCCTGTTGTACCCTCTCCCGCACCTCTTCATCCATAGTCCCATCTTTACTCAACACACTGCCCAGATACTTAAAAGAGTTGACGATCTCCATAGCCTGACCGTTCAGCTTCACCTCACACTCTGTGACTTCACCCCTTTCGAAGACAATAACCTTGCTCTTCCCCGTATTTACCTTCACATTCCGTTTTTCGCACACTGTTCCAAACATATTTACCAGACCCTGCAACTCCCATTCATTATCGCTCATCAGAACTGTATCATCCGCAAACAGCAGTATAGGTAGCTTCCACTCAATTCCCTCCCTTTTCAGCGATACACCAACATCCACTGCTCTTGATAGTATTTCTTTCATAACTCCATCCATATATCCAGTAAACAACCACGGGGACATCACACACCCCTGTTTCAAACCAACATTCAGGTCAAAGAACTCGCTCTGCTCACTCTCCACACGTACTGCCACCTTTGCACCCTCTTACATCCTCTTCACTGCTTTCAGCAACTTGCCCTCTACTCCGTATATTCTAAGTACTTTCCACAAACCTTCTCTATCCACTCTGTCATAGGCCTTCTCCAAGTCCATAAAGGCAACATACACCTTTTGTTTCTTCTCCAGATACTTCTCCACAACACAATTCAGGGTAAAAATCTGATCTACACATCCTCTTCCCTTCCTAATAGTCAATTCTATTATCCTATAACTATTATCCTATTATCAATAACCTTCCTATTATCAATAACTCATAATGGATATATATCGCGCATCTTGTAATGATATCTTGTATCTTGTACTAATTTGGCTGTGTTACACACTAAGTTTGAGGGAGAAGATCGGTATCATTATTTGATAAATATATAACAAAGCACATTATGAAAAAATTGAAGTCTGAACTTTGGATAATTATATTATTACCGTGTGATAAAAAAAATAAATAAATATATATATATATATATCTATATCTACAGTATACTGTATATATATATATAAATATATATACAGGTATATATATATATATATATATATATATATATATATGTACAGTATAAACATACATATATACTGTATATATATATATATATATATATATATATATATATATATATATATATACAAACATATATATATTCTGACATACGGAGCCCTGTATGTTAATTTAAGAGTTAGAATTAGAGTTGAAGGAGTGCCAAACTACCCAGGCGGCGAAGCAGACCAGCGAGCGAACCAGCGAGTGGGAAACCAGCTCGTCCGCATACCAGCAAACAAGCCTTCACACCTGCGTGCGTCATAGGGGACCCTGGAAACTACTTCTATGACCCGACGCTATGACGTATGATCGACGCCAGGAGACTCCATTGGACCACGCAAATGCTACGCTACTCGAGGAGCTGTGATTGGGGCGCGCACTACCCGCCGCCTCCTGATTCGTTCCTACACCACCATTGTTTAGTATATAAGACCCGAGTAGTGGGCATTCAAATCAGTCTTATTTGGAGTTGGGGAAGGTGAACTTGCAGCTGGAGGAAGACGGGGTGAAGTATTATAATGGGTTTGTGACTGTCAGTCAGATTATATAAGTGTGTGTTAAGTGTGTTCGGTGTAAACACTTACGTTATGTTGGTTAGTGAGATATGTGATCGGAAATTAACGTTAACGCTACTATTATGTACTTAACTCTTTGGATTGGGAATTAACATTAAACGCTACTATTATGTACTTAACTATTTGATTGGGAATTAACGTTAATGCTACTATTATGTACTTAACTAATTGATTGGGAATTAACGTTAACGCTACAATTATGTACTTAACTCTTTGGATTGGGAATTAACATTAAACGCTACTATTATGTACTTAACTATTTGATTGGGAATTAACGTTAATGCTACTATTATGTACTTAACTAATTGATTGGGAATTAACGTTAACGCTACTATTATGTACTTAACTACTTGATTGGGAATTAAAGTTAACGATACAATTATGTACTAAACTATTGGATTGGGAATTAACGTTAACGCTACTATTATGTACTTAACTATTTTAGTTGACTGACTTGTGGACTAAAGCAACTCTTTAAGTAATTGGGTTATGATGAAAGTAATACTATTGTTTTATATTAATATTTATGAGTTCTTTCATTTTCTTTTAATTAAGCTTACATTGCTTAACGGTGCTTAGTACGGTGATACTATTGTCTCATATTAGTAATATCGACTTAGACTAACATGGCTGTTTTAATGTTACTTTTTTTTTTTTTTTTTTTTTTTCTATATTCCAACTTACTTCCTCTCGGGCATAGGCTGAGAGCCTTAACATTCACCGCTTTACAATGAACAGTGAAGCCCGTGAGGTCTTGTTCCAGTCTAGGGAGTGAGACACGTGAAGCACGTAGAGTACAACGAGCACCTGTCATCTTGCCTTCACATGAGGCACGGTGCTCACTCATGGCCCGAAACGACCCCATCTCTGAAGCCACCTCGTTCCCGTGCTTCACTGTCTCACCCCCTACACTCGGACTCTCACACTTACACACAACGCCACCTGTTGAGCAGATAACTCACCAGGCATTGCACCCCTATATTTTGAATATGGGAATATTCATACAGTGCTATTTAATCAGGGAACAATGAGGGTATTTTATTGACGTTTCGGTGGGCTTGTGGTAATGCACTGATACCAGGTACAGCACAAATTCCATCCCAATAATATCTTCCCATTGATACATCGGGATTTGAACCCGGGACCTTTGGATTACCAGGCCAGTGGCAAGACTACTCCACCACACCTCCCCTAGTGATTTCCTAAGCTGAAGATTTTTTTTTTAGCTTCAAAATATTATTTTTGCTTTTCATATTATTTGAGTGAGACCTGAATCGAATCTATGAAGCGATCCTGTAACTTAATTTACTCATAAATCAAACCTCAATGTTACGTGGTTTAGAAATACATTTAACTAATTATTAAAAATATATCTAACTTTTTATGTGACTTTGATATTAATCCTGATGATAATAATAATATAATACTATTAACGTAAGACAAGAACCAAGAATAATTACATTAAATATAAATAAAAGGACATATAAGAAAACTATTTATTCATTTCAAGAACGGGTAAGAGACAGAAATATTCTTTCCTCAATATTTATCTTTCAAGAATTTTTATAGAATTAATAGTCCTTCTTTAGATATAACTTATTCAGTTCATAACCATAGCCTACTAAGCTTCGGTTAAAAAATAATTCTTTATAAATACTACATGACTTTAATTAGTTTCAGTATTTTTCATAATTAAAGAGTATCAGTCAATAAAGGACACCAAGTCCTAAGATCCAAAAGGAAAGGAAGCAACAACAGGAAATAATGTTATTAAATTTTACTTTTGTTTTGCCTTCAGCTGACTGATACCTTAATATATATCTCTGTGCTATCTAGATGCATCAAGTTAACCACTTGAGGATCAAGAAACGTAACAATATATAGATATATATACCACAAGATAATGGATATATATCACACACCTTGTACTAATATGGTTGTGCTACTTCGTTACTTACCGATGTTTAGTAGGAAGATCGACATCATATCGAATGTTACGTACTATGTTTCAATTTATAGTAAAGTTAATATTGATATCAATCTTCCTCCAAATAATTTGTATGTAACACGACCATATTGGTACAAAATGTATATATATATATATATATATATATATATATATATATATCGAATGGACCCGGGTTCGAATCCCAATGTGTCAATGGGAAGATATTATTAAGATGGAATTTGTGCTCTACCTAGTTTCAGTGCATTACCACAGCACACCGAAATGCCAAAAAATACCCTCATTGTTCCCTGATTAAATAGCACTGTATGGATATTCCCATATACAAATTATGCTACAGGAGGGCAATGCCTAGTGAGTTCATTGCTCAATAGGTGGCGTTCTGAGAGTGAGTGCCTGAGCCTGGGGGATGAGACTGAGGCGCAGAGGAGGAGCAGCTTCAGAGATGCAGTTGCTTCGAGCTGTGGCTGCTTCGCATATCTCACTCCCTAGGCCGGAACAAAACTTCACGGGCCTCACCGTGTTAAACAGTAGATTGCGCAGGCTCTCCACCTATGCCCGAGAGGGAGTAGTTGGAATATAGAAAAAATAATATAAAATAAAATAATAATATATATACCGGTATATATATATATATATATATATATATATATATATATAGCATATATATATAGATATATATATCTTTAGCAGCGCGCATCATATGTCGAGTGAAAGAAATTTGGACTATGTGGCGGCTCACAACATAAGTCGTGTGGCATTTTCAGCACGTAATGTTGCTGAGAGAGAGAGACAAGTGGTGGCAGGAGAGTAGCGAGCGTATGACTGCTCCAGACCACCGCGGTGGACCAACTGACATGAATCCCACCCTCCTCCACCCTCTCACACTCGCTACACATTGAATTGTTTAGGGAAAGTACCGAATTACATGGTTTTTGCACTCGTGTTGCGCGATTGTTGCAAGAGAACTAGCGGTCATACAAGGATCGTTGGGGTGTCATTGGAAAGCTCTGTTTATGCCCTTTCAGGGATAGATACTTGTTTTACGCTCTGGGTCTTATTTAGGCATGAAAATGATCACGTAAACAGCCCTATTTTGGGTTAAAAAAAAAAACGCTGGTTGCTACATATTATTTACCGCCTAGGCCGCTCGTTAGGTGATATACCGTAGGATGGGGCATTTGAGAACAGTTTTGGGGCAATTGATAAGTGCTAAAGCACCCGTCACACCTAGCCGATTTTAGGCCAAGACTGTCCGCGACCTAAGGGTCGTGGACAGTCTTTTTCTACGTCGCCGCGCATCATGGGCCGTCGCCAACCTAACAAACAGGTCGGGATTGGTCTTCACATACCCCCTCAAAAGTTCTACAAGCGTAACATTTTGAAATCAAGTCGGCGTGGAGTGAGGTAAAAAAAATGGGACGGGAAGGGGACTGGAGGCTGATGGCGTGTGACGGCGCTTGGCGGCGCTTGACGGCGATTGACGACGCTTGACGGGAAACGGTAGGCGTCAGTGCGGCGGCACACGGCACCATAAATGAGGTTTGCATCAGGCGGCGTCACCATAACAACCTGCGGGGATCAGCGGCGGCTTGCAGCGACCCAACGATGCCCTAACGGTCAATATACAAATAAACAACATAATTAACCCGCTGAGTGCCAGCCAATTTTGACGGTGTGGTTCTGCCAGTGCCAGATTTTTTTTTGTTTTTTTTGTTTTTTTGCTAAATCTATCAAGTTGGGAGAGAAAGGAAGGATAATGGTAAAAAAAACACTCCCCTTGTCCATTTTCGCCAGAAATCAGGTCCCCGATGGTCCCGGTCCCGAAAGTAGCTGAAAAGACACTATAGACTACAGAGACTTTTATGGTAACGGAATGTATGGGTAGGAGGGTGGTTTGGGTGATGGTGGGGGGAAGGTAGAAGCGTAATTGACTCATGTTACAAATATGAAGTAGATTGGTGAGGTAGTTTCGCCACCACGGATTTTCCTTTTTTTCCTTATCTTCGTACGGATACGCTGGAAGTGGGTGGTGGGAGGCGGTTGGGGGTGTGGTGGGGGGAAGGCAGAAGGGTATGGGACTTGTCACACAAATATGGAACCGATTGGTGCAGTCGTTTCGCCGCCACGGGACCGACAGTCAGCGAGTGGGTGGGAGGAGGGATTTGGGATTTTTGTGGTGGGTAGCCAAAAGGGTAAGGTACCGGTACATATATACGACCCTGGCACTGGGCGTGACAACACCCTAGGACGTATAATATATACGTCCCTGGCACTCAGCGGGTTAAATAATTAAATAATAAATATATTATCAATAACCATCAAAATATAAGATTAGGTATATTAATTACAGAAAAAATAAAAAATAACAACATTCAATACATAATTAAATTAATAATAATGAAATAACAGAATTAACTGAAATAATCAGTTAATAATCAGCGTCCATACTGAAGGGGTCGCCGTCCATCGTCACAGTAATGCATATTGACGACGCCGTACCTCCTGTCGACGCCGTCGTTGTCAACGCGCTACGCCGCAGATCGGCACTCCAGCGGCGACCTAGGTCTCACCTTCAGTCCTGCATGGGCGCCGCTCTACCCCGTCAGGTCGCCGTAAGGCGGCGTGGCCATCCATACTGCGTCCCGTCCAAAACTCACCCCCCCAAATCCTTAAGCTCTCCGCCGATGGTCGGCACTCCTGACCACGACTAAAGGTCGTGGTCAGCCGTGGCTCAAATCGGCATGGTGTGACGCATGCTTAAGGTCTAGATCAGTGGTTCCCAAACATTTTTTGGACTGCCGCCCCCTTGGCTCCCACTCACACCACTGAAGCCCCCCCCTACCCACACAAACACAAACAACCGAATACAACCTGTAACTACGTAACGGGTATAATGCGAATTAAAATCAATAACTGTAAATACTAGTATATATTTCGCAAATAATACATGGTTTGGACGAGTTCATTAACCCGTACAGCCCCAGCGACGCGTCTGACGCGTCGGCGATGTATGTAACGCACAGCCCCAGAGACGCGCCTGACGCGTCACCCTAATTGCGCCGACCGTAACCTCAGGTGTAGCCCCTCAAGAGGGCTCAGATTTGTATGGGAACTGTGTACGTATCCCACGCAACCGTGCCGATGGTTGAAAACTCTCAAAGTCCACGTGCGTGCGCGCGAGCGCGCAATAACCTGTTTTTTTGGGATAATTGCCTTCAATTTTTTACTCTTGTAAAATCCGTTTTCGGGGGCTCTGTAGGACCATTTTTAAAGCTTTTTGAGCGGTTTTTCGTGGTTTTTCCTTCATTCCTAACCCATTCGCTATTGTTTCTGGAATAAAAACATTTTTTGAAAACCGGCCGGGTTCTGGTGCGCAAACATTACAAAACTAGCCGGGGCTCCACGGGTTAAGTTAGCAAAAAAAAAAAAAAAAAAAAAAAATTCTTAAACATAAGTAATGGTAACTTAATGATAATACAGCAGAAAATAAGCAGTAAAATTTTAATAGTTAAACAATTGATTCTGCACTTTCCCCTCTACTTCTTCCCATTTGAGGTAGGCCTGTTCTGCTTTAAAGTCACCCCCAATGCCTGGGGAATTTGTGCTGCAGTACAATTAAAAAAATGAGGCTACAAATTTACATCCCACCTGTATATCAGTGTTAATGGGAAGGATGGGCTTGGTGCAGAGATACCAACTTCTCAACATCAGGCTTTAAGTCACTGAGAAGAAGTCTTAGATCCCCACGTTCAGTAATTTTCAGTCTGTTTCGTTGTTTGCAAAGAAGCTGGACAACTGCACTGAAGCCCCGTTCTACTAAATATGATGTTGGGAATGCAATAAAGAACATCTTAACTTTGTTCCACAGTACAGGGTAGCGGTCAGAAATTCTTGTTTGCAACCAAAAATCTTGATATGATTTTCTGAACTTTGGTCTTTGCTCAATGTCATTTTGAAGTGAAACAAGTTCGTCCTCTATTTAGTTTTAAGATTGTTTGGTTGCTGATGTATGGACATTGATAATAATAGTACATCTTTAGAGATTCATTAATACCAAAATTTGAAATTCTCAATACCAGAATATTTTTGGATTGGTTGTGATGTCCTACCGGCGCCCCCCTTCCGCCCCCTTTTTCCTTACCGCCCCCCTGGATCCTTCCAACGCCCACAGGGGGACGGTACCGCCCACTTTGGGAACCACTGGCTCTAGATCAACGAAACTAATATTCGTGTTAAAATATTTATTGAGTTTTTTCTTTTTAAAACATATTTTTGCACATATTCATCATATAAAAGGTATGTATCAAAAGTATACACAAACTATTATTAATTAATACTAATATTAAAAAAAAAAAAAAAAAAAAAACATATTGGGGCAATTGAGAACATGTCTCTTAATGTATATAATTGTCTATCACTCAATTATTTCCACTTGTAACACATAAATGAACAGTTCAAACAAAATCTGGCTATCTTTCTTATCCTTATTCTACCGGATAAGCATGTCTTTGGATGTATTAGGGAATAGTATCACTGATTTCCTTGCCTGTTTCAGCTTTATTCTCATCACAATTGAGAACATGTCTCTTAATGTACCGTATAAAATTATCTATCACTGAATTATTTCCTTGTAACACATAAATGAACAGTTCAAACAAATCTGGCTGATTTCCTTGCCTCTTTCAGCATTATTCTCATCATAATTGTCTCTTAATGTATATACCGTACCCGTAATTGTCTATCACTGAATTATTTCCTTGTAACACATTAATAAAGAGTTTAAACAAATGTGGCCATTTTTCTTATTCTATTTTTACCGGATAAGCATGTCTCTGAATATGTTAGGGAATAGGATCACTGATTTACGGGCCTCTTTCAACTTTAGTGCATCACAATGTCTTCACGATCTGTGTCTTCCACTTCGCTTCTAGGAGGTGCCTTGAATGCGAGCACTTTGGCAGAGTCTTGGTCCTTGGGTACATCTGCCTTCCTGTAGAAGAAGATGTTGCACTTATCTACAGCCAGTTCCTGAACCTGACCAACATAATGAACTGGGGCCTTATTCTTGAGGTTGTACTTAACAAGAACATAGTCTCCCTCACTAAGTTCTTGTTCAGCGGTAGCGTCATCCCCTGTTGATTCTGGCTCAGTTGCTGGCTCTGGCTCTGGCTCACTCTTCTCACTCTCGTCGGAAGAAGAGTCAGAAGAAGTATCTTGATACCGGAGAGCTCGCTTCGCTGGCGGTCTTGCGACTAAGCCTGATGGGCCACTGTCCACCATGTCTTGGAGCGAGACACTTCTTCCAGGTGGCACTTGGACTCTCCTTCCAAGAGTTGCTCTATGCCTCACACTGGTCTACCTCTTCTCCTTCAAGTATGTCAGTAGTTGAGGACTGACATACTGGGCTCCGTCATCGTCTTGTGGCACCCTACACATCTTGGCCAGGACACGCTCGGGATCAAAGGGATGGATGCCACAAGCTTTGAATGCCGCTAAGGAAAGGGGTGCCCACTTTTCGTCCATCTGCTTTATTAGGGTCAGGAGCAGTGGAGGCAAAGCCCCTTGGGGAAGCTGGCCAGGTGTTTGCCATCACCTTCCTTCCAGGCAGTGATGACCTTCCTCCACACAGCTTTGAGGGGCCCATACACCGCAACATCCAGTGGTTGAAGGAAGTGAGTCGAGTTGGGGGGACAGAAGGTCAGCCGGATGTTGTGCCGCTCGCAGAGCTCGACGACCTTGTAGTTTAGATGGGAGGCGAGGTTATCTCCTATCAAAACCTTGGGTTCGTCGGCGGGGAGCGTCTGGCAGTATCTGACGGCGACCTTCTCCAACCAGTCGACAAACACATCGGAGTCGAACCAACCGGATGTTGTGCGGTTGTAATGCACCCCTATTTGACCCCCAAGAATCCACAAATCTTGCAGCCTTTCCCCCTTATACACGACATAAGATTGCAGGACTGCTCCAGCAGTAGTAACAGCAAACATGATGGAGGTTGAGCTCTTGGTCGTGTTCATGATGCGTTCTGCGTGCTTGATCCCCTTTCAGAAGATCTGGAGTTTTCCTTTGGGATCGTCTGTCAGATTCGTTTCATCGTAGTTTATTATGTTGGCTGGGGGTACATTGACAAGCGTAGTGCGGAGGCGGTCAAAGTAGGTGGTTACATCTGCCTCCGACACAGTGGCCCGCTTCCTGGAGATGTTCTGGCAGGTTCGGGATGAAAGAAGAGGAGAGTGCCGTTGGAGGAAACCAGAGACCCAGTCCACTCCCGGTAGATTGTCCTTGAACTCGGGAATGGCGCGATTCTGGCTGTCAAGGAGATGCTTGACAAACGTCCTTACTTCAGTGACGTCAAAGGCCATGCCAAAATCTCCCAATGACGCCAGATTCTGGGCTATAGACATCTCCTCAGTGCGGAGAAGTGCTAGTTTGCGGCCGATCTTCCGGGGTGACTGGGACCTCCCGGCATGTCGCTGATAGAGGCTCGTGGACGGGATGCCGTGCTTGGCTGCTGCCACACGTAGCGTATCTCCGTGCTCCATGTCGATGAGAGCCCTGGGCAATTCCTCTTCGGTGTAGTTGCACTTTGGCGCCCCCTTCTTCACATACTTGCGGACCATTCTGTAACAAGAAAAAAGATGCTATATATATCTACATAGTGCATAACATGGATATTCTCAATACCACCCCTTGATCTCAATACCCCCACCCCATGATCTCAATTGCCCCACACTTTGATCTCAATTGCCCCAATTTAGTAATTGGTCAAGATTTGGAACACTAATGAACTTACCTGATAGTTGATGAAGGAGAGTTTTCACGAGAATTTTTTCAGTTCTGTATGTGATTTTCAGTTTTCTGTTTCAATTTGTCACTGCGCTATAATTCATAGCGTTTAGCCTGAAAAATTTACCTGAAAAAGAAGTTTTGGAGAAATTAATACATATGTAGTTAAATTTCACATAATTCAAGTTGAGATGCTTAATGCAACTCGGTGCATAATTGGTGGTCACACAGAACATTAAAAATATATATTCTAGCCTTAGTAATAACACAACAGTATAGTTTGTTCTCAAATATATCCTAGCCTTAGTAATAACACAACAGTATAGTTTGTTCTCAAATATATCCTAGCCTTAGTAATAACACAACAGTATAGTTTGTTCTCAAATATATCCTAGCCTTAGTAATAACACAACAGTATAGTGTTCTCAAATATATCCTAGCCTTAGTATAACACAACAGTATAGTTTGTTCTCAAATATATCCTAGCCTTAGTAATAACACAACAGTATAGTTTGTTCTCAAATATATCCTAGCCTTAGTAATAACACAACAGTATAGTTTGTTCTCAAATATATCCTAGCCTTAGTAATAACACAACAGTATAGTTTGTTCTCAAATATATCCTAGCCTTAGTAATAACACAACAGTATAGTTTGTTCTCAAATATATCCTAGCCTTAGTAATAACACAACAGTATAGTTTGTTCTCAAATATATCCTAGCCTTAGTAATAACACAACAGTATAGTTTGTTCTCAAATGCCCCAATAATTCTCAATTACCCCATCTGTTCTCAAATGCCCCATTCTACGATATATATATATATATATATATATATATATATATATATATATATATATATATATATATATATATATATATATATATGTGTTAGGTATAAGATACAGTGTACGTGGAAAATTGAGAGCCGAGCGCCCCTTTTTGTAAGAAAATATGATTAAATATCAGCTATCAACTATTCGCGTTTCTCCCATAGGGAAAACAATCAAAATAATAATAAACACATGATTCCACATAGGCTAAATCCGTGGTGCGTAACATAATACCTTCCAAGTTTGTTAAAAATCATTATTAAAAACTATTTTCCAAAAGCAATAAAATAAACATCATTAAAACCCAATGCAAAATAAAGGATTAACATCCTACCTATAGGAAGAGAATTATCAATATTAAATACAGAAATCCACATACATCTGTTGTGCATAAGATACTCTACCGTTTTTGTCAATAACCATTGCGCAAAAAAAAACCCACACATAAAACTCCAATACAATTCGTAATAATTATTTTCAGCCGGTAGCTAGCCAGTACCGGTAACCTAATAATGCATTTCTATGGCCAATCCTATAATAGAATATAATCACACACTCGTCGTTGCAAAATCAATTACAACTTAGTGTAAATTAGTTCTAGTACAAAAATCACTAATCAAATTCTCAAAACACACAAAATCAATACTAAGGAATTACAGTAACCAGAACATCAAATAAATGTCGGACATAAACCATCCAAGCCATTATACCACACACGGGCAAACTAAAAATCACCAAGAAAACAAAAAACATTAATAAAAAAACAAAACAACTTTAAAACAAAAAACACATAGAAGTGATATCATGTACCCCACATACAGATATTAATAAACCAACTCCTACATTTAATTTTTATCATAAAATCTCACACAACATCCTATAAATGTTGAGGAAAAATAAATCCATTCTCAAAGATAATGTCATGGATGGGATACACATTTTTTCTTTCAATATGTCTGTGCTCCAAAGAACACCACTAAAAAAGAATCCCACAGGATAATCGAAAAAAACAAATATTTGCAAAATCACTCTTAAAAAGAATAACTTCTCTTGCAAAAGATTTAGCAGAAAATATTATTCCACAAATATTTCTTATCAAGGAAATATGCCAAAACAGAGATATTCAAACATCTATATATTGCAAATATGCGAATCCATCCCAGACAAAAATATAAATATCAGATGTTGAAAATCCGGTCCTAATTTGAATGTGATGAGATCTGTTGTTGCTCGAACTTCTTTGAGTAAACATTAACAAATTAAATCTACGGAAATTAAACATATTTCAACTCGAAAGAAACGTGAGGGAACTCAACTTGTCAACATTCAATTGTAAAACATTATTAAGCCGCAATATTAGTGAAAGGAAATCAACCAATATATACACTCCTTAATTATTAAGCCGCAATATTAGTGAAAGGAAGTCAACCAATATATACACTCCTTAATTATTAAGCCGCAATATTAGTGAAAGGAAGTCAACCAATATACACTCCTTAATTATTAAGCCGCAATATTAGTGAAAGGAAGTCAACCAATATATACACTCCTTAATTATTAAGCCGCAATATTAGTGAAAGGAAGTCAACCAATATATACACTCCTTAATTTAACTGTAGCCAAAACGCAAAACAAGACTCACCAAAATGGGCAAAAAATAAAATATTATAAAGAAAATGAATTTACGCACCAAACCAAATGTTCCTATATAGGTTATTGTAAGGATAAACCGTTTGGGAGGTTACCTTATGTAGATATAGGTTGATTGAAGTAAACTGGTAGTTCTCTGTTCTGCGTACGGCTCTCTCGTAGATAGATATGTAAGATAGATAGATTGTTCTATTCTTATAAAGTAATATTAATGCTGCCACCACTTTATACTATATAAATATAGGTAAAGGAATTAAAAGCTCTGTATCCAAAACCACGTAGATTTATTCAAATTAGATTTAAAATAATATAAAGATACTTCCCCTAAGTTGTGAGGAATCTCCTAGGGCCTGTTATCTTGCCCATAGTTCGAGTCTAAGTGTCCTACAAGCATTCTCACTCCCCCTTCCTCTCCTGATTTGCCACACACCTTATAGAGGTGGAAAATGCCATAATTCCTTCCGGTCACATGACCAGAGGATGGCGAAAATCAAAACTATTTGGCGAGCTTAAAGGTGCGTGGGAAAGGGACCTGACTTGCTTAAAACTAGGAGGAAGAACTAAGGAGTTACAATGAATACAATGGATGTACAGTCACCCACATGAATATACTGTACATTGTTGTTGTTGTTGTTGTTGTTGTTCCCCAAGCTGCCTGGCCGAACAGCCCCAAGGCCCCGAGCAATTCCAAGGCCATAACCGAGCGCCCCTACAGAACCCTCCCTGCCGACCACAATAAAGCCTGGGTGACTGAAGTCACTCCATGGCGGGGAGCTGAGGAGGGTGCGGAAACGCCCGGGAAACCAAAGCCCCACCCAGGGCCCTGTGCCCCTCAGCAATTATGAAGAGAAAGTTAAGGGGCACGGGATAAATGTGACGCTTTGGCTTCCAATCTTGGTAGATTGGGAGGTCAATCCACGGAAAAGACGCCGTCACTTGAGATCTAGAAAATATATAAGTTAAAGGAACAGTCAGAGTAAGCTATGGGTATGGCAGAGATCGCTCAGTTCTCACTCTGATAGACCAGCCCATCACCACATGACTAGAACCCATTCCTCTCAGCATCAGCTAGGAAAGGCCTTAGAAAGCCGCCTTTGGCGGGGGGATAGCTCACCTATTTCAACCCCTTTCGGGGTTGGGCACCCGCCCTCTTTTCCATTGCATTGTACTGTGTAGCTCAGACTGCAATACCACTGCACCACACCTGCCACTATCAACTTTGTGGTATGTTGTGAGAATATTGTGATGACAGCAAAACTAAGAAAGTAACTTCACCTTAAAATTATTTGAGTGTTGAATATAATAAATCCTATACCAATGATTGAATCTAACATGTAATAAATACTTTATATATATATACAGTATATATTATTATGCCTTGATAATAGATACATCCTAAGTTCAGGACTTCGATTTTCCATTATAATGTTCGTGTTTATATTATAATTAATATAGATATCGATCTACCTCCTTACAATTGGTATGTAACACCACCATATTTATACATTATCATGTGGTATTATCATAAATGTCCAAATTCAGGACTTCGATTTTTCCATTATAATGTTCGTGTTTATATTAGAATTCAGGACTTCGATTGTTCCACAATACTTCTATTTTTATAGAAGACAAATGATTGATATCGATCTTCCTCTTAAAAATTGGTATGTAACAAGACCAAATTAGTACAGGATTTTATATATATATATATATATATATATATATATATATATATATATATATATATATATATCCATTATGTTGTGGTATTAATATGAATACCCAAAGTTTGGGACTTCAATATTTTCTTAGTATTTTTCTGTTCATATTATAATTAATATTGTTACCGATCTTACTCATAAAAATTGGGATGTAACACGATCATTTCAATACAAGATGTGTGATATATATCCATTATCTTGAGTTATTAATATAAATATCCAAAGTCCAGGATGTCGGTTTTTCCATAAAATGTATTTTGTTATATTACAGTTAATATTGATATCTATCTCCCTCCTGTAAATGTGTATGCAACACTACCATTTTTGTATAAAGGCCTATGTGCCATATATATAAATTATATTGTGGTATTGATATGAATATACAAAGTTCAAGACTTCGATTGTTCCATAACATTTTTCATTTTATATTTGAATTCAAATTTATGTCGATCTTCCTCTTTAAATTTATGTCGATCTTCCTCCTTAAATTTGGTATGTAACACCATCATATTAGTACAATATGTGTTATATATAGTTATATTGTATATCCATTATTGTGTGGTGTTAATATACTGTATATCCAAAGTTCAGGACTTCGATTTTTCCTTAATATGTTTCATACTTATGTTATAATGAATATGGATATAAATCTTCCTCATAGAAATTGGTATGTGACACGAACATATTAATAGAAAATGTACTGTTTGTAGCAATAACATGAACAAATTATGAAAATTACCGAAATTTCGAATATCAAATATAGAATATCGAACTAACTTCAGGTTGCTGTTTGGGATGTCGTTTTTGTTAGCCTAAGGGACAAACTAAAATACATGGCTCGAAAATGGCCAAAGCAAGCAAAGTCCTCCATAATGTATGTGTGCAGGCACATACCCCATAGTTGGGGGTGGGCGACTCGAGACAGAGCCCGAACAGGGACCAACAGATAATAAAAAAAATACAAATTCATACATCTAGGTCGTCCAGTAGAAGGCCCAGAGACCCAGGCCCATTAGGGGTTTTCCTGCAAATGATTCCCAGGTCCCAGACCTCTTGGAGAGTTTCAGGGCTCAGCAGGCAGACACACAGCGAAGCCACACCACCACAATGTCCGCCCACCACACATCCAGGCATGACCCTACATATATACCGGATCCCCAGCTCGCTAGTCCAACTGGCGCCCGACCCCCTCTCCCAAACGGCCGCGTTATCACTTATCTATTCACAAGCATTCTGCATTCATTCCTATTTATTACCACTTCTTTTGCCCGATCTATAGTCATTTCTCTATCTTCCAACGCTTTTACTACACAATCTCTCCATCTCAATGGAGGTCTTCCTACCCCTCTACCTCCTTTTGTATCTGAATCACATATTATCTGTTAAGCCTTTCATCATCCATTCGCTCAACATGTCCATACCAGCACAGGACCCTTCTATCCACTCTGGTTGACAAGGGTTCCTGCTGCCCCACTCTCCTACATATCTCTTCATTCCTCAATTTGTCTCTACGAGTCACTCCACACATACTCCTCAAGCAGCTCATCTCCATCACATCCAGCTTTCTTCTCTCCTTTGCCTTCAGCCCCATACATCAACTGTTGGTACAACTATCCCTTGATACATTGCACTTTTAGCTTTCATTCCAAGATTTCTCACCTTCCACATAATTCCCATTGCTCCGAAAACTTTCCTTCCCTCACATGCTTATCACTACTCCTAGATATTTAAAACACTCCACTTGTTCCAGTATTTCTCCATCCGGCCGCACATCTAGAATCACCCTACGAGCACCTTTATTATACACCATGACTTAATTTGTATTTACGTTTACCCTCAGCTTCCTCCTCTGACATACTACACCAAACTCTTTGACTACTCGGTGCAGTTTCTCCTCAGAATCCGCCACCAACGCTGTGCCATCAGCAAACAGAAACTGGTTCAATTCTCAAACTCTACCATTCTTACATACTAAACCTAATCCTCTACCCATAGTTTTAATTTTCACCTCCCTCACCACACCATCCATATATTCATTAAACAACCGCGGTGACATTACACAACCCTACTTCAAACAATTCACTCAACGTATCATTTCCTATTCTAACACACGCTCTGCTCTCTTCATAAAAACTCTTGACTGCTCTTAACAAATATCCTCCAATTTCTTAAATCCTTAACACCTTCCACACGATCATACGCTTTTTCCAAATCCATAAAAACCCAAAATATCTCCTTTTGCTTCTCTAAATTAATAGTTCTGGCATAGCTCTCTTACTGCAAAACTCTGATCCACACACCCTATTCCCCTCCTAAAACCACACTGCTCTTCTCCTATTGCACCTTTTGTACCCTTTATTATCCCCTCTATCAACTCCATAATGATTAAACAAAATATCATAATAACCCCCAAAACGTCGGACCAAATTGTGTTAAAGGCTAATTGAGAGAAATAAACCCATCGAATAAAAGTATAGAAAGGCAAATCAACTAGCAATATAGTATACCCAATGATCTTATATACCTTTCAATTTAATGGTATATTAATGGTAATAAACCAACCTAAACTAGTATAAAAAGGTAGTATATAAGGATACAAAATGTAAATCACCCATCAATATACCCAATGTTCTTATATACCTTTTGAATCTAAAGGTATATTGGTGGTAATAAACCCGTGTAATACATGCATAGAAATGTAAATCAACTATTGAGTATTGATATACCCATTGATCTTACATACCTTTATAGTTTAGAGGCATAATGGTGTGTTTTTATTTGTTTTTATTTTTTTTGGCAGACACCGTAATTCCAGAGAATGGGTGGCCATGAACATTAGGCGTTTGTCACGAATCGCTAGGTCAAGTTGCCCGGGCTTGACACCTACCAATAACATTTTGACAGTACGGCCTCGATCCACCGACCCTTTGATCAGCAGCCGACCCTTTGCTGACGATGCCCATCATATACAAAGTAGAAAGGGAGATCAACAATCAACAATCTTATATAACTTTTGCATACCTTTTGTATAACCATGATTTAATACAGTGTATAATATAATACCCACATACAATATTATACAGTCTATACATATACTGATATATATATATATATATATATATATATATATATATATATATAATTATATATATAATTATGTGAAATCATCCAACTCATTTACCTCTAACGAGTTCCAACGAAGCCCAATGGTATGCAAATTATCGATCATTAAAGCAAAATTGATCATTATAGCAAATTAAAGATAATGGTGGCTACTAATGAACCGCACCCAGGTGTTTATTAAGTGGATGCAGGTGTGATAGCCAACCTGATATATTGATACAGTAAGCTCACTAAGGCACTGGTCTCTGGACAGACTGCAAGGAAGGAACTGAAGGTAAGACAATGGAAGGAAACGCCCCACAGACCCACTTCATAATAGATAAAGCCCGCCCCCAGACCGCCTTGATGCAAAATTTGTACTCTAGGTAAAACAAGGCTAAAGTCAATTGAGGCTATCCTGGCAGAGAAGCCCCTCCCTCATTCCTATCCTGGCAAATACATCATACAACCCAAACCAATGATTGGCTGCCCTCCAGCCAATCATTCGTTAGTATGTGAGGCTATCGGTATTATACAGTATATATAAGATATTTGTGTTCTTTTATTTCATAATTTTATTATGCAAAAGCGTTGTTTCCACATAACGATTTTGATTAGTTGTTTTGCCTTTATATTCTCTTGTCTTCGTTTGTGTTTGTTTAGTTTGCAAGTTTTACATTATAATATCTTCTTTATTTCTTGTATTTATATCACAATTAAAAATGATAATCAATTTTAACGATTAAGTATTGATTTGAACTCGGAGCCATAACAAATTATACACTAGGTATGTAGTAACATTTGCAGGAATAATGAAACAATGGAACACAAAGCTTTCGTCTATTATCTCAAGACATCTTCAGGATATTACCCTGAAGCGGTTGAATCTATACGCTGTTAGTCTATGTCTGGAGGTAGAGTTGGGATATAAGAAACAATGGAAGGATGTAAAGGTAAAAGAATGGAAGGCAATATTTGGCATAATTAGTATTGGGGGTATTTGATTATTGTTGACATTTATGAGTAATGTATTTTGTATTTCCCCCTAGACTAAAGAGACCCGCCTCCCCAGACCTCCTTCAAGCTATACAAAAACGGCACCCGGAAACTCTATCTAGGTAAGTTTGTACAATTTTCTGTAGAGAAATATCCCGGCTTAAAGCCTCTTTCTCCTAAATTGCAGGCTCGCTATCGCTCGCCTAGATATAAACTGACACTTGAATGGGGCGAAAGGACTTATAATCACCAATGAAATTAGTCGAACGTCATGACCCCTTGAGGATTATGGTGCGTCTTGGCAGATTATGTTGGCTATCATTAAACAATTTAATTCAGCTTAGGAAGGATCTGTGGGAGTCAGAGGCATAATTGAGTTGGTTTTGACCCCTTAGCTTCTTAGAGGTCCATCGTAAACTGCAAAAACTGGTCCAATAATAGCCAAATTATATTGTCAAAATGAGTCACAATGGGTGGACATAATTATATAATTATTATCCCGGGCTTCCATTGGTTATGAACATTGTGGAGGAATGTTATTTATGAGTCACAATGGGTGGACATATAATTATTATCCCGGGTTTCCATTGGTTATGAACATTGTGGAGGAATGTTATTTATGAGTCACAATGGGTGGACATATATAATTATTATCCCGGGTTTCCATTGGTTATGAACATTGTGGAGGAATGTTATTTTAGCGTTCAGTGCCCTTAAGGGGAGATGGGTAGTTTTTCTGGTCCTCTTTCATCCCCATGTTTAGTCCCATTAGTTTTCAGATTTTAATACCTTCGGCCCATTAGTATGGCGATTTTAAGATTTTTCGCTCCATTTTTGTGTCAACATTAAGACTTTTTGTGTCATTTAGGTGTCGATTTTTTCCCCGGTGAGCGATAGCGAGCCTGTAATTTAAGAGGAACCGGCCTTCGGCCTGTCTTGAATGAGGGTTTGGGGGTGGGGGTGGGGTTGGGCGGGGGGGGGGTTAAAAGTTTGATGGAGGTCTAGGGAGGAAACTACAAAAATACAGCTATGATAGAATCCAAAAGACGTGACCGGTACAGAAGGGGTTAGCTACTACTGTCAGTCCACAACACACAGGCAGTAGGGTTATTCGTTCAGTATAGTCAACGGGCTTAACACCTTAAGAGCGGCCTAGGCGGTCATTTCTATGTACCACCCAGCGTTTTTTTTTACCATAAATGGGGTTGTTTCCGTGCTCTTTTTCATGCAAAAACAAGACCTCAGAGCGTAATACAAGTATGTATCCCTGAAAGGGCGTACATTGAGCTTTCCAATAACAACCGAACCATCCTTCTATGATCACTGGTAGTCTTGCAACGATCGTGCAACCGAAGGGCAAAATCGCTAAAATACGGTAATTTTCTTACATTATTACGTGTGAAATGAGTGAGAGAGGGTGGAGGAGGGTGCAGTAAATCTCAGTAGGTCCACGGCGGCCGTGGCGAGCGGTCAGGAGGTAATCTATGCTCCTCCCACCGCTCCGCTCTCTCTCAGAGCACATTACGTGCTCAAAATTGCACTTGACAATAGCCGTGACCCGCATATGGGCACCTTTTCTTTAACTCGACATATGCCGTGTGCCGCCAGTTAAGGGTTAAGGGGAGAGGCTTTATTTATTGGTCGATATATTGATTGGTTTATTTTATTTTGTCTTCCATGGACCTTCATCAAGCAAAACAAAATCCCCAAGAGCCACATTCTAGATAAATCTGGACATTTTTCGGTAAAAAAAAATTCTTGGCCGAAGGCCGGTACTTCCTATATTACAGGCTAGCTATCGCTCGCCAGGAAAAAATTTACACAGATGGCACGAACACTTTTAATATTTACAAAGAAAAGGGAATATTTAAGGTCTTAAAATCGCCAAACTAATCGGCCAAACGTCTTAAAATCTGAACACTATATGGGGATATACATGAGGGAGAAGGGGGTCCAGACAAAACAACTGGATTTTAGTAGTATTTGCTAATGAAGTATACTATTTCTGAGTGGTCGGTGTGTGGACGAACCCAAAATATTATACAAACCATGACGCTGAAGACAAAAGAAAGACAATATTAATAATAATAATAATAATAAAACAAAATTAATAAATAATAACAAAAACAAATAAATCAATTAATAAATAAATACAAATTAATAAATTAAAAAAATGGGGTATGTGCCAGAGTAATCTACATATACATAATATACATAGACATATACAGTATATATATATATATATATATATACATAATATACATACATACACGCCGATGAATCGGTCCACGTTCATTTTTAATTTACATTAGCAGTTTCAATACACAGCTCATCCGACTATATTAATATAGTTTTGTTTTCATGGATGCACTTAAAGGGGTAGTACTTGTTTGTTGGTCTATGTGTTTATTTATTTGTGTATATCTTAGTTTCCTCGCCATTAACTTGGCGATTTTAAGACAAGGGATGGCTATCCTCCGGGGAAATGCCACCAGCGTCATGAGCTCAGTACGACTGGGCCCTGCCACTGCGTAAGGCCCGGGCAGAAGTGGTGTATCCGTAGTCTTTTCCACGGTAGGGTATAAATGCCACCAGCTTCATGAGCTCAGTACGACTGGGCCCTGCCACTGTGTAAGGCCCGGCAGGAGTGGTGTATCCGTAGTCTTTCCACGGTAGGGTATAAATGCCACCAGCGTCATGAGCTCAGTACGACTGGGCCCTGCCACTGTGTAAGGCCCGGGCAGAAGTGGTGTATCCGTAGTCTTTCCACGGTAGGGTATAAATGCCACCAGCTTCATGAGCTCAGTACGACTGGGCCCTGCCACTGTGTAAGGCCCGGGCAGGAGTGGTGTATCCGTAGTCTTTCCACGGTAGGGTATAAATGCCACCAGCGTCATGAGCTCAGTACGACTGGGCCCTGCCACTGTGTAAGGCCCGGGCAGGAGTGGTGTATCCGTAGTCTTTCCACGGTATGGTATAAAGTAAACTTTATTTGTATTTAAGATGTTTGATGTACATAAATAAAAGGGATGTGTCGGGTGGTTGACAGCCAAAGTTGCTCGCGCGTTTGGGGCTAGCAACACGTATTATGAAAAACATGTATCCATCATACAATTCACAGTCTCTCACTTCACTCACTCAACCCTGCAATGTACCGGAGGATAACATTTTTTTTACAATACGTAGACGGAGGTCTTTTAAAACAAAAAATAGTTTGGCGATCATTATACATTTCAACCCATTCAGGTGTCGATATTTTTTTTTGCGAGCGATGGCAGACCTGTAACTTAGAATAAATAGGCCTTCGGACGGGAAATGTTTCTATCGAAAAAGGTACAAATTTAGCTTGAAGGGGGTCTGGGGGAGCATTATTAAATCTATGGGAACTTTGTGAAGGCGTATTGGTTAGCCTATGGGACCTGAAAAGGGTGACGCGTCTTATTATCGCCAAGCTAATGGGTGAAACTTCTTAATATCGCCAAGCAAATGGAGACAAATGACTCCCTCGGTTCAAATAGTGTTAACAAAACCTCCATTCCATTCCTCTACGCTGCAAACAATGATCAATAATTGTAAGAAAAATGATGCGTAACATAAAGAAAGGTTTGTTCGTTTATATGCGTTCTATTTTGAATACGTCGAACAAAACAATACGAAGAAACGTTGCATCCCTTGCATTATTCTACAGATATTTTCACAGCAATTGTTCCGAGGAACTTGCTTCAATTGTGCCGCCTCTCCACATCTTTCCCCGTAGAACTAGGGCAGCTGAGAGCACCCATGAATTTACACTTTCTCCTCCACAATGCAGAACTTCTGCTTATCATTAATTTATCCCCAGAGCTACTACTCTTTGGAATTCACTTCCCTCGAATTGCTTTCCACAAACTTACAATCTACAATGTTTAAATCCAGTTGTTACAAACATTTTATGAATGGTGGATGCCTTTAGGCACATGGACCTTTTGTTCTGTTTTTCCTTCCTCCGTTCATTGTCTCTTTAAAAAAAAAAAAAAAAAAATTATCATATTATGTACAACTTTGGCTATACCGTCTCTAAGCAGCTAAGTTACAGTTTCCTAACAATATATTTATATATGTATATATACAGTATATGTATATATACTGTATATATACAGTATATGTATATATACTGTATATATATATATATATATATATATATATATATATATATATATATATTCCCTTAAGGGGGGGGGGGGGGGGGGAATGGTTCATTTTTTGGTTGAGTGTTCATGTGTATATATATATATATATACAGTATATATATTTGTTTTTAGTTTCTCCCTAGACCTCCATCAAATATAAATAACAACCCCAGGATCCCCCTTCAAGAAATAGTTGTACATTTTTAGGTAGAAAAATGTCCCCTCCTTCAGCCGGTTCCTCGTAATTACAGGCTGGCTATCGCTCGCCAGGAATAAAATCATCACCTAAATGGCACTAAAAGCCTTAATATTGACAAAGAAAAGGGGCGAAATGTCTTAAAATCGCTATTGGTCGATGGCTCGAACGTCATACAAATTGTTGAAAATTAATGGGGCTAAGCATGAGGGAGAAGGGGGTCCAGAAAAAACGATCACCTCCCCTTAACCCCTTCTGTACCGTGACATCTTTTAACATTGATTTCAGCTACAATTAGATTTGATGAAGCTTAGAAAAGATATATTGTAGCTAAAATGATTAATTGGGATAGTCTGTAGCCTTGGGATAGTATGTAGCCTTGGGATAGTCTGTAGCCTTGGGATAGTCTGTAGCCTTGGGATAGTCTGTAGCCTTGGGATAGTCTGTAGCCTTGGGATAGTCTGTAGCCTTGGGATAGTCTGTAGCCTTGGGATAGTCTGTAGCCTTGGGATAGTCTGTAGCCTTGGGATAGTCTGTAGCCTTGGGATAGTCTGTAGCCTTATAATGGGCAGACATCCTTCCAAAACTGAATAAAATAGTCTAATAGGTGCCAGAATATAATGAACAGTATATCACCGGTACAGAAGGAGTTAAAAGTTCAAAATGTACACTTTATTCCACTTGATAAATCCCCGGCCTTCTAACCTCTTATTGACCACTTATACGTTTCAGGGTATAAGGAAGTTGGAGCCGCATTAATCGATATTAAGTAAAGACTAAATAATAATGTAGTTTTCTGATAGATAGAGAGCATGTTGAATTGGGTTTTATGTCTTTATAAATGTACTGCAACCGTATTTTAGTTCGTAATACTGCAGAATATCGATGTCTACAGCTCCAACTTCCTTATAGAAGGACACTTGGAAGTAGTTAATTCCTTCTGAAGTAATGGAACGCCTAGGACACCCCCCCCCCTCATCAAGTCAAATGTATAATTGTTTCTGTAGAACAAAAAAATACCTGCCAATGCAGGCATCTCCTAATTCATAGGCTTGCTATCACTCGCCCATAACAAAAACAAAACAAACAAATTAACAAGGTGAAACATTTGATAATCGCCAAACTAATGGGCAAAACGTCTTACTTTCAGCCATCATCCAGGCAGTGGAGGCCTTTGGTACACCTTCTATAATGACGAGCCTTGCAGCAGCTTGGGTCCTGGTGCAGTTCCTTACTGGACTCGGCTTCATATATGCCAACAGTGTAAATCTGTTTGAAGACTCCACCCTAGAGAGGTATCCTGCCAAAGTACGCCTGGTCGCCCCTCGCTCTGCTGGACAAGGTATTCAACTTGAGGTGTTGGCCATGGACCAGGTCCATCAACTGTCCCTCTACCCGGCCCCGTCACTCTTCGCTCACAACTTTAAGCTCCAGCGGACGGCCCGAGACAGTCGTGGTCAGCTGGTTATAAAAGATGTGGACTATGGTCATCACCACACCAACAACATCTACCATGACACAAACAAAGGAGCCGTCGTTCACATAAATAATGGTAATGTCGAGGGTTTAATTTCACCCACGCTGGCCATTAAACCTTCTTCGGATGGCCACACGGTATACAGATATAGCCCAAATGAAGCGTTCCAACAAGTTGCAGATTTTGTCAAACTACCGAGCAGAGCACAAGCCATACCAAAATCCAATGAACCTCTCAGAACAGATATCGAGATTGTAAAACCAGAAATTTTTGCTGTCCTTGATAAGAAATTGACCTCTCAAGTTGGACTCGAGAACGTTCCTAAATATCTTGGGATCTTCTGGAATGCCGTCAATATAAGGTTTGCCCAACTGAGCAAACCCAAGGTGCAGCTGCTCCTTGCTGGCTCTCTTACTATCACAGAGGACAAAGATCAGGAATTTATAACCAAAAACACAATGGATACAGAATTACTAAAGTCATCTGAAACTTTGGATGACTTCGGCCGTTTTCTGTATAAGAAAAAATTGGACTTTGTGGACTATGATGTTGCCTACCTACAGACTGCGATGGACATGATATACAAGGATAAAAATGGCAAATGGGATAAGACCTACGCAGGACTGGCATTCGAAGGTGCAGCATGTTCCGTGAGTGAAGGCAACAAGATTAATTACAAGTCCGGCATGGGAGAGGACATGCATGGCGTCTATCTTGGGGTTTCCATGGCAGTGCACGAGTTAGGCCACAATCTAGGGGCCCCTCACGATGGGGATCCCAAAGCTAAGGACTGCCCCTGGAAAGACGGCTACATCATGAGTTATGATACGACGCCCAACAAGCTCAAATTCTCCTCCTGCTCCCAACAACTCATGCGGACATATATGACTAGCAAAGAAGCGCAGTGTTTGACGGAGACATCGGACAAATCCAAAACACTACCGACGTCGCCCTTGCCTGGAGAACTTATAAGTCAAGATGAGCAGTGCAAGAAGCAATTTAACAATGAGAAAGCGGTTGCATACCAAACCGCTGATATGAACCCGTGCATTACCCTAGGGTGCTTAATTATGGTAATGATATATTTTACTGAACCCGCACTTGAAGGATCAGCATGCCCCAAGGGCGGTTCCTGCATCAATGGTAAATGTCAGTAATATCGAAAAATCGAAGTCAACAGTTCTTGGCAATTGTAAAATGTTTGTTCTCATTCATTTTGTGATCCTAGATGTTTTTAATCATTAATTTGGCACTATTTAGATGTTTTTAATCATTAATTTGGCACTATTTAGATGTTTTTAATCATTAATTTGGCACTATTTAGATGTTTTTAATCATTAATTTGCTATTTAGATGTTTTTAATCATTAATTTGGCACTATTTAGATGTTTTTTTTTCTCATTAGCTTAGAGATTTTAGAGTATATTTACTCATTAAGTTAAACATATTCAAATATTTATTCTCAATAATTTGGTGATTTTAGAAGTTTGTATGCATTAATTTGGTGATTATAAGATGTTTGTATTCATTAATTTGGTGATTATAAGATGTTTGTATTCATTAATTTGGTGATTATAAGATGTTTGTATTCATTAATTTGGTGATTATAAGATGTTTGTATTCATTAATTTGGTGATTATAAGATGTTTGTATTCATTAATTTGGTGATTATAAGATGTTTGTATTCATTAATTTGGTGATTATAAGATGTTTGTATTCATTAATTTGGTGATTATAAGATGTTTGTATTCATTAATTTGGTGATTATAAGATGTTTGTATTCATTAATTTGGTGATTATAAGATGTTTGTATTCATTATTTGGTGATTTCAATATGTCACACTAGCAAGTTTATTGGCTACATGTATTGGAGTCTTGAATCTGCTACAGGTCATGATATTATTTTGATTGATTTTGCTGTTTATTCTTATACTAAATAGGACTGTATACAATTAGGATCTCTAAGAAACAAAATACAGTAATAATGAGATTGAAAACTGTCAAGTAGCAGATTCGATTTTAGCTACATTATTATTCTGATACTGTGGCTCCAAATCATCTGCCGCTAAAGTAGTCGTGTGACACCAGCCTAAGTGATCCACTATCAATATTCCGATACCCAGCCACCTGGGATTGAACCCGGGAGCAAGTGAAAAAACAGGCAAACGTGCTAGCCACAACACAGAGAGAAGGTGTGGATCTAAGATGCCATGTGATACCCACTTTAAGAGGGGGGTTTGTGGGTTTTCCTATGCTAGTATTCTAGATTGGCCTCTCCTTTTTCTTTTGAGATAATAGAGTACATTGTCGTATACGTAAATCTTGTGGGTGAAAATTGAGGTACAATAAATTCTCTTGGTTACGGCGCCATGTTTATTATTGATATTGTGTGTGAGTTTATCCATATAAAACAAACTATTGATTATAAACTAATTCTGCTTATACCATTGGAAAAGGTTTGCAAAATGTATCTTATTCAATTTAAAGACCTATAGTCGCTGAGGTAATTACGAAAATATGACAAGTTGAACTCCAAAGTAAGATTAACTATTTTATTATCGGTCAATTTTCACTGTTATAGCTCCATATTTGTGTTCGGTTATATTATATTAAGTGTTTTCTTATGACGTATAATACATTGCATGTAGAGGTGATTATTGTGGGTTACAACAGAGCGATAATGTATGTGTTTGGCTTCCCGGACTCCAAGTAGCACTTTAGCTAAGAGCCTTGGAAAATAATTAAGCTAAACTTAAGCAACAGTCAGAGGCTTAATATAAGAAAAAACAGCAAAATCAATAATAATAGTAGTAGCCAGTCAGTAGCCAACCCTTACTCCCACAAGGGGTAGGGAGGATCAACAAGAGACACGATAAAGGAAAAAGAAGTGACAGGAGAAGAACACATATAACAGTTTGCTCACAAAAAGCAAGCACACAAGAATTCACCAAGCACCAATCACTCATCAACCCCAAAATCAATGGCTTCACCTCATTGATCTAATAGCAGCCTTTGCTTTAACTCTTTCATTATCAGAACCAAGCTGGCTATTATTAAACGATAATATTAATCTTAAGAAGGGCCTTCAGCAATTAACATACTTCGAACTATCCCGCTTAACCCTTTCGCTACCACAGATCCCAGGGAGCTTTATACTGTATATACTTTTGTATACCCTTATATATTGACGGTAATAAACCCATCTAATATAAGGATAGAAAGGTAAATCACTATCAATTTACCCAAAGATCTGATATACCATTATCATTAGGTATATTAACAGTAATGATCCCATCTATTATAAGGATAGAAAGGTATATCACTGTCAAAACAACCAATGCTCTTATACACCTTTTCCGCACCCTTAATATTGACAAAGAAATGGGGCGTAAAGTCTTTAAATCGCCAGACTAATGAGCCGAATATCTTAAATACCAAAGGGGCTAAACACGAGGGAGAAGGTGGCCCCAAAACCGGCCCATCCCCCCTTAAATATTAGAGTGTACTGTGTGGATAGATACCGTGTGTTGGTTTGTGTGTGATAATATATTTAACATTTGGCTTAACACCAATAACACCCCCAAAGGAAATTAATGGAGGCATGTGATTTTACCAGGATTCGAACCCAGGGTATGACGTACATAACTTACACGCTCTAACCATTACACCATCAAGACAGTTAATCAATATTATAACTAGAGGGGCACTCGGTAGAGCCCATACCTCCGCCTATGTTGGCAGAGACATGCGCTCTACCGATCACGTCCTAAATGGAATAACTGTTTCCTTGGCGTATATCGGTATATAACTATTTGAGATATTATGTTTACAGGTCAGGTCAGGTGAAGGCATTGAGGGATAAGCCTTAACAACGGCACCATGTTTCTACATTCTTCTTTTACTATTTATCTGAATGGTATAGAGAGGGGGTGTTGGAGAGAGAGGAAGCTGTTGGAGTGGCTTTGTTATGTGCGTTATATATATACAGTCAAACATTCACATAAAACAAAACAAATACAGACAGTGAAGCAAACGGAGACAAAAACAACCCCGCCCCATTTCGTTGGTGGAGGTAATATTATAATAAATAACAGTATTATCATTATGAGTATTATTGAACCTTTTTACCTTTATAGCAGATCAGTTTATTACTTTCACTATGCCTTTAAGGGGAGAAGAGTCGTTTTTCTGGTCCCCCTTCTTCCTCATGTTTAGCCCCATTAGTTTTCAGATTTTATGACGTTCGGCCCTTTAGTTTGGCGATTTTAAGACCTTTTGCCCAATCTCTTTGTTAATATTAAAACTATTTGTGTTATTTAATGTACATTAGGTGTCAATTTTTGTATTGACAAGCGATAGGGAGACTTTAATTTAAGAAAAAAATGCCTTCGGTCGGGACATTTTCTATTGAAAAATGTACACATTTATCTTGAAGGATGATCTTGGGGAGTGTTGTTTTAAGTTTGATGGTGGTCTAGGGATGAAACTGAAACAATGATACAGAGATATATAAATGAGGAAATATACACGCCCATCCCCCCTTAACCCGTGGAGCCCCAGCGACGCGTCTGACGCGTTGGCTATGTATGTAACGCACAGCCCCAGAGACGCGCCTAACGCGTCACCCTTATAGCTCCAGTCGTAAGTCTCAGAATGGCTCTAGATTTATATGGGAACTACTTTGGGATCCGGCGGACTAATTCCAAAACGTTTTGTCCATACGCGTGCGCGCGCGGGGACGGAAGAGGGCACCCGCCTTCCCACACCTCATGGTCAGTTTACCGCGCACCCTCTCGAGTGAAACACCATGTCTCGACGTTATAGTGCCCGCCTTACCCGCCCCTGCAGTACAGAGGAGGTCATGGATATACTGTACGACACTGACAGCCCTGATAGTGACACTGACTCGGCATTGGACGAGTCTGGAGACGAGTATGCCCCCTCCCAAGCCGAAAAAAGAGAGCTAGAGGAAGAGCTTGCTCAGATTCCTGTCAGGCGGCGTAGGCCGTCACAAAGACAGCAAGGGGCAAGTGCACCTCCCCGCCGCCCACTTCCCCAAGACCCCACTGAATCCTCAGAAAGTGGGGAAGAGGTTGTTGTTGCAGATGAACCTGCTGACCCTCAAAATTACGTGCGTGTACCTGGGGAAGAACGAAAGGGATTGAAGAGAAGAAGGGGCGAGTCTGGGAGTGAAGAGGAGGTACCCCCACAACCCCGCCTGCCTTCTCCCCCACTTCGCATAATCTCCCAACTCAAGAAAAATACCCCGGGGAGGTTCTATGGTCGTCATAAACATAGTGACGAACAACAACGTGGTGATGGACAAATAGAAAAACCTGGTGATGGAGAAATGGCACAACGTGGTGCGAGACAAGGGCGGTCACGTCACCCAAAACGCTCCCTCTTCCCTCCTGACCCAGAGCACGAGGGGGGGGATGAGTCACCACCACTACCACCACTACTACCAGACTCTCCGCCTCGCCATTCTTCCCCCCCACTATCACCTTCAGGCTCCATCCCGTACACCCCCACACGAATGTCTCCCTCACCTGAACCAGGCCCCTCCCGCGCCACTGCATTATCACCAGCCTCTCCATAACGCCCCGATCTGCCCCAACGCCCTGCAAGCAAACGACGTGGGCGTGTCATATCTCGCGGGCGTGCCACCCGCGGCCGAATGCAGAAGGTGAAGCAAATAAGACGCCCCAGCAACGACTCGAGCTCTAGATCTAGCTCTCGATCAAGTTCGAGGTCTAGCTCCAGACCCAGGTCCACCTCTCGCCCACGCCGCCCACGCTCCACCCGCACCCGCCCAACCCGCCCCGGTGCCCCTGACGATGACCCTGATGAGCCCGATGCCCCATCTAGCGACGACGAAGGCGCTGATAGGTGGGATTGGGTGGATGGGGAGAACTATCTACCAGGACAATACCACTTTTTGGGGGCAGCTGAGGCCGGCCCTACCATGCCCAATCGTGGACCTGACACCACAAGACTGGGTGTTTTTCTGCAGTTCTTCACTGCCAACCTTGTCGGCTTGATTGTTGACCAGACGAACTGGTACAACTATTATTTTATGGCAGGGAAGGAGCAGAAGAGGAACTCGGCACGTCTCTCATGGGTGGATTTGTCTTCCGATGAGTTTTACGCATTCCTGGCACTGGTCATCCTGATGGGGGTCACCAAGAAGACGTCTCTCAGGAAGTACTGGTCATGTGATCCCCTCATCGCAACCCCCTTCTTTGGGAAAGTCATGAGCAGGAATAGATTCACGGCAATCATGGGAAACCTGCACTTTATTGATAGCCTGGCAAGCCACACCAGGAACCAGGAACGCCCCAGGAATACCAAAGACCCGATGGAGAGGATAAGACCTATATTTGAATACCTGAAAACTAAGTTTGCAGCCTCCTTCAAACCTTACCAAAAACTAATCATTGATGAGAGTCTGGTGCTATGGAGGGGGAATATTAGCATCCGACAGTACATCCCCAGCAAGCGTCACCGTTATGGCCTGAAACTGTTCGTGATGTGCGACTGCAAAACCGGTTACATCCAGGACATCATCCTCTACATGGGCAAGGTCACTGAACTGGTGGAGGAGAGGACATATGGGATATCTGGGGCCGTTGTCATCACCATGTTGGAGGGATATTTGGACAGGGGCCACATCTTGTACCTCGACAACTGGTACTCCAGCCCTTCCCTTGCCAAATTCCTGTACAGCAGAAACACTGGCGTCTGTGGCACCGTCAGGAGGAATCGTGTCTACATGCCAGAGCTACCCGAAAGGCGGGAGAAGGGCTCCATCATCCACCTCCAGGCAAATAATATCTTGATGCTCTCGTGGATGGACAATCGTGACGTCAATATCCTCACCAGTATCCACCTGCCCCGCTTAGAGGACACCAAACGCCGTGATAGAGCCACAGGTGAGGCGGTCAAAAAACCAGTTGCAATCATTGACTACAACATCAACATGCGGCTGGTTGACAAGTCAGACTCTGTCATATCGTCGGTCGAGTGTGCCAGGAAGACGATGAGGTGGTATAAAAAAACTATTTTTCCACCTACTCGACCTCACCCTCTACAACTGCCACATCCAATATCATGAAATAACAGGTGAAGTTGAGACGATGGAGTCGTACTGCATCGAACTTGCACGGGAGCTTCTGTTCTTCTTCAGGGATGGTCCACGCCGCCAGCAACGTCCTGCAGCTCGTTTTCAAGCACCAGAAGGCCCCGCCAGACTGACACAATGCCAATTTTGCGATTTTGTCCTGCCCAACGAAGTAAAACCCAACCCACGCAGACGGTGTCATGTGTGTCGCAACACAGGCAGACGCACACCAAAACGGACAGACACCCGGACGATGTGTGAAGAATGTGATGTGGGACTTTTTTTTTTTTTTTTTTTCTATGTGATTGAGGGAGGCAAAAGGCATAACTGCCTATAGCGAGTGCCTCCCCCATAGTTAAAAGAGTGACAGGGCCAAAATCAAGGGATGTTCGAGCCAAAATGCCTGGACACACGGAGTTTGAAGCAATTTAAGTCATAGGAAGAGGGAAAGACTGATTCTGGGAGAGAGTTCCAGAGCTCAGATGTTGAGTAGAAGAAAGTTTGAGAGTAAAGTTTCACTCTTGGGTTGGAGAGTTGCACAGAGTAGGGGTGGGATTGAGTTGCAAGACGGGTACCACTTGCCCTACGTAAAGGAGGTGGTATGCACTGGGATAGCTCTGAGGAACACTGATTATTATAGTAGCGATAGAATAGCGAGAGAGATGCAACATTGTGGCGGAGAGAGAGAGATTGCAGAGAGTTGGTGAGTGGACGGGAGTTAATGATACGAAAGGCCTTCCTTTCAACTTTGTCTAGGAGAGCGGTGTGAGAGGAGCCTCCCCACACATGTGAACAATACTCAATACAAGGGACTGTGTTTTCCCACCTGCTTCAGGGATTATCACACCCTCGAGCACTTCTAAGTGTTCAAAGTGTTCAAAGACTGCGATAAAAGACGCTATAATGTAATACTAACAGTGTATATAAAAGACGCAAAAAGTGAATATAAAACAGTGTGTATATATATATAATTTACAAGTGCAAAGTACCGAACAATATAAAACACTAAGTAAATTCTAAACTTATAAAACTGTGTGCAAATAATTATAAGAATACGAGACAATAAGTGCGTAAAACAATGTATATACACCTCATAATCTTAGGTAAAACAATGAACAAGTACAAATAATTCAATGAAAAGGAGAGACAGAGTGACCTTGAGTGAAAGTGACATCCAGACAGAGAAAGAAAGAGGGAAGGGTGCTGTGGAATGTGGGTCACTCGGTCCGCTGTCTGGCCGTGTGTTCGTACGTGCGTTTTGTTATTGTCCTGAGCAAAGATGGCCGCCCAATATGGCCGCCATCACCATGGCAACGGGGACGCTAACACTCGTGCGCACTTGTAATACTTGAATGAAGGCACTTATCACACTACAACTTCAGTTATATTGACATTATGTGATATACAAAGACATTCTATGAACTCTGAAGCGCACTTTATGTCCGAGAGGTGCAAAATAAGTCATGCTGCCTGGCGGCTGGCAACTGGCTGCTGGCGCGGGAGATTTGAAATGGCGCTAAGGCTCCTCTGAGGCTGGGGACCCCCACTACCTCCCAGGACCCCCAAATGGCCTAGGTAAGTACTTTTTTCACATTTCTTCATGTCTATCATTATTTTCTAACACATTCTGATATATTTATAAAAAAAAAAAAATTGGAAAATTGCCCGGGTTCTGGTGCGCAAAAATAATAAAACCGGCCGGGGCTGTACGGGTTAAAGGGGTATCCTAGTACTGATATATGATTTACCCTTATACTTAGATGGGTTTATTACTATACTGTACATAAACCTCTTATTATGTATATATGATTACCCTTATATGTAGATGGGTTTATTACTATACTGTACATAAACCTCTTATTATGTATATATGATTACCCTTATATGTAGATGGGTTTGTTACTATACTGTACATAAACCTCTTATTATGTATATATGATTACCCTTATATGTAGATGGGTTTATTACTATACTGTACATAAACCTCTTATTATGTATATATGATTACCCTTATATGTAGATGGGTTTATTACTATCAATATACCTTTAATGGGAATATTAGTATTGATTTATGATTAACCTTTATATTAGATGGGTTTATTACAATCGATATACCTTTAGAGGGCTATCTTATTATGGATATATGATTTACTTTAAAGTAGATGGGTTTATTACTATCAATATACCTTTAAAGGGGTATCTTATTATAGATAATTTTATCGTTTACCTTTACAATATATGGGTTTATTACTATCAATAAACCGTTAACCCCTACAGTACTGGCGACGTCTTTTTAATATTACTCTAGCTATATTTAGATGATTTTGTACAATTTAACCCTGGAGAGGAAACCCCGTTGCAAATGCGCACGCGAGAGGTGTGCAAAACGCGTTATTTGGTCGCCGCGCAGCTCACACGTCCAATACGAGGGATATCGGCCTGCAGTCAGGCAGTGTACAGGTATCTCCAGCCGTGAGCGGAGGTGCGACGCTCTCGGTCCTCGCCAACAGGTTCAAACCAGAACCCGACGTTGCGAATAAACTACTACATAACCTGGTACGTAACTTTATTGAATGTTGATAGTTGCACATAATGTACTTTTTTCACGAATGTGTTGGAGATATCGATCTAAGACTAATAGGCAACTTAGCCAGATAACGGACCATGACTCACACACACGCTAGCCTGTCTGATATTGCCATATTGGGCGTCTGTAAATATTTTACTAAATCAGGTTCTTTTTTCATTTCCCGTCTGCCACAACCACATCATTTCAACTTGTGACGGATGCCACTCCTAAAGGTGAAACCCCTCCCATTTGTTGTATATTGTTTATGAGGTTCCTTAGTACAAGTTCAGGTAAAATAGGTAACATACAGTGTAATTTCAGAGGCTTATATGTTTATTTCTTCAACTTTTATAGGTAAAAATTATCAATGTTGTTAATTTGCAGCATATTTTTGGCATTAATTATACTCAGATTTCATTTTTATTCACACTACATAGAAAGGCATTATAAAGGAACCTCCATTTCAAATTTCGTTGCAATCCATAAATATTTAAGGCTTCCAGGGGTGATACCAGGCCAAGATGAGACTTCTCGGGATCCAGAACCAAACCTGGCCTGGAGCGCCCTCGCTAGATGGGCGGTCCGACGTTCAAGTTATCACCTTTTATATGGTTACATGTTGTGTGGCATGCTCTAGAGTATAACTGTGGTGAAAATCAGCAACATTCATTGATAAATAGTGCCCCACGATTTTTTTTCCTCCAATTTTTTCCAAATTTCTGTGCCCCTTTTTCAGTTACCTCCACATAAGGATTTTTTGGTAGTATTTACATTGCTCCAATTTCAATTATTACACTTTGGGGTCATACTAGGACCATGTGGCAAGCACTGTGTTGAATTTGGTATGAATCCAAGAATATTTAGGTACCCAGCCGAATATTTCAAAATGACCAATTTTTTTTTGGAAATTTTGTGTAACCTTTTTTTCAACTCTGCAAGTCTCTCAGCCTATGGGGTCTTCAGGGCTGCTACTCCTACTCCAACTTACCTCACCATTGCCGTCCACGCCCCCACAGTCCCAGTCCCCTCAAGACAACTTGAGTATTTTTTTTATATTTGTATGAAGAACCTACTTTTTTACTATACTTATTTTTTTATTAAATTCATTAGAAATACTAACAATGTTTCAATATACACCATATTCTAACATAACATTAAGGGATCCTTATATTATATTTAGCAATGTTCAAAAAATGTCTAAGTCTTTTGGTTTGGGAGATATTTGGGGTCAAAGTCGACGTTGCAAATTCACAACTACGTAACCTATTAAAAAACGTTTTTGAGCGTTACCTCTCCAGGGTTAAGAAGGATATAAGGTAGCTAATAGGATGCATTGAGATAGTCTGTACCCTTTAATAGGATGCATTGAGATAGTCTGTACCCTTTTAATAGGATGCATTGAGATAGTCTGTACCCTTTTAATAGGATGCATTGAGATAGTTTGTACCCTTTAATAGGATGCATTGAGATAGCCTGTACCCTTTTAATAGGATGCATTGAGATAGTCTGTACCCTTTTAATAGGATGCATTGAGATAGTCTGTACCCTTTAATAGGATGCATTGAGATAGTCTGTACCCTTTAATAGGATGCATTGAGATAGTCTGTACCCTTTAATAGGATGCATTGAGATAGTATGTACCCTTTAATAGGATGCATTGAGATAGTCTGTACCCTTTTAATTGATAGACGTCCTTCCTAAGCTGATTGTAATCGCCTAATAGTTGCCAGAATATAATGAAAAGGACGTCACCGATACAGAAGGGGTTGAAGGGGGAGGCCTATAATAATATTGATATTTTATTGAAACTCTTCATACCATTATAAACACAAACTTTTGATAGTGTAAAAAACACCCCCATCTCCCTCGTATTTAGTCCCATTAGTTTCGACATTTTAAGATGTTCGTCCCATTAGTTTGGCGATTGTTAGACCCTTTGCTCCATTTCTTTGCCAATTTGAATACCCTTCCTGTCATATACAGTAGGTGTTGATTATTTCTGGAGAGCGAAAGTGAGCCTGCAATGTACGACTATTTGTCTACCTAAAATGTACACATTTATCTCAAATGGGGGTCTTGAGGGTATTCTTTAAAATTGTATTGGCAGTACAGAGAGCAAACTGGAAAAAAAAAAAAAAAAAAAAAAAAAATATATATATATATATATTAATAATCAGAATACTAATAATACTAATAATAATAATAATAATAGTAAGAAGAAAAAGAAGAAGAAGAAGCTAATAATATCTAAAATAATAACAATTATAATAATTATTATTATAAGAAGAAATATAGATATATATATGAATAAATATACAGAATAAAATAATATAAATAACAAATAATCTATTAATTAAGGACCCTGTGTTCTTGCCAACGATCAGATGCTCCCATACAAAGTACTCCCAGATACAAAGCTGAGAGAGAGAGAGAGAGAGAGAGAGAGAGAGAGAGAGAGTTATATAGGGTCACATAGAGTTACATATATATATATACACAGAGTGCACAAACCTTCTGGTTCCAACTAGGCAGCCTGGATTTAATTCTAACATGGGTATGCTACAAAATGGAAGATAGAAACAGCAAAGCAGAAGGCTATCTCCCCCAAACACCACTCCCTCCAACCTTGGATCGACATTACATTTAGTTGGGGAAACAAGGCCACCAGCAGAATGAGAAAACATCTACTGAAAAATTCATAGTACAGAACGAAGTTGACAAATAGTGTAGATTACTGATGTGAATGCGAGATGAAAGGCTTACAAAAAGAGTATATGAGTCTAATACACTTGGAGGTAGAGGGGTAGGAGATGGAGAGCTGGTGTAGTACAAGCATTTGAAGGTAGAGGGATGACTGTAGAACAGGCAAGAGAAGTGGTAATTAATAGAAATTAATGGAGAATGCCTGTAAATAGATGAGTGATAACGTGGTCGTTATGAGAGGGGGTCGGGCGTTAGGCCCAGGGAGCTGATGTATAATTATGAAGGGGCATGCCTGGATGTGAGGTGAGCGGGCATTGTGGTATGGTTCTGCTGCGAGTCTGCCTGCTGAGACCAGAACCTCTCCGGGAGGTCTGGGCCTGGAGAAGTGCTGCAGGCCCTTAGTGATCCTTGGTTTCTTGGGTGACTTAGATGTGTGTGAATATTTTATTTTGCTTTTTAAGTTGCTTTGTGTTGTCCCTGCTTGGGCTCTGTCTCGAGTCGGCTACCCCCTGCGATGGGATATGTGCCTGAGTATATTACATACTGTTCATAAATACAGATGCTTACCTAACATGTATATGTATA